>JAZKJV010007745.1:0-222125 GCA_037367405.1 Ottelia alismoides
TTAGCGTAGAAGATGATGCTCTCTCAGTGGATCGATCTCCCCAAGCCCAACTGTTGCGTAGGCGGTTGCAATCTCCTACCACTCCTGAGATGAATGGGGTCAGATAAACATGTAAAATCAAGGGGCATACCTGTCTCAGGGGTGGGTGGACTATTGGCTACCTGCTCCTTGCATCTGAAGTTTTTGGGGTTGGCTTCGACTTGTGCTGGAATCAATGTCTTTGTGATGGTCAGGTCGTCGATCTGCTGAGTTAGTTCATTCATGTTCTTCATGATCAATGCGAGTTGGTCCAGTTTTGGATTGACTGAAGGGCCTCAGGTTGCTCATTGACTGGTTGTCGCTGGTACAGAGGCTGTTGGTACCCATACAGATTCTGATAATGAGGAGGAGGAGGAGGGTACTGTCCATAATAGGCAGTCTGATGTTGGTTATGATAAGGAAAATACATAGACTGCTGTTGTGGTTGTCCTTGTCTCCAGTTTTTGAATTGTGTGGAGACTGATAGTGAGGCTGGAACTGTTGGTGCTGGTACTGCTGTTGTCTACCACCCTGAAACTGGTGGACGGGTCTCTGACCCTGCTGAGAACCCAACTGGCCTTGCCCTGATGGACGGGGTTGGTTTTGCTCACGGCCGAACCAGATGTCGTTCACCTCCTGAATGACAGACAGAGGTGGAGACTACTGCTGATGAATGTAGGCTACTTCCTGTTGGTAAGGAACTATCTGATGTGAATGCTGATGAACCTAATCAGGTGTCTGCACGTAGTAGATGTGATGAATTGTGGATGGCCCTCCGCTACTCTGCTAGGTGTAAGAAGTCTGCTCCATAGTAGAAGTATCGGCTGCTGCACTCACACTGTGAACTGTACTGATCTTACTCACAAGAAGATCCAGGTGCTTTGTTATCTCATCCAGCTTATCCAGGTTCTTCGTCCTCTGTTCGATCACTTGAAGCTTATTAAGCTCCTTGGATCGTTTCTCAAAAATGTCCACTTTGGATAGGTGGTTTCCAATGATGGCCAGGTCAGTGCTATCCACCTTATCCACTTCTTATGTTGCTGTCATAATGACATCCTTGTGGGGTACTGCAGGGGAGGTGACGGGGTGCTTTTGAAAAGCATATGAAGAAGAAAGAGCTATTGAACTCTCCGCCATCTCCTCAAAGATTTGATAAAGGACATCCTCATCCTTGTTAAAGTGGCTCCCCCCACAAGCAGCATCTACCAGCTTCTGATTCTCTATGCTCAAACCCCTAAAGAAATTTTGTACAAGACTGGTCTTTGGAATACCATGATGGGGGCACTACTCCGTCAGATCTTTGAATCTTTCCCACACCTCATGAATAGGCTCCTAGGGCATCTGGGAGAAATTAGTAATCAAGGATCGCATTTGGTTGAGTTGTCCGAGTGTGTAATATTTGTTCAGAAATGCGGACCTCAACTCTTCCCAAGTAGTGACAACCTTCCCCAAGTGATTCAACCAAGACAAAGCTTTGTCCATCAGACTGAATCGGAAGGCGATCATCTGCACTACCTCTAGTGGGACATTTGGGTAATGTATTGTTCCACAAATGCGATCGAACTGCTGGAGGTGTATGTAAGGTTCTTCATTAATATTTCCATGGAATATTGGGAGAAGAGGTAAAATAGTGGGCTTAAGCTCGAAATTCCCATGAATCGCATGGATTTGTATCCAAGAATTTGTCTGTCCTACCCTTAGATTATGAGCATCCTTTAATGTAGGCTTTGCATCAGGTTCTATGTTAGAGTCTTCTCCCCCATTCCCACCTCCAGAGTTGTTTCTATCCCCATCTCTCCTATCTTCTCTTTCCTGTCTCAGCTCGAGAATCATATCTCTCAATGCAGTCTGAAAATTAGCCAGTTCGGTTATCTGGGCTTGAATTGACTAGATGGAGGATAATAGGGTGCTGTTGATCTCACTCTGTTCCGACATGGTTCCCTTTCCCTTGGTGACATGATACTCGATTAGTGCTTAGAATTGACGGAGTCTCAGATATTAATTCGATATTAAAGCCAATCTCAAATAGCGGATTTATGGATGTCGTGAAGGTGGAAGATGAACGGCTAGGAGTGTAGAATGAGTTTGTAGAGTCCGAACGAAAAATACTTCGGTCTGACATCTTCAAAATCAATAGGCAGGATGCGAGAGCACGGAGGTCAATGCAAGAGTGAAAGTGAATGAAGGCGCAATTTGTGCAGAAGGATCTCTACCACTAGCAATCAAATACAGTATAAATCCCCAGTTCACCAACTCAACAAAGTGTGAGGACCATGAAGGTTTGGTCAATTATCTTGTCAAATTTTAGAGTTTGTGAGAATACAATTTAGCAGAGTAGTTAAAGAGAGCTGTTAGGAACCCGATGCTCCTAAGAGACTGGCCCAATCTCAAAGTTATATCTTCCCAGCCACTATTAATTGCGAACCGTTTACCGGCTACCCAATCAATTTAATCTGCTAAGGATGTTGCGGGCTGCTTTACTGGCTACCGGAGATATCCTCACTGGAAAACGACTAACCCCAAGACCAGTAGTCTAACGGAAGTTTAGGTGTGGCTCTAGCCTAGTGTACATGTCACTCTCTCGCTCAAGCAAACCAACCAATGAGGGGGTTACTCTCTTCAAAATAATTATTTTTCTTTACGCTTATTTTAGGGTCGAGTTTTCTTTAGCAGACCCGGTTTTAGGCAGTTATCACTTGGTTTGAGTATTTTCAATGAGTCGCCTATCGAGTGTCCAATTTTCTTTTTAACTTATGTGACTGAAAACAAGGAAGGAGATCGGAAATGCTAATGCGCGATTAAACGCAATGATGCATGCAGGGGTTAGAGATGCATACCTTGTCGCCAGCATTCTACATGCAAGTAATCCGTGCAGAATTGAGATACCGAAAAATAAACTAACCTATATGCAAATACAAGTGAACCGTCCTAATCAATAGCTTCTATTAACAGGAAAGAACATGTTAATTTGACTAAGTCCAACTACTCTCTATTCTATAGGTACAGAAATTCTTATTTAGTGTGTTTGGACCTAATTAATTACCCGACTCAAGCAAATTAATTAAAGCAATCAATAGGTAACTCATGAAATCCGCGGAAAACAAAGAAAAATAAGGCGATGAAAACAAAACTGATGAGGTTCCCCAAGTGCACCGACACTTGGCGAAACAAACCCTGCAACAATTGAATGTCCATTTATAATGGTTCGAATGCTAGAAAAAAAAGTCACTCACTCTCTCTCTCTCTTTGGTCTCCTTCAATTCTTCTTCTCCTCTTTTCACGCTATCATGCGGCTCGATGAAGAATCAAACTGCCTCTACGTCGCTTGGGTGCTTCGGCTCTCCTAGGATTGCCTCCTTCGCTCCGCGGGCTCTCGCAAGAAAAAGAAAAGAGAGAATGTATAAGAAACACAATTATCAAATATGAGCAAAAAAATGAAATGAAACATTGAATATGAACAATGGAGCAAATGTGAAAAAATATACACAAATATATACAACCAAGAATAACAGGTCAAAAGAGAAACCTAACTACCTTGTCGTGCCTCCCCGATAATGGCACCATTTTGTTGACACATGATCTTCGAGGATCGATTATTATTGATATATGAAGTTGTCGTTGTGATCCTTAAATAATCCCGCGACAAATAAACAATTTCTTTTCTTTTCTCGTTACAAAATAATTATAAAGAATAAGGTGGAGTAAGAGACATATTTTGCTACTTATTTACCTGTATAGCGGACATGATCGAACTCAGGGAAGCTACAATTCCTGAGGGTTATTCAAATAATTGAGTAAGAGAAAAAGAAAGAATCTCAAAGGCAAATTATCCTTGGTTTTTGTGGAATTTTTTCTCTTTTTTTCTCTTCTTATTTTTTTATTTCTATTTTTTTATTTTCAAATTTTTAGTGATTTTAATTTTGTAATTTTTTTTAAAAATAAAAAATAAAGAGCAATATGCATAAGTAAAGAAATGTGCACACCGCACTCTTTTTACATTTTTCAGTTATATCAAAAATGCTCAGAAAACTTCAGAGAAAATATTTTTGGGTTTTAAAGGCTTTGAATTTTTTGGAAATTTTTGTAGAATTTTCAGATCTTTTTGTATTTTTTTCTAAAAATCAAACAGTGACAAAAATGATAAAGAGTGCACGGCCTGGAGTAATTTACAACTTAAAAATATTTTAAGATGCTTAAAACTTCTGGTAATTATTTTTATGATAAAACTAAAGACAAATATCTACAAACAGGAAGTGAAATGACAATTTTTGAATTTTTGTAGAATTTTCTGTGATTTTTCAAATATTTTTGGTATTTTTCAATTTTTTTTGGTTTTATAAATAGTTAATGCACGAAATTTGCATAGAAATTAAAAGACAATGAAAAGAAATTAATCTATTTTTTGGAATTTTTAGAGCAACGTTCATTTTTTTAAGAATTTTTGAGTTTCAGGAAGGGAAAATGACACCATTTTTTTAATAATAACAAATGAACATAAAATGAAATGAACAAATTATGCTAGAAAGATACACATATTAGGAGCATAGCATGATTTTTGAAAAATTTATTGATAACAAAGACATTTATTTCACTAAAAAGAGCATGCAAATGAAGATCTAGAATTCAGGGACTGAAATGCATATGTTAAAAGTTTTTACATGAAATGATAATAAAAATAACTTGTAGGGCGTGAAATGCGAATTACCCATGAGAAACGTACCACGTCCGTTATTGAATGTTGGTAGGGGCTTTTACGTAATTTCTGAAATGTCCGGGGGTGGATCTACAATTTCGCCCAATAAAGTTTGATTTGGAGCGGGCAGGTATCTTTGTGTAATGTCAATTATATCTAGGGACTGAGTTGAAATTTTCCCTAAAAAAAAATTATTTCAGATCTAGGTTTACTGTGCTCCCTTTTCTTTTCGTTCTCCAAAAGCACCAAAGGGAGTCGCCGTTCTCCCTTCTTCTCTAAAAAAAGGCAGCTTCAACGGCGAGATCAGGCGATGGATGGAGAGGCTCGGCGTTGGCGATGAGAGACGCCGCCGCTCGCGTAGGTGGCGATGCTTCAGGCAGCAGACGGAGGATCTGAGGCGTATGCGGTTGAGGATGGAGGTGATGGAAGCGGCGACGGCTGTTGGGCTCCGATGTAGTGGCTGGAGGCAGCGACTGGAGACCACATGCTGTTGGCGGTGGATCGGTGCTGAAGATGTGAAACGGTCGAGGATCATGGTGGGGCTAGCCGTGGATGGCAATACTGCAGGGTTTCAAGGCGGTGGCGACGGACAGCGCTAAGCAGATGTTGGAGCAAGGGGTGGTGCACGCGGCTCGCACGTCTCTGGCGATGAAGGTGGGAGGTGGATAGTCGAGTGAAGATAGGTGGTCTGCTGTGCTTGCAGGCGACCGTCAAGGATGCAGCTGAAGAAGGGCAGTGAAACCGTGGACACGAGGTGGATCGTGAAGGACGACAGAGAAGGACGCGGCTAGGAGGCTGCCACCTATGGCGGTGGATGGCGGTGGGCGCGACGGTGGCTGGAGAGGGCGTGCCTGCTACCGATTATTTTATTTTATTTTTTTATTTATTGATTGTAAAAACATAAACTGTATAATAAAAAACTTTTTTTATTATTTTTTTAACAAAATAGAAACTGTAAATAACTTTTTTATTTTTTTATTTTAACCTACAAAACAAGTGTTAAAAGAAAACATATTTTTTTAATTTTTTTATTCTTTTTATTTATAGATAAAATAGGGCACGACCACGATGACTTGGTCCCAAAATCAAAATGGAATGCATGAGCAGGGATCCGACGAAAAATGAGGAATGGATCCGAGTCTCCGGTCACCGTGCATGGCCGGAGTTGAGAAATTGTGTGAGGTAGAAAAGAACGTGAATAGATCGAGAGGTGAAATGAAAAATCGAGTCGGTGACAGATCAAATCGTGATAGATTCTAGATCTAGATAAAAAATGATGACGAAATAAAGAGGTGAAAAATAAAACTAAGATTAAGCTAAGATAAAAAGAAGAGAGGAATAATGTGGATCTCACCTTAGGAGCGGAAAAGACCTTGATCACCTCGACGAACGCCGACTCGCTGTCACCGGACGGCTCGGAGGCTAGGCACCCTTCTGTGACAAAGACTCTCAGAGATCAGGATCCTCTCCCCCAAAGATTGATCAAGTTGGAATGATGGATAAGGAGCCATATAAATAGAAAAGATAGGAATTGAAATTTGAATTTTTGAATTTTTGGACGAAGATAGGATATAAGAGAGAAAAAATTCAAATGAGATAAAGTAAGAAGATTAGTGTTAAAATTATTTACAAAAAATAACTAATTTTTTTGTATTTTCATTACTTTAGTAATTTGAATAAAAAAGTTAATTTTTTATTTTTTTTGGTGGTTATTTAAGAATATCAACTATATAAAGATACTATATACATATGGTACATTATATACATAGTTAAATAAGGAAAATAGTTAGTTTTTTAAAAAAAAATATTTTTTTATTTTTATTTTAAACAATTAGTAAAAAAATATTTACTAATATTTACAGAATACAATATGTACAAATAAATGGTAAAATTGCACAAACCACCTCAGAAAACCAACTTTTCACTTGTAACTCCAAAAATTATGAAATCACAGTCATTTTAACGATGATGTAATTTAGAATATAATGGAAGTGAATTTGGTTCAATTTCAGTTCATATAGAGCCGGAATTGATCTTTCAATTATTGCTTAGTGGCTTTTTTCAAGTGTGGTTGCTTTTATTCTGTACATGATTTGATTGTGCAATTATTTTTATTAATTAGAAACCATTTTTATTTACAACTTTTTTTTGAAAAATATTTTGTTTGAGGTCAATTTATATACAAATACAAATATACACAGCACACATTTTTTTTGGATTTTCTGATTAAGGACCCTATTTCCCCCTACTTTATTCCTGGTTGATCAGGTCAAGAATTGACCTTCTCTCGGAGTTCGGGTCAGCCTGTATCTACTACATATATATACACAGTGTTTTTTATTTTCTTTTCTTTATTTTTCCTTTATTTATTTATTTATTTAGGTTAAAATGGTAAGAAATGGATAATATTTACACACAGATGCAAGTTAGTAAGAATATGGACTTAGTATTATATAAAAGTGTTTTGCAAGGGATAAAGATGATGAATTGCAGACATCAATCGTTCAAGCATAATTTTTTCATTGTATTTTATTTTTATTTGTTATTATTAGAATATCAAAAATAATGTCATTTTCTTTTCCTTAAATTCAAAAATTCATAAAAAATTTGAATATTACTCTAAAAATTCCAAAAAAAAGATTAGTTTTGTTTTATTGTCTTTTAATTCATGTTCAAATTTTGTGTATTAATTCTTTTCAAAACCCAAAAAAATAAAAAAAATCTAAAAAATATTAGAAAAATCACAAAAAATTCTACAAAAATCGAAAAATCATGATTTCACTTCTTATTTATGATATTTGTTTATATTTTAGCATAAAAATAGTCTTTAGAAGTTTTGGGCACTTAAAATATTTTTAAGTTGCAAATTACTCGAGGTTTTGCACTGTTTATCATTTTTGCTACTGTTATTTTTAGAAAAATAAAAAACATCTGAAAATTCTACAAAAATTTCTAAAACATTTCAAAGGCTTTAAAACCCAAAAATATTTTCTCTATATTTTTTGGACATTTCTTCCTATTTTGAAAAACATAAAAAGAGTGTGGCATGCGTATTTCTTCCCTTGTGCATAGTGTCCCTCATTTTTTCAAAAAAAATATCAAAAATCAAAATCATTAAAAATTTGGAAATCAGAAAATAGAAAAACAGAATTAAAAAAATTAAAAACATTAAAAATATAAAAATTCACAAAAAAACAAGATAGTTTGCATTTGAGATTTCCTTTTCTTTTAATTGAGTTTCGATTATTTGAATAACCCTCGGGAATTGTAGCCTCCCTGAGTTCGATTCTGTTATTATACTGGTAAATAAGTAGCAAAAATCTCTCTCGCTTCATTATTCTCTTGTTATTAATTTTGTAGCTTAAGAAGAAAAAATTTATTTGTTTGTTGCGAGATATTTGGGTTGCAATGACCACTGCGCATTTTATTTTCATATCTTGATTCAAAATCCGAAGATCTTGTCCCAACAAAATGGCGTCGTTGCTGGGGGATGAAAGAGGAATGTACACAAAAGCGTCAACCAAGGTAAAATAGATGAAAGGAAACAGAGAAATACATCTTGACCATAGCCACAGTTCATGCCATCTGTAACCTCCCACCTAAAAAGAAGGACAAGGGAGCACCTCACATCTGTTGCCATATATTTGATCAAGAATTTGATCGTACTCTTCTCGATAGCGGTTCCTCCATTAATCTCATGCCTTCCTCTTTACTAACTGAGTTTCGATTAGGATCTCTTAAAACAATTAGGATGATCCTTCCGTTTGTTGATAGCTCGATTAAGAGGTAAAGAGGAATTTTAGAGGGCGTTATTATAACGGTGTAGGGAATGAAATTCCCTATTGATTTTGTTGTCATGGATATGGACACACCTGCGTTGTTACTCCATACCCTGATCATACTAGGTCGACTATTCCTATGAACAATCCAAGCATCAACTGATTATGGTACTGGAGAGATCATCTTTCACTCTCACAGTGACAAGGTGAAAATTGAGATGATCTCCGATCCTAGACCATCACCGCCACAACCAACAGATGATGCAGAGAAATTTATATCAGAGCCAGATGACTGTGATTTTCTTGCTGAATTCAAAGAGACAAATCTTTTCATAGATTTTATAGATACCCAGGGGTTCCTTTCCCAAAAGGACTCTATGGAAAGCATAGTCGACATGAGTTCCCTTGGTGGTCCAATTAAGCTAGTTGTTGATGGGCAGTTTGAGCTGATTCCTAGGGATCAATCTGAGTTTCTAGAGGCACCTTCTGATATTCCTTTGACACACCTTTATGAGACTACTGATGATATGCCTCCTACTGAGAGTTTTGAGGTCCATATATATGAGCCATTCGTTGAATTTCCTGATTTATGCACAGATGAGAGACATCTTTCTAAGATTATTGTTGAGATATCTGAGCCTTTAGTTGATAAGAATATTAAACACCCAGATGAGCCCCTCCTTTGTGAGCAGAGATCATTCATTGTAGATCTATCAGATGTTTTACTTGCTAAGCCATTAGTAGCCAAGGTGGATAGTCCACAGAGTACAAATCATATACCGTCTACTAGTACAGTAGCAGGGGTTATTGCAGAGCCAATTCAGACCCCACCTGAGCTCAAGGTTTTACCATCAACGTTGAAATATGCCTATCTTACGGGTTCCCCCCAACTGTTTCTGGTCATCCTCAGCTCGTAGTTGACCGTAGAACAAGAATCTCGCATGCTAGAGGTTCTTGAGAGAAACCGCATGGCCATAGGATGGAATATCTCGGATCTCTATGGGATTAATCCATTGTTGTGCTCACATCATATCTACCTAGAGGATGACTGTAAACCCTCCCGTGAATGACAACACCGTCTAAATCCAAATATAAGGGAGGTTGTCATGAAGGAGATCAAAAGATGGTGTGATGTTGGCTTTATATATATCCCATTTCAGATTCCAAGTGGGACAACCCTTTACATGTGGTCCCAAAGAAATCCGGGATTACGATCGTAAAGAATGACCGTGGTGAGGAGATTCCGACCCGGGTACCTACTTCATGGCATGTCTGTGTAGACTACCGACGTATGAACTCGGCTATCAAGAAAGATCACTTTCCGCTGCCATTTATTGATCATATTATTGAGAGTTTGGCAGGGAAAGAGTTCTTTTGCTTCTTTGATGGGTACTCGGGATACAACCAAGTTACTATCGCTCCTGTGGATTAGGAGAAAACTACTTTCACCTATCTGTTTGGCACCTACGCCTTTAGACAGATGGCTTTTGGATTGTGTAATGCCCCTGCTACATTTCAAAGGTGTATGTTGGCCGTTTTTGCCGACATGGTGGGTAATTTTCTTGAAGTCTTCATGGACGATTTCTCGATCTACGGGGATAGTTTTGACACATGTCTTGCTTATTTAGACCGACTTCTTCAACGTTGCTATGAGGTAAACCTAGTTCTCTCGTGGGATAAGAGTCACTTTATGGTGACTATGGTAATTATATTGGGCCATGTCATCTCCAAACATGTTATGGAGGTTGACTCGGCTAAGATTGAAGTGATTTCAAAGTTAGAGCCATCACAGAGTTTGAAGCAGTTGAGGTCATTTCTGGGACACATAGGATTCTATAGGCGATTCATAAAGGACTTCAGCAAGATCGTCAGACCTTTGACTGAGGTTCTATGTAAGGAGAGTGATTTTGTTGTCGATGAGAAAGTCCTCCTTTAATAAGATGAAAGAAATGGTTACTAGTGCTCCTGTCTTACAGCCATCGGATTGGTCTCTTCCTTTTGAGATTGTGACGGACACCTCAGATTTCACAGTTGGAGCTGTTTTAGGACAGAAAAGGGATGGGATACCATTTGTTATACACTATGCTAGCAAGACTATGGATGAAGCGCAACAAAATTATACAGTTACAGAGAAGGAGATGGTAGCAGTTGTGTTTGGTCTAGAGAAATTCAGATTTTACCTCATCGGGTCACATGTTATTGTATACACGGATCACATTGCCATATGATACTTGCAGGCAAAGAAGGATGCCAAACCACGCCTTATCAGATGGATCCTTCTTCTCCACGAATTTGATTTAGAGATTCGAGATAAACCTGGAGTGAAAAATGTTGTGGCAGATCACCTTTCCCATATCACAGATGCAGAGACCTCTGAGCAGAACATGGTCCATATTTCTGAACCTTTCCAGATGAGTCCATTTTGTCTATGGACTCGCTCCCATGGTATGCTGATATTGTGAACTATCTTGTCTCCAAGAAAGTTCCACAAGATTGGCGGAAGTATAAGGTAGACAGATTTCTGTCAGAGATTCATTATTACCAGTGGGAGGATCCGTACCTATTTCGTGAGGGTACGGATTCTATCTGGAGAAGGTGCATTCCTCAGGAGGAACACACCAGTTTACTTGAGCACTATAAAAAACTAGAATCTGGTGGGCATCATTCGGGGAAACATACAACAACAATGGTTTTACAGAATGGCCTATGGTGGAACACATTATTTAAGCATGCTACAGAGTATGTTCGAGGTTTTACTGACTGTCAGAAAATAGGAGGAACTGTTGGTTCCAAAGATACCTTGCCTCTAAGATATATACAGATTTCTGATATTTTTATGCTTGGAGCATAGACTTCGCGGGCCCATTTCGTGTCAGTCACGGAGTTCAGTACATCCTGCTCGCTGTGGATTATGTTAGTCGATGGGTAGAGGCTATCCCCACCCGAGCTGCAGATAGTCGTACAATGTGTTCCTTTCTCAAGGACCATATTATTGTGCGGTTCGGGATTCCCAAAATTATGATTTCAGATGGGGGAAGCCATTTACAAAGTTGCGTCTCCTTACCACCCTCAGACTAATGGCTGGGCAGAAATTTCAAATAGGGAGATCAAGATGATATTGCAAAAACTTATGCGTCCAGATAGGAAGAACTGGTCACAGATACTTGATTAGATTCTATGGGCTTATCGGATGGCATACAAGTCTCCTTTGGGTATGTCTCCTTACAGATTGGTGTATGGAAAGCCTTGCCACCCACCAGTGGAAATAATTCTCAAATCTTTATGGGAACTTTGTGTATGCAATCTAGATTATGAGAAGGCAGGAAAGAACAGGAAGTTGGATTTGAATAAATTACTGGAATTCTGAGAATCTGTATATGATAACTCACTCATATATAAGGAGGAAATCAAGCACTGGCATGATAAACACATTCGAAGGAAGACTTTCTCTCATGATCAGAAAGTTTGGTTATTTGATGCTAAGTTGTTGTTTCCAAGAAAATTAAAAAGCAAATGGTCTGGACCATTCATTCTGAGAGTATGTAGACTTGTTCTGACCTGATTGTTGAGGAAACCTGAATAGGAGTCTTATGGAACTTAGAGGTTGTTAGGTTATAAATCCATTTCCCATTAACGTTCCGCTACAGTAATAATCCTAAGGTCTAACAGATCCCCATACTACAATTTTATGAAGATAAGTTTAATACTCAATATTATCTTAATTTCTTTATTTTTCCTTCCTTTTTCTTTTATTCACTTATTCTTTCAAATAAGTGTTTGCTAAGGGACTAGCAAAGGTAAAGTATAGGGGGTGATGAATCTGCATTTCATCTTTATTCATTTATTTTAGCTTAAAATCCCTTATAAAACACATGTATATAATACTAACTCCATATTTTATTAACTTACATTTGTGTGTAAATATTGTACACTTATTACCATTTTAACCTATAATAAATAAAGAAAGAAAGAAAGGAAAAATAAAGAAAACAAAATCAAATAAGGAAGATTGTATCTATGTAATAGATATAGGCTGACCCGATCCCTGAGAGAAGATCAAGACTTAACCTGATCGATCAGGAATAAAGTAGAGGGAGATAGGGTCCTTAATCAAAAAAATGTGTGATGTGTATATTTGTATACTTACACTATTTTATTTGTACATAAATTGACCTCAAATTAAATAATTTTCAAAACAAAAGTTGTAAATAAAAATGTTTCCTAATTAATAAAAATATTTACAAAATAAAATCATGTACAGAATAAAAGCAATTACACTTGGAAAAAGCCATTAAGCAATAACTGAAAGACCAATTCCAGCTCCATATGAACTAAAATTGAACCAAACTCACTTCCATTGTATTCTAAATTAAATTATCTTTAAAATGGCTGTGATTTCATAATTTTTGCAGTTACATTTGAAAAGTCAGTTTCCCAGGGTGGTTTGTGCAATTTTATCATTTATTTATACGTGTTGTATTTGTAAAATATTTTTACTAATTATTTAAAATAAAAAAAATATATAAAAATTTTAAAACAAAAAAACATCTAATTTCTTTATTTATGTATATAATGTACCATATGTCTATAGTATTTGTATATAGTTGCTATTCGTAAATAACCACCACAAAAAATAAAATAATTAACATTTTTTATTCAATTTAATTAAGTGAAAAAATACAAAAAAATAATAATTATTGTAAATATTTTAACACTAATTTTATCTTTATCTCATTTCAATTTCTTTCCTTATCTCTTTATCACCATTCAATTTTCAAATTCAAATTCAAATTCGATTAATCCTCTATTTAATTGGATCCCTCTCTCTCATTTCAACTTGATCAATATTTGGTGAGAGGAGCCTTTTCTCCGAGAGCTATCTTGTTGCATAAGGGTACCTAGCCTCCGAGCTGTCCGGTAAGAACAAGTTAGCCTTCGTCGAGGTGATCACAGTCTTTTCCGCTCCTAAGATGAGATCCATTTTCTATTATTTTTTATCTAGATTAATCTTAGTTTAATTTTTCACTTTTTAATTTCATCATCATTTTTTATTTAGATCTTAGAATGCATCATAACGATCCGATTCGCCTGTTTCGATTTTTCACCTTCACATCTCCAACTATTTGCGTTCTTATTATATCTCACGCTATCTTCCAACTCCAGTCGCGTACGGTCGTCGGAGATCTGGATCCATTCCGCATTTTTCGTCGGATATCCGTTCACATATTCTGTTTTGATTTTTTATATTGAGCCTTCGTGCTCGCATCCTAATTTGTTTATAAATAAATAATAATAATAAAAACTATATCTAGTTTTTCTTTCTAACATCTATTTTGCAGGAATAAAGAAAAATACAAAATATAAAAATATAAAAATATAAAAAAGATTTCTGCATTTCTATTTTTTTAAGAAAATATTATTGTCAATTATTTCTATTTTACAAAAATAAAAAATAAAAAAGTGGACGGTAATCCAACGCTTCCCCCACTGAGCCGCTGGTGCGCTCCCTCCGGCCGCTCACGACCACCGCCGACCAGCCAACTGCTGCCCGCCACCTCCATCCAGCCCGTGTCGCCCACCACTCAGTCCGTACTGCCTGTGTAGGCAACAACCCTCTCCGTCATGGGTGAGCACCCACCTCCGCCAGCCTCCTATATCGCCACACCACGCAGCCCACAGAAGCTTCAACAGCCGCAGAACCACCGTCCGCAGTGCCGCGATGAAGTCTGTCACCCTGCGTGAAGGTGATGCAACTCCTCCCATCATCACAACCGCCTTCACCTTCCACCGTGGATCGCCATCGTGCGCCCATCGACGACCAGCAATCGAAGCCACATGAAGCCGCGAACTAGATCCGCATGTCGCCCGCTCCCAATCCCTAGCCGTCGAAGCTCTGCTTCTCCACTGATCTCCACATCCATCTGGAGGAACGAAAAACATCCGCAACCAACGTCGAGTCACCCTGCCAGGAGCTTAGGACCACCGCCTTCTGTTGAAGACCTACCGCAGCCCGCCGACGGCCAGACCACGCAACCACCTCTAGTGGCTTGGAGGAGATGAAAGAGGGGTGGCACCCTCTTGTGCCCTTGGTCCCCTCTCCTCTTTGGTTGGAAAACAAAAAGAACGGTTCAATCAAACACTAGGGGACTTCAATAAAAAAATTAGCAAATTTTCAATAAAGCCCTCAGAGATTTTCAAATTTGCAGAAAGATTCCCGCTTCCAAAACCAGAGGACGTGTGTCGTGTGCATTTACTGGGTGAATTGCGCTAACTACCTTGTTTTTTTTCTTATCACTTTTTTTTGCAAGAAATTAAGTATTTACAAATACGTCCCTATTTATCCAGACTTTATTTTGCATATTCTTTTCAGTGAAATAAATATTTTTGTCGCTCAATAAATTCCCTAAAAATCATGCTATGCTTCTGATGTGTCTCACTCGCATTTCCAGTCTCTGAGGTCTATGCGCGCATCTCTTCGAGCTTTCAAGACCATATATATATATATATATATATATATGTATGTATCATTCTAGCACAAATTTTTCATTACATTTTATTTTAATTTTTATTATTAAAAAATCAAAAACAGTTCATTTTCTTTTCTTGAAATTCAATATTTCATAAAAATTTGTATATTGCTCTAAAATTCAAATAAAAAATTAAATTAGTTTTATTTTATTGTCTTTTAATTCCTATCCAATTTTCATGCATTGATTCTTTTAAAACCCAAAAATTGAAAAATATCAAAAATTTTAGAAAAATCATGGAAAATTCTACAAAAATCCAAAAACCGTGATTTCACTTCCTGTTTGTAGATATATATATATTAGCATAAAAATAGTCTTCATGAGTGTTGGGTAATTAAAATATTTTTAAGTTGCAAATTACTCCAAGCTGTGCACTGTTTATCATTTTTGCCACGTTTGATTTTTAGAAAAATACAAAAAACATCTGAAAATCCTACAAAAATTCTCAAAAACATTTCAAAGACTTTAAAACCCAAAAATATTTTCTCTATAATTTTTTGTATATTTATGCCTATTTAGATAAATATAAAAAGCGTGTGGTGTGCGTATTTCTTCCCTTGTGCATATTGTTCCTCATTTTTTAAAATAAAAAATTGCAAAAACCAAATCATTAAAAATTTGAAAATCAGAAATTTAAAAATTTGAAATAAAAAAACTAAAAAATTTTAAAAGGCAAAAAAATCACAAAAAATCCAAGATAGTTTGCATTTGAGATCCCCTTTTCCTTTTAATTGATTTTTGATTATTTGAATAACCCTCAGGAATTGTAGCCTCCCTGAGTTCAACCATGTTTCTATACAGGTAAATAAGAAGCAAAAATTTCTTTTACTTCATTATTCTCTTGTAATTAATTTAGAAGCTTGAGAAGAAAAAAATGTCTGTTTGTTGCGGGATATTTGGGTTGCTACGACCACTACGCATTTTATTTCCACATCTTGATTCAAAACCTGAAGATCCCATCCCAACGGGTAGTTCTTGGGTCAGACTACCCGAGTGAATGGAAAACTTAAATCTGGTTTTCTAAAAATAACCTAAGATGTTTGCCTTCTTGGAAACAGCGCCATTTGATAGACCGTTGATTGACTGACTACAACAACACGACCCATTTAAAGTAGGGTGATCAATGATCCGTCAAATGGGTGATGCATGATCGTTGGAGGCACTAGGTTGTGCAAGCAAGAGGCGGAGGCATGGATGAGGAGGACCTGCGGTAGAGCAAGGCTTGCGGCTGCGAGGGGATGTGGCGGCCTACGCAGAGGAAGAGGCGCATCGACGACGGCTGGAGCGAGGTGGAGCAATAGTTTTTTTTTATTTTTTGTATTCCCATAATATATTTTTGAATTTTTTGTAAACAAAAGCATGGATTAATCAAAAATATGAAGAAGGAGTAGGTGGAGAAAAAGGATGATGATTATGGTGGTGATAATGTTATATTGGTGATGGTGTTTGATGGTAATGAAAATGTAATGAAATGTTTATTTACGAATAAAAAAATGACTATGAGGTGGTGTTTATGAAAATGATTTGGTGATGAAACAACAAGGAAAAATTGTTAGATAAAATAAAATGAGAAGATGAGGATAGACGATTTACTTGTGAAGATTGCCCGATTTGCGTAGTAGCTACGCTGGGCTCCAGTTGTCGCTTGAAATGGTATTCGATGATAAAACACCACGAAGCTCGGCTGCTTTGTCAATAGATGAGCAGATACACAAGGGGGACCTTATGGATCTCCCCTAAAAGGTTGTCGTCGCTCAACTCGTCTCCTTCTGCTCTCACCTGGAGGTTAAAGGGGCTCGACCTTTCTTCTCACGAAATGGCGGATGAAGAAAAATGAAGAGGAAGGGGGAAATAAAAGGAGGAGGAATATAAGGGGAAGTTGGAAAAGAAGTGGGGTGGAAGTTTGGAGGAGTGGTGGAAGATGAGGGGAGAATGGGGAGTTGGTGGCTTGGGAGGGAAGTTAGAGTATAGAAGAAGTAGAAGGGAAAAAATATTAGAAAATAAAATAAGTAGGCTGCTAAAAATAATGAAGAGAAAAAAATAAAAGTAGAAAAAATAAAAAAATAAATAAAAATCAATAAAATAAAATAAAAAAGAAATAAATCATAAATAAATAAATAAAATGCAAAAAAATATAAAAGGGGGTGACACGTGACGGCTCCAGGAGCTGCCACGTGTCGCACATAGAAAAATCAAAAATTAAATGTAAAAAAACAAAACAAAATAACAAAAGGGGTCAAATCAAAAAATGGTCAACACGAAAGTTGCTCGTCTCGATGAGATCTATAACTTTTGTGTAGGACAAAAATTAAAAAAAAAAGTCATATGTACAAAAAGTATTTTTGGGGGTATCTTATAGGTATAAAATACAGTATTTTTTTCTTTTGCATTTTTTTATCATTTTTAAATAAGAGAAAAATCAAAATAAAATTAGATAAAATATGAAAGAAATAGTTACTACTTAATCTAATTTTTTGGATTTTTAAATAATTAAGAAAAATAAAAGAATAAAATAAAGGATATTTGGTCAATTTGTACAATATACAATATGGGCCCAAAACCCAAATTTCACATATGAACTCCGACTTTTATGAAATTGGTCTTATTTTGAAGGTCTTTGAATGTATATTACTTTAAAAGTGAGTAGACTGGAATTAGGCACTGTATGAGAGAGATATGTGTATTTTCGTACATTTGTCTAAGAATTAGGTTTTGAGTTTATTTATCAATTTTTCAAATTAGTAAATTTTTTATATTTTTCTTTTATTGTTGTTAGTAATATGTACACAATGGAATTAGTTTTTTGGATTTGAAGTTAGTATAAAATAGATACAAATAGGTGAAGTTAGCTAATGTACATGTGAATATGTACACAGAATTTCAGGCTTCTTATTTATGCAAATATGAATGCTAAAATGCACCTATTATTTGCACATGCATTAATGCTAATTATGTAATATAAGTGGAGATACGCAGCTAATTACTCGGGAACAAAGTTCTATTTTCAACTTTTAGAGTGATGAATCACAGATTCATCAGACATATTCACATAATTAATTCTACAAGGGAATTACATCTATATTTATAATAGAATATTTATTATAGTTGAATCTACTTAATTTAATCATTTTAAATATATTATCAATCCAATGCAACCAACAAATAATTAGGGTTTTTGTAATGAAACATTCATTCAATGGTTATTGATGTTTAATCAAATATTTCCATAAATATTAAGTATAAATATAATCGTATAAATTCATAATTTTCTTGATTTACATTGAATGATAAACATGTTAATAAAGTAATCTTGATGATCATATCATCATCTGACTAATCTCAAATATGAAATATCTAGGGCAAACAGAGTTAGAGTCGTGCAAAATAAATTCGAGTGATTTGTTGATTTAATTCTCTACTTAATTAAAGTTTTTATTTCATGTCTCATAATGTTAAAATAGTAACCAAAAATTAATTTGTCACAGATCCATTAACACCTGCAAAAACAATGTCACCACTAGAACTTTTTTGAATTTTAGTTTGTGCACCTTTGGTGCCAACTAGGCTAATGATATGGGGACATATTTAGAAATTATAGATACATTTTATTATCCAAAAAGTTCGTCCAAACAATGCATAAATAGTATCTTTTCATTTTAACGAAAAATAATTCGTAACATGCAACACATGCATAAACTACAAGTCCTCGCGCACCCGATATACAAAACCTTGTTCCCTTAAGGTTTGGATTAGATCCAAGACCTTTTAACAAGACTCTGATACCATTTTAAGGCTAGATTTTAGGCCTTAGTGCATCGCAGAAGCATGTAGATCGCATCAAATACGATCTAGGACAAGTAGTCATACTTGTTGCAACGAGTAAAATAATTTAAAAATTTTAATTTGGTGAAACCACATGATATGAGAACACTTCTCAAATAATTTTATTAATATCACAAACAAGTCAAAGGATTACTTCTTGAAGCATGATTGCGATCGTGTGTATCTAATTGAAGAGGCCTCTTATCTCAAGTCAGATCCAACAAAGGATGCACTTGCAGGTGCGTGGACGAGACACATGCTTCCCACAATCTGAGTTGATGATGTGAGCGTAGAGTTTCCCGATTTCATCTCACGAAATGTGTGGCCATACTCACAAACAAGAAACACCAAAGAAGGAGGAGATCCACGAGCAGTCGATCCGGCAGCACAACGACGATGCCACGATTGCGAGTCTCTCTAGATCAATATAGTGAATGGCCATGATATTGAGAGAGAGAGAGATATCTTGGGCATGTATGAGAAAAGAGAGGTTTGTTTATTGATTTGTTGTTTATAGAGAGCTAGGTCTAGTCTTTTTTTATAACGAATTGGATGTCCATGTATCTCAATCCCTGTGCATACATAATCAATGGTGTATATTAATTTGTGCTTTCAAATCAATGGCCATGATCATGTTGCATAAATTTGCAACAACAAATAATTAATTTAAAAATAAATTAAATATATTGAAGATCCATCAATATAATTTAATTTAAATTATGGAATTACTTGGAAGGAGAGCAAGCCTCCTTCCATACATAGGGTGGATGGAAACTAAGAATTAGGACTCAAGGTGGTCGTTCACTCCTATTAGGGCAAGGAGGCTCTCTCATTCCATATTTGATGAGATCTCATATCTCATCAAGTATTCTACATGTGCAAAAAAATTGTTGCAAAATTATTCACAAAAATAATTCCAAAATTATTTTTTGATAAGTTCAATCATACCATTAATAATTATGAATTAAATTCAACCATACAATATAAAATGTAAATTACATTTATAATTAATTGTTTAATGTGAATGCAATTCACATCAACATTTTATTTGTAAATATTATTTACAATTAATCTCTCCAGCATATTATAAATCACATTTATAATATTTATGATTATTATGGATAGTGATATCCACATTAATCATATCTTTGATGACTAAATCATATTTAACTATCTTAGATGACTATTCTCATGTGTCCAAATAATATTATTCATGGTAATTAAATCATATTTAGTCATCAATTTCCCAATGCTCATATATAGTATTAACAATAAAATTATTCTTGAACTCTTTAAAGAATAATGTGCTTTCTCAATGGATACTTTGAGATAAGGACATGGTGATTGTACATTCCATGTATATTGACTTGGATACTGAGATCCTATCTCATATCCAGATCAAGGTGACCCTGAAAGATGTTTGCTTGAATCAAACCAGTAAATCTAATCTTATCATTGCATCTGAATCACATTCAGATCAATGTCGAACATTTGGACTAAGATCATATTACTAATATACTGAGAGGAGTCACTAAGATCCAATCATGTTTCATGACTCTCTCGGAATCGAAGTGTCATGGTTATACAATCGTTTACGATCACATCACCCTTGAATATTCTAATACGTGTATGTCATGCATATTATACTATCACATCACCCTTACTAGAAGATCTAGAATAAACCCAAAGCTTTAGATCATATTTCAACTGTCTTCTTCAAGGTTTATTCATTAAGTTTCTCATTCGATCATTAAGAGTTGGTATCGATCATATGCTTTCCAAAAGCATGTACCATACCTAGATATTCTTGTCATGCTTCCAAAGCAAGATGACCATTCATGGAATTTAATCGATCCCAATACCTCATGAGATAGCTCATGTCTTCTGGTTCAATAGTGAACAAGTATGATCCCTTTGAGAGATCGTATTACTCATATGCCTTTGTATGCATACAAGCTCATCACTGTATAGAACTTGATTAGGTCATCAACCTAATGATCTGCCTAATGTACGTACTTATACATATAATAATACATATGTCTCCAGTCAGAGGATGCGTGCCTATATCATGACAACATACGACATAGGTTTTGGTAATCTCGATCTCGTTAAGTCAAGTTTTTGACCAAACTTATTTGACACCTCCGAATCTCTATTCTTATGCAGAGGACCTATATTAAGAGGTCGGTCAGATATCAGTCTTTAGAGAAGAATTGACATCTCCTTCTCAGGCTGGAGATCATATCTTAACAATTACTTGATGGTGCTTGATGAGTCCTCAATCTAACTCTTTAGATATCATCCATGCTCCAGCCTCTATGATTCAATCATTGAATCAACAACTACATGATTATTAAGATGGTCATGGTACATAACCCTACTTGTACTAAGGGACATTATAAGTGTATTCATTCATTTATTCTCAGACAAGGAGTGAAATAAATTAGTAATATTTATTGATATATCAAAAAATTACAATAACATTTATTGTAGAAATGGTTTGCCCTGTATTCACATGGATAACAGATTTAACCATCTCAAATAGGAAAACTATTCATAACATCCATCAAGCAAAAAACTTGCAATGGACATTGAGTTGGCTATTAGAGGGAAGCTGAGAGAGAGAAGCTGAGCAAGAGGTGGATATTTCCTCTAAAGGGAGGTCAAGTGAGAGTCTAAGCAAAAGGTTGTGTGAGTGATTGATGGAGGGACTTATGTTAGAGGATGATGATGGGTTTAAAGATAGAATGTAGTACGTAAGTAAATGCAAAGGCACTAGGGTAAGAGGTAGAGATGATGACAACGAGAGTTAAAGTTCTAGAGGTGTCAGGAGGAAGTTTTTGGAGGAGTAGGGTTTTCATCAAATGGCAGAAACATGGGAGATTAATGTTTGGGTGGGGTAATTTCTTTGCGATTAACTCATATTATATACTCTATATAAATTTGGATTTTTATACTCTAATTGACTGATTAGTTGGCCAATTTTGCTGATTGATTGAGCCAACTAGGTGGTAAATTGATTATTAGTTGATTTGGTTTAGCCAGGTTAGGGATAACGCCCTATTGATTAGACTATTCATCTTAGTTGATCGATGTTGTAAGCTTTCATAATTATATTTCCTCACAAAAATACACAAAAAGATAATAAAATCATTTTTATCATAAAAAATGAAAAAGAAATAAGAAAAGAAATAAGGATAAAAAGGATATATGTGTATGTATGTACATATTTATAGATTAACAAAGAAAATAAAATAAATATAATTTTAATATATATATATATATATGTATGATCCTAACCTTGAGACAAAATCCAATTAACTTGGCCTATAAACTAACAATTAGGGAAAGATAAAGGAAGACACAACATGAACTAGCATTTCCACAATTAATAACTAAATACACGTACATAACTATCGTATATAAAATTCCATACAATTCTATATTCTTCATTTTAAATCATATTTCACTAATTTATTTTCTATCTCAAGCTAATAATGCATATTAAATTATAACTTTCTATTAAAAATAAATGAGGATAAATTAGGAAAGGAATTTATAAATATGTTATACATGTTCCAGGATAAAAAAATGAGACTTAGCTTTTGGAGTTGTTTAACCACCTGAATAGAGCGAAACGGTCATGTCAATCTATAAGGCAGATAAACAGTCACTGAAGTGACCTATCACTAAGCCCAAGCGACTAAGCAACAATTAACCGACTCAATAATATGAATCAATGCAAACTGAGATGTGAATCAAAATTTATTATAACCCTACAAACAAGTGTGGATAGTGACAAGAAGAGTAGGGCATCAAACATAAGGAGACAAGTCGGTGTATGATGAATCCTCATTCATCACTCTTTATTCTTTTATTTTAGCTAAAAACCTGTGCAAAACACCATGTATATTTGTGTAAATAAAATAAATTGACAAAAAGCATGCATTGTGTAAATGATAATAATTAGCATGTTTTTGTGTAAAAATAAAAGAATAAAGGAATTAAAAAAAGAGGGAAATATTTAGAATAAATATTGAGTGACCTGAACCTAGGGGAGGGCTCCACAAGGGCCTGACCGTAAAATAAAAATAAGTAGAGAGAGATAGGGTGACTCAACATGATGTACATATCCCTCTATGTGTAAATATTTTATTTTCTAAAAATAAAAAAATATATTTGTATTCCCCATATTTTGTACATATTTGTAAAAATAAAACTAAAATAAAAATGGGGAAAATAAAAGAAAAATAAAAGAAAAATAAAATAAATAAAATCTCTCTCATTAGTGACCAAGTATATAAAATAAAGTACCTATTTATTTCACCTTTGTAAATACTTAATAAAAATCCAATAAAAATCACTTTATATTCCATATTTTATAGTGTAAATAAATAAAATATAAAATTGGAATAAATATATATAAATAAAATATTAAAAATAAAAATAAAAAATACATAGGTATACATACCTGTATATAATAATAATATAATGTAAATACCTAATTTATTTTTCAAAAAAATAAATAAAAATCACAAAAAATACTATGAAAATAAATAAACATTTTTCATGTTGAAAATATTTTCAAATAAAATCATTTATTTTTTTAAATGAATTTACAATTATTTAATAATTCCTGGATTCTGATTGGTCCACGGGGGATTGTTGACCCCCGGTCAACTCTCCCCCCTGGACCACTTTTGACCCGGACCCGACTTTCGACCCGACTTCGCTCAATTTTCCCGAATCGGTCCGATCACCATTTATCCAAACCCTGTGCTCCGATTGATGCTCAATGATCCATGATTTTTGCCTGCCATTCCATCTAGGGGTCCGGGTCTCGATTTGCTCGCCCGATCCCCATCTTCTCGAACCCCTACCCACTATTTAACCTCGTCGGAGCTCATCTTTTTCCGCACCTTCGGCCACCGCCTTCGTCTCCTAGGACCTCCAGTCTTCTTCCTTGAGTGACAGCTAGTGAGGGAGAGTGTCGCAGTGAGGATTCAAGGCCTTCAGCCTTAGGTCCGGCGAGCCCCATCGCCGTGCTCCTCCGCGAGGTGAGCCAGAACCTCTGGAAGCGTCGTTCCATCGAGGTGAAGATCTCAGGAGGAGAAGCACCTCCAGCACAGACATCTTCGATCGCCAGGTAACCCCTTTCGCCCATAGTTTCACCCCCATTCCGATTCTTCGCTTTTGCGCCGCCGGTCTCCGCCGGCCATTTTCCGACGATCCGATCATCCATCCAATCATCCGACCCGACCATCCCCTCCATGAGACCTCTCCGCACGTTCTTCACCCATTCATCCAACCCGGTTCGTCCCGGAACTGGAAGTTCGGTCCTTCTCCTCCGCTGCTCGCCGGAGGACCACGCCGCGGCCCATCCGACTACCCATTTCACCCGCTAACGAGTCGAGGCAATTTGCCCTTGACCCAGAAAGCTTCCTGTGCAGGTTTGAAGCCAAAAGGGGCCTCATCTGGAGGTCCTAACATCTAGGCCAGGAGCTTCAGGTGCTCTTCTTCGCCGAAGCACTCCGGTCGCTCCCGGCCTCATCGGAGATCGCCATTCGCTGCAGAACACTGCCAGCTTCGTTTCGCCCGTCAGAGCAGCGTCGGAAGAGGTCCAGCGCGCATGTATTGGGCCGGCGAAGTTCGTCGGCGAGCTGTTCTTCAAGGACCCTCTTCCACCATCTGATAGAGCTTCTCCACCAGTTTCGATCTTCACCGTCCATTCGCGGGAGGCTCCAGTCGTTGATCCATCTGAGGATCAAATCCACACCGTTCATCAGCGAAGAGGCATCCACTGCTCTCCACCGTCAGATCGCATACGTGGCGCCTTCCCAGCCGTGTATCGCAATAAGGGGTAAATTTCTTGTAGGCTCCTCTTCTTTTGGTTGTTACTGTCTAGTCTTGTAAATATTTTATTTAGTTATTTTTAGTTTGGTAATTTGCATAGAGGACCTTGGCATTTTTGGATATTGTTATTTAGTCCCTGTGTGTATTGAACACGTGCCTCGACACGTGAGTTAGTGGACATTTTGCAGATTTCATCCTGTAATCATTGGGTGTTACAGTTTGGTCTTTTATAAATAGGAATTACATAAACACCCCTGTGAGTGCAAGTCACATGCCCAGCTCGTGTGTTTTTGGACTCTTTGCAGTATAGGCCCTAGGTTTTTTTACAAGTGTTATCTGATTGGCCCTGGAACTATGTTTTCTTGCACTTAGGTCCTTGTGTGTTGTGTGCCTTGTGTTGGTTGAATAAAATATCAATTAAATTCCAATACAAGTGAAATTTGGACACATGGCTACTGCCACTGTGTAAAAATTTCACTATTTTTTTGGGACATTATTCTTTCTTTTTGCTATTTTTAAAAAAAAAATCAAAAACGTGCATTTTTGTTACTGTTTAAATTGAAAAATCAAGGAAAAATAAAAAAATTCATCTAAAAAATCTAAAGAAATTGGTATTTGTTTGTTTTGTTATTTCTTATCTTCAGTCCAATTTTTGTGTTATTTGGATTTATAAAACCCATAAAAATTAAAAAATCCTAAAAATCTTATAAAAATCATTAAAATTATAAAAATAAAAAAAATGCAAACTCTTTTTCTGTAGCTTAATTTTTGTATATAGTTTTCATAAAAATTGTCTCTAGATTTTTAGAGGCCAATTGGATATTTTTAATTAGCCTTACAAGTCTGGCTGCACATTGATTCATTGTTTTTCCCTTTCTTGATTTTTAGAAAATCAACTAAAATTTATAAAATTTCCAGAAAATTATCAAAAACACTTAAAAATATAAAAACATAGAAACAATTTTTATTTGATTTTTTGACTTTATTTGGTGTGTTTTATAAATAGTTGATTGTTGGCTTTTTTCCTTTGTTCTTATATTTCCTTTATTATTAAAAATACAAAAAATTAAAACATTTAAAAATCCACCAAAAATACTCTTTTTATTTTATTTTCTTATTTGACTACTTCGTTGGCCATGTTGGCCAATTCGTGCTCCTTGTGTCCGACCTTGGTCTCTATACCATGTTAAATAAATAGCGAGGACCACTGTTTGATTCCATTTATTGATTTATTATTTGGTGGTTCGATTTTCTTGTTGAGTCCGACTAGAAGGGTTGAGGTCGCAACGACCATTGATAACTATCTCCCTTAGCCGCTCTGATATTCGGCTCAACAGAATGGCGTCGTTGTCGGGGAGCACGGCTTAGTAGTCTTTGTTTTTCATTTTTGTTCGGTTTTGTTTCTCGCGGCTTTTTCTGCCGCTTTTCTTTCGTCCGCGGCTTTTCGCAACGTTTTGATTTTTTCTGTTTTCTTTTTATTTTTATTTTATTCTCTTTTATTTTGTTTTTTTTTTGATTTTGTTCTATGTGTTTATTTCTATTTTTGCATTAAGCTTGTTTTATTTTGTCCTGCTTATTTTTATAATAAACTGTGTCTGACATACATTTTTGTTTGATTTCTTGCGAAGGCCCGAGGACCGAGGTAGCTTTTTCAGAAGCCGAAGCAACCGTGGGAGTCGGAGGCGTCTCTTTTCTGCATAGAGCCGCAGGAGGACGCGAGGAACCGAGCAGGAGTACGGGAGCCGCAGAATAGCCACGTAGATAGCCGTAGTTTAGATTAGTTTACTTTTTGCAGAACATTTATTTGTAATAATACGGGAACTCAGACACTTAGACTTTGGTGATTTATCGGGGTCTGTTTTGCCGAGCACCGGTGTGCTCGGGGGACCTCACCGTGTTTTTCGCCGGCTTTGTTTCTATCGCATTTACTTCACTACTTCTCTGATTTACGCGGTTTTTGGCCTTAGCTTAGGATTTTCTCTGATTGTGTCGTAATTGATTAGGATCCAAACACTTAATTTCTGCCTGTGCCTATTAGATCGTAATTTGGACCTAATTAAAAATTAATAAAGAAAAGACTAACCTGGTCACCCGAGGGGTCACGCGCCGCTATAGGTCGTATACAGCGCTGGCAGGACCCGTTGTGGCAGGCACCGATCGGCATCCGAGACCGGACACCGACCCCTCCTATTGACCCGTTAGTCATCGGTTCTCTCTGTGTAGAAATTGCTTCATTAAGGTCGATTTCCTCGCGCATCATATAGGTAGTTTATTTTCAATCTTTATTTTATGCACGGATCACCCTGCATGTAGAGTGTTGGAGTCAGGTACGCCTTTCTTACTCAGCATGCATCATTAATTTTATCGCGCATCGGCTTTTTCGTCTTCTCCCTCTGTTTTCTGGACTTAAAATAATCAGGGGAACCCGAAAAATTCGTTAAGTGTTGTTTGCTTGAAAAACACCTAAAAAGAAAAACTATAAAATTGGGACTGCTAAACACACTTGACCCTAAAAGACGCCTGACATAAATTTTTTGTCTTGGGGAGAGCAACCCCCTCATTTTCTGGTTTGGATGAGTGAGAGAGCGACCCGTACACTAGGCTAGAGCCATATCCGAACCCCGATCAGACTACTGGCCATTTATACGGGATAGTCTGCTAGGCGGTTTGGATTCCCATCAGCTCGCGTAACCGCTTTGATATTCTGACTTAATCACCTAAATAAAAATTGACAAGATAAATTGACCGAACCCTTATGGTCTTCAGCTCTGTGTTGAGTAGGTGAACTTGGAGTTTTGTTTACTCATCTTGTGTGTTTCCAGATCTCATCCGCCCGACTCGTCAGATCAGGATGATGGGCAGGAGGTCTCTTAGGTAGCCTCTGGCTGCACCACTTTTTAGCACTCCAACCCATTCATCAAGGTTGGTTCGTGAGAGCCGAGACCCGCTCTCCGAACCCGAGTTCGATTCTTCCCTATTCCCCCTTGACCACCCTTCTACCAGTCCTGAGATACCAGTGCCAGATGAGAGACATCAGACAGATGATTTATCGGCACCTGAGTTTGGGTCTTTTGCCTTTGTAGAGACCATGGCTGGCAGCAACGATGACCGCACTGGAGGTCCCCGAGCAGAGCAGACTTACGTCCTAAACCAGCGTGCGATCAACAACAACTTGATAGCCTCCCTCGAGACGATGCAGCAACAGATTAGGGGTCAGGGGGCTTTCATGGTTGAGATGAGGAGAGAGATGGAGACGATGAGAGATGATCGAGAGCAGAAGAGAGCCGCAGGAGGCAGGCCAGAGATACCTGATCAGCCCGATGAGCCAGCCCAGCCGGCCGCAGCAGCAGGAGGAGCCAGATCGATGCGGTAGTTGCACAACTCCGGATCGATTCTTACTCACCGGTGGATTGTGCTTCCGGCAATCGTGGGGGATTTCAAGTTCCCCCCACAGGCCATTCAGCTTCTACCCCTCTTCCACGGGATTGAACTGAGGAGCCCCATCTCCACCTCCAGGAGTTTGAGATGATCTGCAGCACCGTCCACGATCGGCAGGTGGACGAGGACACCATCAGGATGATTGCCTTCCCCTTCTCACTGGTAGACAGAGTAGCCAACTGGCTGAAGCACTTGGGGAGGTTTGTCCACACCTAGGAGCAGCTCCGCACCGAGTACTTGAACAAGTACTATCCACTCGGGCGGACCAATGCAGTGAGGGCCCTGATCAGCAACTTCTCCATGCTCCCCAATGAGCAGTTTCACGAGGCATGGGAGAGGTTCAGAGAGCTTACAAATAGATGCTCGTACCATGACATTTCGAAGCCGAACCTAGTTCAGAGCTTCTTCTGCGGGTTGACACCAAAGCTGCAGGGCTTGGTGAACGCTTCTTGTGACGGTTCCTACTTCGCCAAGGATGAGGATCAGGTCTGGGCCATCTATGAGGAGATGGCTGAGAACTATAAAGTGATGTCCCAGACCCGAATCTACACCCAGGGACACCTACAGCCACAGACCGTGCAGTTTCAGAGGATAGCACAGGTCGATGCCGGTCCTTCCACTTCGTCCGCGGCAGCAGCATAGGACGAGTCCACAACCGCAGACATGGGCATCATCAGCGAGAAGCTGGACCGGATCGAGCTGATAGAGAAGAAGCAGTGCCAGGGCATGATGCAGATTTGATCATATGGCACAGATGCTGAGTGACCTGAAGACACAGATCATGTGTCTCCAAGAGGCACAGACGGCTTCTCAGCCCCGTCTCAGGTCACGAGGAGATCTGAGTAGCAGTGGTAGCTCGTCCCAGCACTCCAGTTAGCCTAGACAGGTTCACCACGTCCAGGTGGAGTCGTACCAGCAGCCGCTACAGCCTTACCAGTCACCTCCATCCCCAGACACTCAGATGGTGGTTTACCAGCCGGATCAGCCTCTGGCAGTACTCCCCCCACCTTCGTATGAGCAGGAGACGTTGATGGATGTCAACGGGATTTGGTACGACTAGCTCCAGCCCAGTATCCGACGAGACCATCCTGGATTCCGCTGGTCGACCGACAGTTCCCAGCAGCAGCCTCCAACCCAGGGTGGCCAGTACGGCCAGCAGCGTGAGCAGCAGCACCAGCAGCAGCCCCCAGTTCAGCAGCAACAGTCATCCCCGTACCAGCAGTATGGTCCTCGTCCCTATCACCAGGGACAACCTTGGAGGCGAGAGCAGCCTCATCAGCAGCAGTATCATCAGCAGCAGTACCCCTCTCACCCTCACCAGCAGCAGCAGCAGCCTCACTACCAGCGAGGCTACCCATCAGGTTCTCAGAGGTCGACCTATGAGAACCCCACCTTGGATGATCTAGCCTGCCTCATGTCCGAGCAGCAGGTTACCTTTCGACGGGAGATGGATGAGTTCTGCCAGGAGATGCGGGAGATCGTGAGAGGGAAGGCTGCCATCCCTGCCCAGATTGAGCCGAACCCCAACAGTCTGAAGAGGAAATCTAAGAAGGTAGAGTTCACTGAGATTACCACTCCTAGTGCTTCACTTGGTTATATGACTGCATACATGTTTGATGCTGACTTTGTTACACTTAGGAGCGGTAGGATGCCAGCAGGAGGCGCCTCGTCTGAGCGACAACTCGATGCCACTTCAGGAGCACCAGGCGAGGAGAGGAGCAGTGCTGAGGCCGCCAGAGATGATGACGGTGGTACTGATGCCACCACGGACGTTGATCCAGCTGACGGTACTGAGGCCGTCATTTCACCTGATGGAGGAGGTGGTGCTGATGCCACCAGACGTGATGCCGAGCCAGAGCGCGGTACTGATGCTGCACATCTAGATGCCGAGGGTGGTGCTGAGGCCACCAACACTTCTACTGCTAGTCCTGTTGTTTTTCCATCTGTTCGTGTACCTCAAGACGTTTCTGTGAATAAAGGAAAGGGTTTGTTTTATTCTAATCCACCTGTGGTGATTGATGATGTATGCGTGAATTCTGCCATGCTTGAGCAGCCCAGACCCTCTCCTAGTCCTTCATCTGAGAAGGACCCAACAGTCCCCTTTCCCCAAGCACTCCGTTTGGCTAAGGGGCAGAAAAAAGAAAATCCCAAAAAGAATCATCAGATAGAGTTCATCCAGCAGATGATAGATCGATTCCACATACAACTGACTCTACAGGAGGCCTTGGAGCACATACCTCTACTCCAGAGATTACTCAGAGACAAGACCACTGTCAGGAGGAAGAGAAGGAACCACCAGTCAGAGATCCATGTGCTCACTCGTGCCACTTGTTTCGCGATCCAGAACTGTCTGCCAGCCAAGAGGCCAGATGCAGGAGCTCCGTATGTCAGATGCCACATTCAGGAGCAGAGGTTTGATCGTACTCTATTAGACAGCGGGTCTTCGATCAACCTACTTCCGGCAACCCTACTCGACCGCTTTTAGTTGGGCCCTCTACGACAGAGCAGGATGGTCCTTTAGTTTGCTGATCGATCTGTCAAGAGGCCGAAGGGGTTGCTGAAGGACGTTGTCGTCATGATTCAAGGCTGAAATTCCCCATGGACTTCGTTGTGTTGGACATGGAGATCCCTGAGTCCGTGACCGATGCCCCCATCATTTTAGGACGCCTGTTCTTGGCCACAGCCAAGGCGATATCCGATCATGATAGTGGGAAGGTATACTTTCACGTCGAGGGCAAGAGTGTACAAATAGAGATGATCGAGGAGACTAGAGCCCGAGATTCAGCTTGCTCCGAGCAGACTTCAGATTCAGAGCAGATGACAGATGCAGGGCGAGATATCCACCAGGACTGCGACTTTGTGATCATAGATGATGAGGCAGTTTGGGCAGACCCAGTAGTACATGCCATCCTCTCACTTTCAGAGTTTGCTAATGTACAGATGACAGCAGAGGAGAGCTTCGATAGCGCACCCCTGGTCCAGGATACATTTCAGGCAGCAGAGCCGGTCCCCGATCGCGAGGCAGATGTTGTTAGTGATTCTGATATAGATCCCTCGGAGTCATATTTCAACTGGGTTGAGTTTGATGACTTGATACCATGTCTGACTTCTACAGAGCCGACAGCTAGGGAGGAGGTTGATGCCACACAGAGTAGAGACATACCAGCAGAGCAGCCTTCGCCTGATTCAGATTGTGAGAGAGAGTTTCCATTCTCCCACACAGATTTGGCCACATTCACTCAGACCTTTCAGAGGCCAGATCCACCAGCACAGTGTTGTCCAGAGCTGAAGCCGCTTCCTTCATCGCTGAAGTATAGGTTCCTTGCGGGTGAGCATGAGATGTACCCAGTCATTATCTCACCGAGTTTGACTAGAGAGAAGGAATCCTGTCTGATGTGGGTTCTTGAAAAGAATCGCAAGGCGATATCATGGAGTGTAGCCGATCTCCAGGGGATAAGTTCGGCTCTGTGCTCCCACCATATCTATCTCGAGGAGGACGCGAAGCCGTCGCGTGAGTTCCAGCGGCGGCTGAACCCGAACCTTCGAGATGTTGTCATGAAGGAGATCTTGAAATGGTGGAGCGTCGATTTTATCTACCCCATCTCCGACTCCAAGTGGTTCATTCCGTTGCATGTGGTGCCCAAGAAGATGAGCATCACTACAGTTGTCAACGAGTCTGGAGAGGAGATCGCTACCCGGGTACCCACTTCTTGGCGGGTATGCGTGGATTACAGATGACTCAACCAGGCCACCAAGAAGGGTCATTTCCCCCTACCCTTTATTGATCATATCATTGAGAGACAGGCAGGGAAGAGCCATTATTGTTTCTTGGATGGGTGCTCTGGATACAACCAGGTGGCGATTGCGCCAAAGGAACAGGACAAGACTACCTTTACCTGTCTCTTCGGGACATATGCTTTCATACGGATGCCCTTTGGATTGTGCAACGCTCTGGCGACATTCCAGAGGTGCATGTTTTCCATCTTTTCGGACATGGTAGGGGAGTGCTTGGAGGTCTTCATGGATGACTTTTTGGTCTACGGCGACGGATTCGACTCTTGTATTGACTGCCTAGACCGCATCCTCCAGCGATGTATTGAGGTGCACCTGTGCTTTCTTGGGAGAAGAGTCACTTCATGGTGACTCAAGTGATGGTGCTTGGCCATATCATCTCCAACAGGGGCATGGAGGTTGATCCGGCCAAGGTGGATATCATTAGGAAACTCAGTCCACCGTCCAACTTGCGGTAGTTACGGTCTTTTCTGGGGCACGTTGGTTTCTACCGACGATTCATTCATGATTTCATCCAGATTGCCTGATCGTTGACTTATCTGCTGACGAAAGACACCGAGTTCATTGTGGATGATAAGTGTCTAGCTTCATTTGAGACTCTCAAGAGTCTAGTTGTCGAGGCTCCTATCCTGCAACCGCCTGATTGATCTCTCCCATTCGAGATCATGACGAATGCCTCCGATTTTGCCGTAGGGGTCGTGCTGGGACAGAGGAGGGATGGAGTCCCCTTTGCTATTCACTACACTAGCCGAACATTAGATGCCGCTCAGAGGAACTACACAGTCACTGAGAAGGAGATGCTAGCCGTAGTGTTCACCCTAGATAAGTTCAGATCGTACATCATTGGATCTAGTGTGACCATCTTTACTAATCATACCGCTATCCGGTACCTTATGGCAAAGAAGGATGCCAAAACCAGATTGACCAGATCGATCCTTCTACTCCAGGAGTTTGTTATAAAGATTAAAGACAAGCATGGAGTCAATAAAGTGGTGGCAGATCATCTCTCCCGATTGGAGTATCTTGAGGATTCCGAGCAGATTGAGCCTATTTGTGAGACCTTCCCAGATGAGGCGATCCTTGCTATCGCCTCTCTCCCGTGGTACGTCGATATTGTGAACTTTCTTGTTGCCAAGAAAGTCCCACAGGATTGGCCCAAGCAGAGACTTGAGACCTTCCTCACGAAGGCCAAGTTCTACCACTGAGAGGATCCCATCCTTTATCATGAAGGAGGGGATAGCGTCTGACGTGGGTGCATTCCTCAGGAGGAGCACCACAGCATCCTCACTTACTGCCACAAGCTTGAGGCAGGGGGACATCACTCTGGGAGGAGAACGGCACGGAAAGTGCTCCAATCCGTCCTATGGTGGCCTACCCTCTTCAAGGACTCTGATGAGTTCGTGAAGAGGTGTACTGACTTTCAGAGGATGGGCACTTGCAGACAACGTGATATGATGCCGATGCAGCCCATTCACTTCTGTGAGGTTTTTGACGCATGGGGCATCAATTTCATGGGTCCATTCCCTAGGAGTCAGGGATTTGAGTAAATTCTGTTGGCCGTTGATTATCTTAGTCATTGGGTTGAGGCCATCCCCTCCCGAACCGCAGATGCTAGGACTGTGCAGATTTTTGAGGAAGCATATCATTTCACGGTTCGGGGTTCCTCGAGTGTTGATATCTGACGGGGGGTCTCATTTCGTCAACGAAAAGGTAAAGGCCCTTGCTAGCGAGTTCAACATAGACCATCGAGTAGCCACACCATACCATCCTCAGACCAATGGTCTTGCTGAAGTGTCGAACAGGGAGATCAATACTATATTCTAGAAGGTCGTTCGCCCTAACCGAAAGAATTGGTCACAGCTTTTGGACTCGGTCTTGTGGGCATATCGGACGTCCTTCAAGACACCGTTGGGTATGTCTCCCTTTCACCTCGTTTATGGTAAGCTCTGCCATTTACCTGTTGAGCTTAGACATAGGTCACTCTGGGTAGTTACAGACATCATCATGGATCCAGTGAGTGTTGGAGACCAGAGGAGGGCAGAGTTAGCAGCCTTGGAGGAGCTTCGTGATGCAGCCTTTTCGAGCAGCCTAAAATATAAGGAGAGAGTGAAGGAGTGGCATGATTCTCATATCAGCCACAAGCAGTTTGAGCCAGGACAGCGAGTATGGTTTTTCGATGCCAGTTGAGATTATTTCCAGGGAAGCTACAGAGCAAATGGAAGGGTCCCTACTTGTTAGAAAGGTACATGACAATGGGAGTATTGATATATCTGAGTTGTCTTCTGAGAGTACCTTTCGTGTTAACGGGCAGCGACTCAAACCATATCTAGATCATGAGCTGTTGGTCGTTGACGTTGCCCCGATTCACTTTGCGTGAGATGTGGTCTCTTGACTCACATCTATTGCATCTCATGCCTGATTATCATTGTTCTCCCGACTTGTATAGATCCAGTTGTCCATATCACACTATTCTTCAGTCCAACACCCCATCTACATCTTCGACGTTGCTATACTTAGGGTGCACTTTACCCTAAGTATAGGGGGGTGTGAGACTTTTGAGTTTCTTTTGATTCATTTCTACCTTTGTTTTGCTGCCTATACTTAGGGATATTTTACCCTAAGTATAGGGGAGGTAGACCCGGTACATTCTCACTCAGATTTCCCTTTGTGTACAGCCTGCTATACTTAGGATTATTTGATCCTAAGTATAGGGGGAAACCCCGAGATCCTCTTGCATTTCTATTCTTTCATTCGTCTTTGTATATAGCCTTCCTTTTCACCTCCGTATACTAAGCACGAGTTATGTCTTCTTCATCGCTCTTGACTTTGAGGACATCATTCGAGCTAAGTATAGGGGGTGTATATATTACATATATACTTTAGCCATAACTTGTACTTTGTGTGTGTGTTAATAAATAAAAATGGCTAAAACCCGAAAATCCATAAAAATTAAAAATTTTCCTTGTAAATAAAATTCTTTTATTGCACATACATAGCCAGTTGTACAAATTATTTTTGTAAAAATGTTTGTAAAAATCTTTTGTGTAAATAGCTTGTAAATATTTTCATATCAAAATTATGTATATAGTACAAAATTTTTGTAAAATGTTTTGAAAATCAAAAGTTTGCAAAAACCTTGTGTAAATTTGTGTACATATTTTGCAAAACTTGCATTCATGCATGCATCCATGTCTTCAAAACATTTTTCAAAAATTTTGCACAAGTATAAATATTTTGTAAAAAGTATCTTTGTAAATACTTGTATAGTTTTTCCTAGATCATAGTTGACATTTAAACTAGCCTGGAATTAAATTGAAAAATGGAGCTGGGTTAAGATCTTAATCCACCTAATTATAAGAAAAACCTTATAGGGCTTAGGGTTGAGACTTTTCAGGTCCATGGTGACTTAATTCTTTGAGTCCACTAGGCTATGATCATATGTCATCTCGATGAGCCTAAGTAGAGCACTTAACAACACACACATGACTCATATAGACAATGGCTTGACTTGGACCCGCACTTTACACCGAGCTCTCTACTGATGAGGTGGTGAGGAGGCAGTCTTCCTTGACTTGGGGTAGCATATGAGAGAGTACTTCTAGGCGGAACCTCTCTTCTTCTTATAGTGAAGGAAGTGCGTCTCAACTTGGTCTCGTTGCCATGAGGTCTAACGACAGGATTTGTGGGTTGTAATAATGCTTCAAAAGAGGGATAGTCTACTGGCTCAAGAGGAAAAACTCCTTATGTATATATGCTGCACTCTGTAGATATGTTGTATATATGCACATCAAAAAAATGCAAAAAGAAAAGAACTCCAAAAAAGTGGTGGGTCTGATAGAAAATGATAATCCCACCGGAGTGTATATAGTGCAATAAGAAAAGCTTGCAGCAGGGAGACTTAACTACACTGGTTGAGCTCCCAGGGATACATGGCTACACTGGCCATGGTCCATTCTCTTTTTCCCCCTCTTCTTGAGCCGGATGAACTTGAACTTAGAAGGGAATACCCCGCTCCTCGAGGAAAGAGTGGCCAAACTAGGGTCATAGAGTTACCTTTTTGGGGAGGGTTGTCATTTTGCTACTTCTGAGGTGGAGAGCTATACCTCACTTACACTGTACAAGGAAAGATTCATGGTCTTCAGGGTTTGTGTATGTAGACTTGTTCTGATCTGGATTATTGAGGAGTCTTGACTATAGATTAGTGGATCTTAGAGGCTGTTAAGTTATAAACCTAAATCCAAATAAGGTTCCGATACATTAATAATCGAAAGATCTGACCGAGCTCCATATTTTAATTTAATGAAGGCAAGTTTAATAATCAGCATTGATCCATGCAATTTCCCCTCTTTTTCTTTTTCCTTTCTTTTTCACTTCTTTTTCAAATAAGTGTTTGCTAAGGGACTAGCAAAGTTAAGTATAGGGGGGTGATGAATCCTCATTCATCACTCTTTATTCTTTTATTTTAGCTAAAAACCTGTGCAAACACCATGTATATTTGTGTAAATAAAATAAATTGACAAAAAGCATGCATTGTGTAAATAATAATAATTAGTATGTTTTTGTGCAAAAATAAAAGAATAAAGAAATAAAGAAAAAGAGGGAAATATTTAGAATAAATATTTAGTGACCTGAACCCAAGGGAGGGCTCCACAAGAGCCTGGCCGCAAAATAAAATAAGTAGAGAGAGATAGGGTGACTCAACATGATGTACATATCCCTCTATGTGTAAATATTTTATTTTCTACAAATAAAAAAATATATTTGTGTTCCCCATATTTTGTACATATTTGTACAAAAAAACTAAAATAAAAATGGGAAAAATAAAAGAAAAAAATAAATAAAATAAATAAAATCTCTCTCATCAGTGTACATAAACCATGTATATAAAATAAAGTACCTATTTATTTCACCTTTGCAAATACTTAATAAAAATCTAATAAAAATCACTTTATATTCCATATTTTATAGTGTAAATAAAAAATATAAAATTGGAATAAATGTATATAAATAAAATATTAAAAATAAAAATAAAAAATAGAATAGGTATACATACCTGTATATAATAATAATATAATGTAAATACCTAATTTATTTTTCAAAAAAATAAATAAAAATCACAAAAAATACTATGAAAATAAATAAACATTTTTCATGTTATAAATATTTTCAAATAAAATCATTTATTATTTTTAAATGAATTTACAATTATTTAATAATTCACGGATTCTGATTGGTCCTTGGGGGATTGTTACCCTCGGTCAACTCTCCCCCCTAGACCACTTTTGAACCGAACCCGACTTTCGACCCCGACTTCGCTCAATTTTCTCGAATCAGTCTGATCACCATTTATCCAAACCTCGTGCTCTGATTGATGCTCAATGATCCATGATTTTTGCCTGCCATTCCATCTAGGGGTCCGGGTCTCGATTTGCTCGCTCGATCCCATCTTCTCGGACCCCTACCCACTATTTAACCTCGCCGGAGCTCATCTTTTTCTGCACCTTCGGCCATCGCCTTCATTTCCTAGGACCTCAAGTCTTCTTCCTTAAGTGACAGCTAGTGAGGGAGAGTGTCACATTGAGTATTCAAGGCCTTCAGCCTTAGGTCCGGCGAGCCCCATCGACGTGCTCCGCCGTGAGGTGAGCCAGAGCCTCTGGAAGCGTCGTTCCATCGAGGCGAAGATCCCAGGAGGAGCAGCACCTCCAGCATAGACGCCTTCGATCGCCAGGTAACCCCTTTCGCCCATAGTTTCACCCCCATTCCGATTCTTCGCTTTTGCGTCGCCGGTCTCCGCCGGCCATTTTCCGACGATCTGGTCATCCATCCAATCATCCGACCCGACCATCCCCTCTACGAGATCTATCCGCACTTTCTTCACCCATTCGTCCACCCCAGTTCGCCTCGGAACTGGGAGTTTGGTCCTCCTCCTCCCCCGTCGCTCGCCGGAGGACCATGCCGCGGCCCATCCGACCACCCATGTCACCCGCTAACGGGTCGAGGCAATTTGCCCTTGACCCAGAAAGCTTCCTATGCAGGTTTGAAGCCAAAAGGGGCCTCATCTGGAGGTCCTAACATCTAGGCCAGGAGCTTCAGGTGCTCTTCATCGCCGGAGCACTCCGGTCGCTCCCGGCCTCATCGGAGACTGCCATTCATTGTGGAACACTGCCAGCTTCAATTCGTCCGTCAGAGCAGCGTCGGAAGAGGTCCAGCGTGCACGTATTGGGCCGACGAAGTTCGCCGGTGAGCTGTTCTTCCAGGACCCTCTTCCACCGTCCGATAGAGCTTCTCCGCCAGTTTCGATCTTCACCGTCCATTCGCGGGAGGCTCCAGCCGTTGATCCATCTGAGTATTAAATCCACGCCATTCATCAGCGAAGAGGCGTCCACTGCTCTCCAGCATCAGATCGCATATATGGTGCCTTCCCAGCCGTGGATCGCAATAAGGGGTAAATTTCTTGTTCGCCCCTCTTCTTTTGGTTGTTACTGTCTAGTCCTGTAAATATTTTATTTAGTTATTTTTAGTTGGGTAATTTGCATAGAGGACCTTGGCATTTTTGGATATTTCTATTTAGTTCCTGTGTGTATTGAACACGTGCCTCGACACCTGAGTTAGTGGACATTTTGCAGATTTCATCTTGTAATTGTTGGGTGTTACTGTTTGGTCTTTTATAAATAGGAATGACATAAACACCCCTGTGAGTGCAAGTCATGTGCCCAGCTCGTGTGTTTTTGGACTATTTGTAGTATAGGCCCTAGGCTTTTTACAAGTGTTATCTGATTGGCCCTGGAACTATGTTTTCTTGCACTTAGGTTCTTGTGTGTTGTGTGCCTTGTATTGCTTGAATAAAATATCAATTAAACTCCAAATCAAGTGAAATTTGGATAAGTGGCTCATGCCACAGTGTAAAAATTTCACTATTTTTTGGACATTTTTCTTGCTTTTTGCTATTTTAAAAAATCAAAAACATGCATTTTTGTTACTGTTTGAATTGAAAAATCAAAGAAAATTACAAAAATTCATCTAAAAAATCTAAAAAAATTGGTGTTTGTTTGTTTTGTTGTTTCTTAGCTTCAGTCCAATTTTTGTGTTATTTAGATTTATAAAACCCATAAAAATTAAAAAACCCTAAAAATCTTATAAAAATCATTAAAAATTTTATAAAAATCAAAAAAGTGCAAACTCTTTTTCTGTAGCTTATTTTTTGTATATAGTTTTCATAAAATATGTCTCCAGCTTTTTAGAGCCAATTGGATATTTTTAATTATCCTTACAAGTCTGGCTACACATTGATTCATTGTTTTTCCCTTTATTGATTTTTAGAAAATCAACTAAAAATTATAAAATTTTCAGAAAAATACCAAAAAATACTTAAAAATATAAAAAATATAAAAACAATTTTTATTTGATTTTTTGACTTTATTTGGTGTGTTTTATAAATAGTTGATTGTTCGCTTTTTCCTTTGTTCTTATATTTCCTTTATTATTAAAAATACAAAAAAATTAAAACATTTAAAAATCCACCAAAAATACTATTTTTATTTTATTTTCTTATTTGACTACTTCGTAGGCCGTCTCAGCCAATTCGTACTCCTTGTGTCCGACCCTGGTCGCTATACCAGGTTAAATAAATAGCGAGGACCGTTGTTTGATTCCATTGATTAATTTATTATTTGGTGGTTCAATTTTCTTGTTGAGTCCGACTCGAGGGGTTGAGGTCGCAACGACCATTGATACCTATCTTCCTTAGCCGCTCGGATATTCGACTCATCAGTGTAGCAGGTATATTATTTATAAATAAATAGTGAATAAATAATATAGGTGTATTTTCTACAATAGTCACCCAATGAATTAATTTATTAAGTAATGTTTTTTGTATGTTTTTAATTAAATAAAGAATTCTTGTTTATATAATATTTTTATTTTTTAACTTTTAATTTAAATTTATTTTTAATTTTCAGATTTTTAATTTCTTTTCTTTTTCATATATAATATAAGTATATGCATAAATATGTATAATATAAGGAGTATATAAAATGTAATATATAATAAATATACAAAAATCAGAAAATACAAGTAAGAACGATCCTTTTTAATTTTTAAAAGGGTTTTAAAATATTTATAAAGTATTTATAATAGTTAAAAGTAATAATATTTTTATATATCTATATATAGATATATTATATAATATATGGTATTATATTTACAAAAGGGGATATTAATAATCAAAATTTCCTAAATAAAATATTTTTGTGTTTTTTATATTTTCTAATGTTTTTATGATTTTTCATGAATTTTTGCTAATTTTTAGGTATTTTTGAAGTCCTAAAATATACAAAATCATGGACTTTTGAAATAGGTTGAATTATTTTGAGGTTTAAAAATACTAAATAAGTTCAAAAATTCTCAAAACTAATTTTAATATTTAGTAGTATGTATAAATAAAAATATCAAATAGAAATAAGTATTTTTGGACTTTTTGTGAATTTTTTAGAATTTTTATCAAGACTTTGGAACTTTTTAATTTTTATTGATTTTCCTTTTCTATTTTTAGGGATTTTTGGTCTAGAGGTATAAAATGCAATAATAGATAATTACTATTTTGGAATTTTTAAAGACAATTTTGTAATTTTTTTGAATTTTCTAAAGCAAACAGAAAAATAAATGTGCACCTTTTGTTTTTTAATAAATAAGAATATGCATATTGCAAAATAAAAAATATACGTGGAAGAGAAATGCATCAGACAAAATATCCTATTTTTCCATATTTATTGGAGCACGGTTGATATTTTTATAAAATATAAAGCATACACAAAAATTAATTGAACTAGCAGGGGTAATTTTGTAATTAAAATAAAGGACATGGGCTACAATGCAAATTACCCAAAATTTCCGAACTAAAATTTAAAATTTACATATTAAACTATAATTATAAGAACTCAGTAGGGTTTACATGCAAAGTACCCACGCACGTTGGCTGCCACATGAGGTGACGTGGGAGGGGTCTAAACTACAATTTTAAAATAGTTCAAGGGCATATACGCAATCTATCCACTACTTTTTGAACGGAATAAAATATTTATAGGACTTAACACAAATAACAAATGGTAGAGGGGGGTCTTTTGAAATATACCCAGTCAAGGCGGGAGGACGACTCATAGTGAGCAACGTTAGCTTACTTAAGATGGATCCAATGGCTCTGGGAGGCACACCATTTCGATTTAGTCCAAGGGTTAGGATTAGACCCGGGCCCTTGTTTTTTATCCGATAGTTTCTGGGTGCTCACGAAGAACATCCAAGAATAACTGGGTTGCTTTGCTTCGATCTTGGAATGTTGACGACTTCGAGCTCCTTTCTTTACGTCGATCGGTGCTCCTTATTCCCGGAAGCCCTCTGCATCATCAGGTCTCCTTGGATCATGTCTATGTCTCAACGATGGGGACCGGGAGAGTCCTTCGCCTAGAGCTAGAAGATTACTTCTAAGTGGGCTCTAGATGATCCTTCTTTGCTTAAGACCTGGACAAAAAGAATGTGTGGCTTGAGGCGATCGCCTCGGCCCAAAAACAAAGGTCTGAAATCTCGTGGATTGTGTGAGAAAGTGGGCTCCGACGAAGGCAACAGAGGGAGCTATGTTGTACCTTGATTCAAGCAAAATCGATGGGGATTTGTGAGGGAAAAGATGAAGAACACGTTGAGGATTGGAATGAGGAGTGTGTGGGTCGAATAACAGGGCAAATCACTATTAAATCAACATGGAGCAAAGGAAAAGATTTACGTACAATTTGGATTTTATGCTAATAGGCTAATCTAAACTTGAAACTAATGACTGAAATGAAATCTACACTAAGTATATTACCTAAAATCGACGGGAAATGGGCTCAACTTAGCTGAGGTCAAGGAGCGAAACCTCATGGCGAAGAGCTCGTCGAAGATGGTGGATACGCCTCGACCTCACTCATCCTCACTGCAAATCGGTGGCGAAGTGCTCTTGTCACCAACACGATGCTGAAGGACCAGATTTGAGGGGCTAATAGTGGGAGAAGAGCAATCAAAAACTCACAAAAGGATTTGGGGTATGTTTATAAATGAAATTTTGAGCGAGAAGGATCACGGGATGGAAATAAATTTTGTGTTCGTGTGATTCCTCTATTGCCCTAGTGTGATGGATGAAGGTACTGATGTGGATTAGATGAAGAAATCGAATATTTTCAAGCCTTGGATCAAGGGCAAAAAATTGGTGAAGAAGGACACTCATGACTCTGACATGGGTCAGGGGGGACGCTAGAGACCGGACAGTTGACCCGAGGTCAACTGTCCAAGTGGCCTGATTAGGCCCCGTAAGCACAGAAAAGGATAGAAACGAAAGAAAAATTAAAGATAATTACATAAAAATTAATAAATGTCTTATTTACAAAAAGGTCAAAAACATATAAATTTTATTATTTTATGTACAATTTAATTATGGAGTTTATTTTAATATATAATATTGTATATTGGGTGTTATTATTTATTTACGAATATTTTTGTATTTTTATTTATTTATTTTGTATTCTTTGATTTATCTATGGATTTTTTAATGAATTATACTATTATTTCTTATTTTATTTATTTTAGTGTATTTTTATACCTATTTACATATTTTTACTTTATTTTTGTACTTTTGTTTACTATTTTAGTTAAATACATGTATAGTTTTTATAGGTATACTTCATATATATATATATATATTTCAATATTTGATTTTTATTATTTACTTTTGATCATTTTATTTTGGCTTATTTATTCATTTATATATCATAATATACAAGTATATAAAAATATAAGATGGTAAAAAAATAAAAGAAATTAATAAATTGAATATTTATACACGTATACAATACAATAGATGCCCAAAACCTAACTTCTACATTTTAACTCTGATTTTATTGAAATCATCTTCATTAGATAGATAATTAAATAATATGAGCAATAAAGTTGAGTACGGGTAATTTGGAGATTTTATGAGTGAGAAACTGATGAATCTCAATTTTACCGCCTTTATTCTATCATTTTGGCCTTAAAAACCTAGCTAATGCATGTAAATGGCATTATTTTGTACAAATTAACATTTAATATTTATTATATTTAATGTATATAAATACTGATTTTAATGCCAAAATTATAGAATAAAGGAGAGAAAAAGAATAAAATACCAAAGGTATTTTATGACCTTAAATCCCGAGACTTAGGCATCTTGATGACTGGGTCGACAAAGAATAAAGTAATGGGAGATAAGGGCCAATAAATCCAATAAATTCTTATTCTTTGACTCATCAATAAGACCAATTTGGGACCTATTTAATTCTTTGTTATCTACTCATCAATCAATGAACTTTGTACATGAAAGTCATAGATAAAAATATATATCAAAATACAAAATTAAGCCTACACAAAAATAATATACAGTGTCCATTTTATACTTAGAATGAAAAGTTAAAACCCAAACTTCCCAGACCCATGTCTCCTAAATAAAAACTCAAAACTATCAAAATTGTCTTTAATTGTATATACCTTTTAATAAGTTGTTTAATGGAGGTGGTTTCATATTTTTTGGAGCTAAGGTGTGAAAGTTAGGTTTTAGACCCTATTGTATAGTATACCTAATTAAATATTCATTTTATTTATTCTTTATACTTTTATTTTTTATAATTTTGTAAAGTGAAAGAGGACCCTACACCTGCAGTTGTATGAAACTCCCTTAACCGGGCTAATTTTTCATTATTTTTTGATTTTTTTGAATTGAATCCTTGGGGGATTTAGATCACCATATATCACCATGTTATCATTCCATCATCTCCATCAAGACCACAAAATTTTAACGATCTCAGAATGACTGAAATTGATCCATTTTAGATGAACATGTTAGGAATGTTAATTTTGCATGAAACTTGAAACACTTATTCCCCCCAACATATTAAGTACCCCCCTTTTAATTCAAAAAAAGTAAAAAAATAATCGAAAAATGGGATGGGTGCAGGGAGTTTCCGACACCCCATGGTGCAAGTTCCCTGCCACCTTTTGTAAATATTATTTATAGTATATGTACATATTTAGAATAGAATAAAACATAGAGAAAATACAAAATAAAATATGCATGTATAAATACATAGATGAAATACCTATACTTATACTTATATTATATATCCATGTTTATTTAAGTGCACAAATAACATCAAAAAATAAAATAAATATATATTTGTGTACATAAAAATAAGTTATAAATATATAAAATAAGATAATAAAATAATAGAATAAAAACACAAAATAAAAATAAAATACCCAAAACATGGATGAATATACCTATAAATAAGACCTTAAAATTAACTTGTAATAAATAAACCCAAAAAATAAATAAAATCATATTAAAATACAACATATAATAATATACATTTTTATTTTATATATAAAATTCATAAAATCATTTACTGTTTTTAATTAATACTTTTCGAATAAAAACCCCTAAACTTGGCTGACGTGGCCCAATCGTGTCACGAGGGTTGTTCACATCCGGTCAACTCAGCCCCCGACGCTTCTGACTCGCCAGGCGTGTCTTTTCCTTGCTTTTCTGCCATTTTTCCTGGTCGATCCATTGAGCCTTTTCATCATTTCTCCATGCCATGATCTACTTCAATCATCATTGATCTTCGCCTAATCCTTGAATCCCTTGTACAAAGACCGAATTTCTTCCAAACCCTGGGTCAATAAGGGTCTCTACTTTGTCTATAAATAAAAACCTCTCCTATGCCTTCCCTTTTCGATCCCTCTTTGTGCTCCATTGTACATCTTAGCATGTGTACGTGAACCATCGATGACAGAGGTTGTTTCCCCCGATCTTGTAGAGCATCGGAGCAAGGAGGAGAGGCGATCCACGGCGGTGCTCCGGACTGCCCTGCTCCCTACCCACCAGCAGGTATAAGAGTTGCACCTTTATGATTAATAGATAGCTTTAGTTTGTATCTTTCATTTACCGCATTCTATCCAGTGATTTAGTTAGAGATTTAGCTTAAATTAGCTTGGTTTCTCTCCTGGAGCTCTAGAGCTCCGGCCACTATTTCACCGCTCGTGACCGCAGTTCCGACCCACTTGTCACATCCCTATCCTTCCCCTCACATTTCTCCATCTGATTCGCCCATCAAGCCAACCAGATCCATCGTGGATATGTGAATCGAGGGTCCTCTGCCGCCCTTCGTCGGACCCTCTCCACCCACCTTATCCATTGCGCATTGCAGCTTCATTCTAGGCCCAACACCTTCGTCGCGAGCCATATAGCTTCTTCGTGCAGATTCCAGGTCAAAGGGACCCCTCTTGGGTCGAAATCGAACTAGTCGAAGACCCTCCAGCTGCTCTACCTTCCATGATGTACTAGGATCCCATTGGTGGGTCCTGGACCTTTCCGAGCCCATCACCACCTGCGAACGACATTCTTGGTCGTCTAGATCCAAATAACAACATCGGAGATCGTTGGATGGAGGAGCATTCAAGGATCGAAGCTCATTGAAGAACACCTTCTTCGATGTTCATTGTGACGAGCAGATACCATCTGATCTGGGGAGGCGCCCCAGATCCATCAGCAGTTGTTGGATCTATCGAAGCTCAGTCATTCGATCTCAGTCCGAGATCTAATCTCAAGCATCCACAACCTAACCGTCGTCCATCGTTAAGCGACAGCTGCGTGTATAAGTGGATGGATCAGAACCGCACGTTGGCACGCTCTTTGAGGGTAAATTACAAACCTACCCCCTCTTTTTATATTTATTTATTAGTCTTGTAAATAAAATATGGTGTAAATAAAATTGAACTTTTTGTAAAGAGGACCATGGATTTATTTAATATTGCAACTAGGTCCATTGCAACCTTAACTCACGTGTCGTCCCACGTGAGCAGGGCAAATTGCATATATACCCTCGTAGGTTCTTGTATTTATTGTTTGTCCAATAAATTTAAATGAAAGTTGTATATTTCTGGGAATATTGCACATCAACCCATGTCTTTAATTTTATTTACAAATATGCCCTTCCCAGTTCATATATTTTTGGTGCTTGAATTTCATTTATTAAAAATAACACGTGTGCTACAAAATCACGCAAAAAATATAGTTAGATGCTTGGTAGCATGTATTTTAATTTTTTACATTTATTTTGGCATTTTTAGTATTTTTATTATTTATTAAAAATCAAATGAGCACGATTCTGTTCTTATTTGATTTAGAAAATACAAAACATGGAAAAAGTTGAAAAAATCCAAAAAATATATGTTGTTTATTTCAGTATTTATTAACTCCGGGCTAAAAATCCCTAAAAATAGAAAAAGAAAAACCATAAAAATTAAAAAACTCCAAAATCTCAAAAATGTGACAAATCAACAAAAGTCCTAAAAGTATTTATTTTTGGTTTTTTTATTTTCTTTGTATTTTATCAATGTATAAATTTATTTGAATAATTTTTACCTTATTTATTTTTAATCTTCAAATAAATTCGGTCTACTTGTTAAATCCCTAATTTTGGATATTTTTGACTTTATAAATCTGTAAATATTAACAAAATATCCAGAAAAATCAAAAAATGAGAAAATTATTTAAAACCCAAAATTATTTCATTCCACATATTTTGTTTGTTTTTATTAGTATTTATAATTATATAACCCTATATTATATATAACCTTATATATTCCTATATTATTTAACTAATTAAAAATAATAAGAAAAATCAGATAATAGAAAAAATTATTATTATTAATACTTATATATTTGTATATATTAAAATTGTATATATATAGATGTATATGTATATGTATACCAAAAAAATGTGTATATCCATACCTATGTGTATATAAATATGTATATTAATCTACTATATCATTATTATCATTAGTTTATTTACATATACTTATTATTATTTAATCATTTAATGTGTATATATATATATATGAACATAAAATTAAAAACCATACTAAAATAGAAACAAAAGGATATTTTTACATAATATACATTGATTAGCAATAATAATAGGCTACCTAACTTGCTCTTTGTCTCTACATGCTTACAAGTTATACATTTTGTGTTGTAGAGAATAATAAAAATTAACTCCACATTTTTGTTATTCATTGCTTAATTGATTTTGTGGATTAATTGTTATTTGAATGAGAGGTGTCTTGTAGGTCGCCTCAGCGATACTTTGGTCCGCTCTTTATTTAGTGAGGATCATTATTCTTTAGACCCACACGAAATCTCTCATTCAACTAATGGCATCGTTGTCAGGGAGGAATGTATGTATACTAGTTTGTATCTATGTGTCTATATTCATTAATTCATTTATTGATTCAATTATTGATTCATTTATTTGTGCATGTTTATTGATTCATTTATTTGTTGTCTCTTACTTGTATATACCTCATTTTATTTCTTGATACATTATTTGATTATATGTGCTAATACACCTCTCTTGTTGTATTTGTTGCGAGGGCCTGCTATGCGAGGACAGCTTCTTAGGAGGCTGATGCAGGCAATCTTGGAGGAGGGTGGTCTTCCTACTTTGACCAATTAGAGAGGCAACAAATGAAGCAAGGAGACTATCTAGCATAGATGTAGCTTAGATTTATTTATTTGTGTGATAGAGATTTATTCATTCATTATATGTAATAATCAAATATTTGGACACTATTCTTCACAACGATGTCCATTGCCCGAGTGTTTGTTCACATGAGGGCCTCGTCGTTGTTTTCCCACATTTCAATCGCCTTTTTTTATTTTGTTTCTCGATATTTTGAGTTTTCTGCCTTTCTTTTTATTTGTTTTATATACGTGTAGCCCCTAGACTTTAGGTTGCTTGAATCGGTAATTAGGTCCAAACCTTAATAAGAATTATGTGCCTATAGTCTCTTACATTTGGATCTAGTCAAACTAGTAAATGTTGGTTATTTGGACTTGAACCCATGCACCGAGAGAGGCATCATACAACGCTAGCAGGACCTGTTGTAGTGAGCACCGAGATGTCTCCATGATCGGACCTTAGGGTTTATTTCTGAATAATTGACATATGGTTCTTCACGTATAATAGCAGCTATTGTTTAGGGTGATTTTGTCAATTACACACCACCATATAGATAGGTTTAAAAATTCCGTTTTCCATACCACATGGAGAAAGCTGGGAAATACTGTAAGTATTCTAACTCCGTGTACATTATGATGAGATTTCCATCATCGAATCAACTTGCACGACTTTTTCATTATCTCCCTCTGATTTTGAGCACCTAGGACATAAATGAGAATCTACAGTATTATTAAGTGATTGTATGCAAACTATCCAAAAAAAAGTGAAAACCCAAAAAAACTAAAACAAGGGGACTGCTAAATAAACTTTGACCTTAATTAGATTTTGTATGGGCTTCATTGCCTTGGGTTCATAAAGCTCTCATTGTTTTCAGGTACATTAGGAGGGGACGAAAAGCCCTCCCATGAGAGAGGGACGACCCGCTAAGGATTCGAGCCAAAAACCCAGTCTGTAACTGCCTTGGGTATCGCATGGATTTCCGAAGTATTGATGCTTCTATCATACGTGACCAAGCAGGGCCCTATCAGCGATGGTGTTCTCGCCTTGTGTGGAACATGGACTTGGTCCGAAGTACTGAGCTTAGGCCACACCCTTATGGGTGTGTCTGTCTCATTGGTTTGCATCCGAGTAGGTCCTTGCATTCTCACGGGTGATTCCAATGCGAGTGAGGTCTGAAGTAGTGGTCTTGCCTATCAGCTTCCTCACTCTATTTCTTTGGCTGAGTAGGGATCCAAGAATGATTACAAGGACTTCAAAAAGTGTAGACTACAAGTTACCAAGGAGGAGGACAAGTATAAGATACTTTTCTAGAAGTACTCTCACTCTTATAGGGTTAGCGTGCTAAGGATTTCTTACAAGATATGCCTGGAATGACAACTCTACGAATTGAAAAGATAATAAATAGTCGATCCTTTACAGCTTCACATGCGTAGAGTTGGTGAACCCAATTTTGTATTATGTTTGTATGGATCTAGATTAAGATTCAAAGATCAAGTCACACACATTTGCGTAAATTTGGTCATATGTGTCTTCTTTGTGACCTCCTGCTCGTTTCAAGCCTTTATGATATTTTTCAATCCTCTTTATTCCTCGATGACCACCGTATCCTTCTTCCCGCATCGATCTTCTCTTGTTCCATGTTGTCGATCCATGGATGGTTTAGTCGGGACTCTGCCGTCACCCACATCGATTCCATGGACTCGACATCATCAATAATTTAAGGCGATTCCCGAGAACCCGATTCGGATCTTGTGAACTGGTCGTCGGACTCCTCATTTTCTTTCCACCTCCCTTTATCCCCCAATAAATCGCGACCACTCTTGCCCCCCTTCCGCCCATTATGCATGGAGGTCGATTGCAGCTTATGTCTCTTGCTCCATTCACAACCATCTGGGATTGATCCTAATTCCAGATTCATCACGACAGCTGGAATTCAATTTCAAATGGTATGATTGGGATTCTCTCATATTGCAAATACAAGTCCATCCTATCTCCCAATCCAGACCTCATTTCCTCATACTCAGACTGAGAGATGGCTCCCTAAGGGAAGGGCAAGGGGCAGCAGCAACCCCAACCAGAGCAAGGTTCCCCTCCAGACCAGAATCAAGTGAATTCTCAGTTGCTGGCTTCGATACAAGCCTTCCAATAGCAACTGACAGAATAAGCCCTCGTACAGACTGCTTTCAAGATATGTTGAATGACATGAGGAACAAACCAACATGTGGATGAGGTGGGGAAATACCCCGTGAGGATCCAGATGAGGAACTAAGGAATGGGAACTCAAAACTTGTACTAAAGGAGGCGTATAATCCTGGAGACAGCCAGATGATCGAGTGAATCCGCATCCCTCCGTTCCATGCTCACTTCGAGCTTAATCCCCAATTCCTCGTTCTTTTACCATCATTTCATGGGAATACCAACGAGGAATCATATATTCATCTACAATAGTTATCTAGTATCTGCAAGATGACCCACTACCCTAACATCCCATTAGGTGTAGTGAAGATGTTTGTGCTCCCCTCCAGCTTACAAGACAAGGCCCTCTATTGGGTCAATCATTTGGAAAAGATCGCGATGACCTGAGGAACTTAAATCAGTGTTCCTTCACAAGTTCTACCCTCTCGGTCAGCTCAATTAGATGTGAGACAGGATTAAAAACTTCTCCGAGACCACCCACCAGTCCATCCATGAAGCCTGGGAGCGATCTACAGACCTGCAGAAGAAGTGCCCCCACCATGATATACTGAGGACCAGCCTGGTCCAACACTTCTTCGAGGCCCTGAATGTAGAAAGACAAAGGTTAATCAATGCTGCATGCGGAGGATCCCATTTTAACAAGGATGAAGATGTGGTATGGTAGATTTTTGAAGAAATGGCCGAGAAAGAGGTCGCCCTATCTTCATCACACGCTTATTAGAGATAGCCTCAGGCCCTCTAGAAGTCAGTTAACATGGCAGCGTCTCGAGAGGCAGAGAGAAATGAGATCTCCAACCTCCACATCATTGGGGGCCATCTCTCAAAGGTTGATATCACCGAGAAGCTGTCACAAGATCTTGAGAAGCTCGTTGTGATCGAACAAAGGACGTAACGTTTGGACAAGCTGGACAAATCACCAAGTAGTTGAAGCTGCTGGTGAGCAGCATCAGTTCGTGTTAGTTGGTGATCCCAGCATCAGAGACTCCTGCTGAGAAGAATGATGAGCCCTCATCGCCACAGCAGCCTTAGCCGAGTCCGCAGCAACTAGCGATCCAGCACATGTACTACGTGCAGGCACCTAAGCAGGCCCTACTGCAACAACAGATGGTTGTCTACCAGCCAGACTACCTCCCATCTTCTGATCCAGCATTTCCACCACCACCACTGATCCAAGAAGTCAATGATGTATGGAGTAATGATGCACAACTGACTCATCATGCGAGACAACATTAGGGCCAGCCACCAGCCAATCGGCCTTACCACCAACCTCAGGGTCGTCGTTATGTATCATCCTTTTAGCCTCAGCCTCAGTACCAGTATCACCCATCTCTGTAAGACCAAGGAAACTGGAGACAGTATTAGTATTACCCACAATTGTAGTACCATCATCCACAACCATATCATCAATACGCGGCTGGACAACAACAGTACCCCCTCCTCCATACCAACAGTATCAGCTTCCTCCTCCTCCACAGTAACATCAACAATCCCATCCTCAGCCTCTCCACCAACAGTTACAAAGTGGTCAGCACGCTGAATCTCTTGAGGTAGTTCCGATGAACCCCAACCTGGATTGCTTGGCCCAATTAGTAAAGGGTCTAACAGAGACGACCAAGAAGCTAGACGACCTGACAACCATTGAAACTCCTATCCCAGCTCAGGTTGAAGTAAATCCCAATATTTTCAAGAGGAAAGAGCAGGTAGATTGTGATGTTCCATCTATTCGTGTAGAGTCAGATGATTGCAATATTTCTTTACCTAATGTTGTTACTCTTAGGAGTGGTAGGACTTTGCCTCCATCTTCTGCAAGCAAAGGGAAGAATAAATCTTTGACGGTGAATCGTTGTCTTCTGTATCAGCGGTGCCAGCTACAGGTTCGGGTGAGGAAGAAGAAGAAGTAGGAGTCAGGCCAGTTGCCACCCACCACCATCTCCACCAACAAAAAGAATAAAAAAATCAGAAAAATCAAAAACACCAAAAAGATGATCACAGTCGATGTGAAGTCACGTCAGCCACGGAGTAGCCATCACCAAAAATCGATCCAACGCCAGTCGATGGAGTAGAGACTGCATTTTTTGCGTCTCCACTAGCAACAACACTTTCACCTCTAGCTATGTACACCTTTTTGTGATTCGGATGTACATAATATTATGGACAAGAATTTTATTGTAAATAAGAACACTGATTTTGATTTCAGCACTGTAAATATTCCTTTTCCTGATGTAATAGAAAATTAAAAAAATTACAAAATGAAAAAAATGCATTACCTGATCAAGGAATTGTGGATATTCTGTAAAATATGACAATTGAATTATCGTTGATAAAAGTCATGGAATACATGCCCACTGTAAAGAAAGACTTGAAGGAAGTATGCACAAACAAGCGTCAGTCGAACCACAACAATAGATGCCAGCAAGTTGAGAAGCACGTTCTTACCGTGACCATAGTTGCAGCCATCAGTAATCTCCCTTAAAAGAAGCAAGACAAATGAGCACCTTTGATCAGATGCAAGATTTTTGACCAAGTCTTCGAGCGAACCTTTCTTGATAGTGGTTCTTCCATCAACCTCTTGCCCTCGTCATTATTGCAAGAATTCAGGTTGGGTACACTGAAGAAACACACATGATCCTTTAGTTCACTGATCGATCCATTAAGAGATCCTGAGATCTTTTGGAAGACATTGTGATAAAGGTGTAGGGCATGAAATTCCTAGTTGATTTTGTATCCCTTGGTATGGACACCCCTGCGTTATTACTTCTCACCCCAATTATCTTTGGACGACCATTCTTGCACACCGCAGAGGCCGTAGTAGACTATGGGTCTGGGAAGATCGCGTTCATCTTGAGCAATCATAGAGTTACCATAGACATGGTCAGGGAGCCAAAGGTCATATCTGATGAAAGTCATGCAGCACTGCCTAAGCAGACTGTGACTTTATTGTAGAGATTAGAGATACATACCTCTCTTTGAATGACACGTGGACCCTAGAAATCCTCTATTCTGAGGAGGACTAGGAAAGCACAGTCAACGCAAGCTCTGATGGCACTTGGGAGATCGAATCCAATTTGTTGATGCATCTCTTTGATTCAGACGAGTCCTGCCAGTCTGAAAATGATGCATTCATTGTAGATATATTTGGCACATTATCAGTTGAACAACAAGCCATTGAGGTGAGCAGCACTACCTCTAAAGTTATGGCAGATCATCCACCTACCAGCACAGTTTCTGAAGTTACTGAGAAGCAGGCCAGACCAGAACTAGAACTAAAGCCATTTCTGGTAGGCCTTAAGTATGCTTTCCTTATGGGTGCAGAGAACATGTATCTGGTCATCATCAGTAGTAGGTTGACACCCGGATCAAGAATCTCGACTTCTCGAGGTTCTAGAAAAGAACCGCAAGGTACTTGGTTGGCACGTCTCAGATCTCTGGATAAATCCTGCTCTGTGTTCACATCATATCTATTTGGAAGAAGATGCCAAGTCATCCTGAGAATTTCAAACAAGACTGTACCCAAATCTATGGGATTTCGTCATGGAAGAATTCATGAATTGGTGTGACACAGGTTTCATTTATCCCATCTACGATTCAAAATAGGTGAGCCCTCTTCATGTAGTTCTGAAGAAATCCGGGCTCACCGTGGTTATAAATGACATGGGAGAGGAGATTCCTACTCAGGTACCAACATCCTAGCATGTACGTGTTTATTACTACTATCTGAATTCCTCGATGAAGAAGGACCGCTTCCCCTTGCCATTCATTGATCAAGTGTTGGAAAGACTAGCTGGTAAGGAGTTCTTCTGCTTTTTGGATGGGTACTCTGGGTACAACCAAGTGGCAATCGCCCCAGAAGACCAAGAGAAGACTACCTTCACATGCTCATTTGACACCTATACTTTTAGGAGAATGCCCTTTGGTATGTGTAACGCATCAACTACATTCCAAAGATGCATGCTTGCAGTATCATCGAGATGGTTGATGAATCTCCATTTCATCACCTTTATTCTATCATTTTGGCCTTAAAACACTATCTAATGCATGAGAATATCGTTAATTTGTACAAAATAACATTCACCGTTTATTGCATTTATTGTGTAAATAATATTATTTATAATGTAAAAATAATAGAATAAAGAGAAGAAAAAAAGGATAAAATACCAAAGGTATTTTATGACCCTGAACATCGAGACCAAGTCAAGAGATGATTTGGTCAATAAGGAATAAAGTAGGGGGAGAAAAGGGCCAAAAATATAAAAAAAACCCTATTATTTTATTCATTCAATAATTCATTTTTGACACCTATTTTATTCTTTATTATTTATTCATCAAGTGAATAAACTTTGTACATAAAAGTTGTAGATAATAATGTAAATAAAATTACAAAATTGAGTTTGTACAAAAATAATAAACAATGTACTTTTTATACATAAAATAAAAGGTCAAAATTCCAACTTCACAAACCCATATCTTCCAAATAAAAACTTATAATACATAAAAATCACACTCTATTTGTATATAACTTTTCATAACCTATTTACTGGAGGTGGTTTCATATTTTTCGAAGTTAAGTTGTGAAAGTTAGGTTTTGGACCCTCATTGTACAATAGACCCGAATAAAATATTTAATTTATCCATTCCTTATTACTTTTACGATTTTATATTTTTATAAATTTGACAATATTATTTATAAACTATGTACATATTGAAATTAGAAAAATCACAAAGAAACATAAAATAAAATAAGTCTATATCAATATATAGATAAAATACCTATAATAATATATGTATATAATTAAAAGGAGAATTCATTTTTTATTCTCTATTCTTTAATATATTCTTTTTAATTTTGTAAATATAATTTATATCTTATTAAAAATATAAATCTAATATAACACCATAAAAGAAATATTAAAATTAAATAAAATACAAAAATACATAGGTAAATATACAATACGCATACCTACATATTATACATCCCCATTTATTTTAGTATATAAATATATCATAAAAATATATGAAAAAAATATATTTATGTACTTAAAAATAAGTTGTAAATATATAAAATAAGGGAATAAAATAATAAAAATAAAATATACAAAATAAAAAATTAGCCAAAATATAGATGAATATACCTATAAATATACACTCAAAATTAACTTATAATAAATAACACTGAAAAATAAATAAAAATTATATTAAAAATATTACATTACATAATAATTTTTTTATTTTATAAGCAAAAATTAATAAAGTCATTTATTACATTTAATAAATAAATTCCTAATAAAGCATCATGTTTTGTCTTCTAGCATCTAAGCTGGTCCAATCAGAGTCGTCGTCTATTGACCCTTGGTCAACTCCCCCCTCCAAGCGTATGAGTTGACGCGCTTGTCGAATCCCACATTTTCATCCTTAATTCTCGTATGATCCATCGATTAATCGCTTTCGATTTGTTCATAAGAAATCATCATTAATTATCCATCATACACGCCGAGCACTTAGATCCCTTGTACATATAATCAATTCGTTGCATTTGGTCGATCAATAAGGGTGTATCCTCATGTTTGTAAATAACTACTTAGTCCCTCCATTTCAAATTTGTCATTTCCTAAACCCTAGAACCCCTCAACTCCGGTCTAGCGTGTATCCTTATGATAGGAGTCTCTTGGAGATTGGCGGCGGTTGGAGGGCGAAGGAGGTGCACCCATGATCACCTCACCAGTGGCCCTGCTCCATGGCGTTGAACCTAGGTAAAAACTACATTTTTATGATTTATAGGTAGTTGTAGCTTGTAGGATCATTTTTATGTGTTTTATTTCACTAATTAGTTAGTAGAATAGGTTAGTTTAATCTGGTGACCCTCGTCGGAGCTCCGCTCCGGTCACCTTATGTTTCACCGTAAACCACCGTACTCGATCCCCCTAATCACTTCACGTTCTCCCCCTAACTCTGCTTCACGCCCCACACACCTCATCTCACCCAGATCCTGCACGGATCTGGAGATCCAGGTCCCCTCCTCCTTCACTCGCCGGAGATCCGCCATCAGACCGTCCATGCATCCATTTCCCATGTTTACTGGCCGAGGCACTTTACCCTTGGCCTTGTGTGTTTTCAGTGCAGGTCAGGAGTGCAACAGAGCCCTCCTGGGCTCAAATCGACTTGACCTGAAGGTTCCGAGGTCCCAAATCTTCCCCGAGCCCGCTAGGCCTCTTCTTAGCATCTCGGACCTTCTAGTAACCATCAACGACTGCGGACGACCTCGCCAGTCATGTAGAATCGCATAAGATAAGAGAAGGACACCGATGGAGGAAGCAATCGATGAACGAAGCTTGGGGAAGGCGAGTTCATCCCTATTCTTCGAGCGAAGCAACATCCGTCCGACGGAGGCGCCACTCCAATTCCAATCCTAGACATCTGTCACCGCCACGCTCCAACCGTCCGATGGAGGCGCCACTCCAGTTCCCATCCTAGTCGTCCAACACCACCACACTCCAACTGTCTGATGAAGCCCCATATGAAATCAAGACTGCAGATTGGCGAAGGGGTATCACTCGTCCAGGTTGTGCCATGTGGATAAGTGAGAGGCGCACAACCATCCGATGGCGTGCTAATAGGGGGTAAATTGCTTTATCTCCTCCCTGAGTTTTTTTATTTACCATTTCGTCCTGTAAATAAAATATGAAGTTTAAAATAAAATGGAAATTTTGTAGAAAACCCATGTACTTCTTTTAATTGCATTTGGGTCAAGTCCATCTCAGTTCACGTATCATCCCATGTGAGCTGAGCAAATTGCAGGGACATCCACGAGGCTTTTTTATTTTGTTAAAGTCCAAAAAATGTTAAATACATTGTATATTTTTGGGGGGAAATTTACTCATGTTGTTTGTTTTGATTATAATTATGCCCTTGCTAGTATATGAATTTCGGTGCTTGGAATTCATTTATTAAAAATAGCACCCTAGATCCTAAAATTATGAAAACAAATAGGGTTAACGGAGCCCTCCTGGGCTCAATCGACTTAACCCGAAGGTTCCCAGGTCCCCAATCTTCCCCGAGCCCGCTAGGCCTCTTCTTAGCATCTCGGACCTTCTAGTAACCATCAGCGGCTGCGGACGACCTCGCTAGTTATGTAGAACCACAAAAGATAAGAGAAGGACATCGGTGGAGGAAGTAATCAATGAACAAAGCTTGGGGAAGGCGAGTTCTTCCCTGTTCTTTGAGCGAAGCAACAATCGTCCGATGGAGGTGCCACTCCAGTTCCAATCCTGAGCGTTTGTCACCGCCACGCTCTAGCCGTCTGATGGAGGCACCACTCCAGTTCCAATCATGGTCATCCATCACCACCATGCTCCAGTTGTCTGATGAAGCCCCAGATGAAATCAAGACCATAGATCAACGAAGGGGTATCACCAATCTAGGTTGTTCCATGTGGATAAGTGAGAGGCGCTCAAGCATCCTATGGCTCGCTAATAGGGGATAAATTGCTATATCTCCCCCCTGAAGTTTTTCTATTTTATATTTTTTCATGTAAATAAAATATGAAGTTTAAAATAAAATCGAAATTTTGTAAAAAGACCCATGTACTTCTTTTAATTGCATTAGGGTCTAGTCCAGCTCAGCTCACGTGCCGTCCCACGTGAGCTGGGAAAATTACAGGGAATTGTGTTAAGCTACTTCTTTTTATTTAGTTGAAATCAAAAAAATGTTGAATATGTTTTATATTTTTGGTAAAAAAATTGTCCCTATTGTTTATTTTAATTGCAATTATGCCCTTGCTAGTATATGAATTTTGGTTCTTGGATTTCAGTTATTAAAAATAACACCCTAGCTCGTAAAATTATGAAAAAAAATAGGGTTAGATGCCTGGTAGCATGAACTTCCACACCACGCCTTTATTTTTGTATTTTGGGCTTTTTAACCATTTATTAAAAATCAAAAGGAGCTTATTTTTGTTCTGTTTAGATTAGAAAATACCAAAAAAATAAAAATGACTTGAAAATTTCCAAAAAAAAAATTATTATCTATTTTACTATATTTTACCTCCATACCAAAAATCACTAAAAATGGAAAAAAGGAAAACCCTAAAACTCGAAACCCTTAAAACCTTTGTAAAAATCTATAAAATCACCTAAAAATCCAAAAATATGTTTTTATGTTTGATAATTTCCTTTATATATTATTTATTTATTAAAATTTATTTGAGTAATTTTGAACTTTATTTGATATTTTTAATATTCAAATCAATTTTAGGTTTTTTTAAATCCCTGATTAGGGATAATTTTTACTTTAAAAATCCATAAAAATTAGCAAAAATTTTAGAAAAATTGCAAAAACATTAAAAATATTTATAAAATCCAAAACAATTCAATTGCTACATTTTATTTATATTTACTAGTATTTATAAATAGATTACTATATATGTATATAAAACCTTATATATCCGATATATATGTGTTTGAAAGAAAAATTATAAAAATCTGAAAATATAAAAAAATAATTAATTATAAAATTGAAAACAAAAAATATAAAAAAAAATAAAAAATCCACAAAAAGATATATTTATATAAATCAAACATGGCATGGTTGTAAATAAATACTTTGTTCACAAATAACCATAGGTTACCCATTCTGCTCTTTGTGGTTCGACCTCTACGTACTTATTTTCTATGCATCTTGTAGTAGAGAATAATAAATGTTTACTCCACATTTTTATATTAATTGCTTTATTCGTATTGTGGGTTAATTGTTGATTACTCCAAGGTTCTCGTCGGTCACCTCGACGATTGTGCTCCTGCCTTGTGTGGAACATGCGATCGATGAGGATCCTCGATTATCAATGGTTGGCAGTTTTCTTAAGGTGTTTATGGATGACTCCTTAGTCTATGGTGATCATTTCAATTCTTGCCTTGAGCACCTGGACAAAGTACTTCAGAAATGCCATGAAATCAATCTTGTGCTATTTTGGGAAAAGAGTCGCTTCATGGTCACAGAAGGAATTGTGTTGGGTCATGTCGTTTCCAAACGTGGCATGGAAGTAGACATTGCAAAGATGGGTGTAATTACCAATTTAGAGCCTCCTCGGACTATCAGACATGTGAGGTCATTTCTGGGGCATGTGGGTTTCTACAGGAGATTCATCAGAGACTTGTTGTGCAAGGAGACCGAGTTTACTGTTGATCATTATGTTCTCCTTTCATTTAGTCAGTTGAAGTAGCTAATCTCTCAAGCTCCATTCCTACAACCACCTGATTGGTCTCTCCGTTTCGAGATCATGATGGATGCATCAGACTTCACAGTTACGGTTGTTCTAGGACAGAGTAAAGACAAGGCACCCTATGCCATTCACTACGCTAGAAAAACGCTAGATGAAACGCAGAGAAATTACACAGTCACGGAGAAAGAATTGCTGGTTGTGGTATTCATCCTTGAGAAGTTCAAATCCTATCTGCTTGGATCAAAAGTCACCATCTACACTGACCACTCTGTTATCCGATACTTACAACAGAAGTAGGATGCCAAGGCTAGACTGATCAGATGGTACCTTCTCCTCTAGGAGTTCGACATGGAAATCAAAGACAAGTCCGGGGTTCAGAATGTGGTTGCAGATCACCTCTCCAGAATTGAGTAGCAAGATCCTCCACTAAGCAGGGCGCCCATCACAGACACCTTTCCTGACGAGTCGATTCTGGCCGCGGATTCCCTCTCTTGGTATGTCGATATTGTGAACTACCTCGTCTCTGGTGTAGTCCTACGAGATTGGATGAAAATCAAGAAGGACTAATTCTTGTCCACCATCCATTTCTACCAATGGGAGACCCACTTCTATTCAAGGAAGGAGCAGGTTGTATTTGGTGATGGTGTATCCCTTAGGAGGAACATCATAGTGTCCTCGAGCATTTTCATTCGCTCAAATCTAGTGGACACCACTCTGGAGATAGAACGACATCGGAGGTATTGCAGTGTGGCCTATGGTGGAGTACACTATTTAAGGATGTCGTAACATACGTCAAGCATTGCACTGTGTCAGAGATTGAAAGGTGCCCTTACAGCTAAAGATCCAATGCCCTTGAAGTTCATTCAGATTGCAGATGTATTCGATGCTTTGGGTATCGATTTCATGGGACCCTTCCCCAATTGTCAGAGACATCTTGCTTGCCGTTGACTATGTGAGTCACTGGGTTGAAGCTATCCCCTCTCAAGCCGCAAACAGCTGTATAGTGTGTCAATTTCTGAGAGAAAGCATCATATCGTGGCTCGAGATTCCGAAGATACTAATATCAGACAGGGGTAGTCATTTCATTAACGGAGAAGTTAAGAAAATAATGAAGTAGTATGACATCGAGCACCGAGTCACATCTCCTTATCATCCTAGATCAATGGCATGACTGAACTATCAAACAGAGAAATCAAGACGATTTTGCAGAAGCTTGTGAAGCCAGACAGAAAGAATTGGTCCTAACTCTTGGACTCCGTCCTCTGGGCTTATAGAACCGCTTACAAGTCTCCCTTGGGCATATCGGTCTATCGTCTTATGTATGGATAATCATGCCATCTGTCCATGGAATTGATTCATAAATCATTATGGGCAATCAATATCTGCAACTTGGACTCACATAAAGGTGGTTAGAAAAGAAAAGACGATCTGAACATGTTCTTGGAATTCCAAGATATGCATATGATGACACATTGATGTACAAGGAGAAGGTTAAACGTTGGCATGACTGACACATCAGACGAAAGACCTTCGAGACTAGACAAAAAGTGTGGATATTTGATGTAAAGTTGAAGATATTTCCAGGAAAACTAAAGAGTAAATGGACAGGGTCATTCCGAGTGCATGAGGTGTGTGACAATAGAAGCATTGTAATATCAGATTTGTCTCCTGACGCATAACTGTTTGTCTTTAACGGTAAGTTACTGAAGCCTTACCTCGAGCACATTTCTTGGTCGTTGTCGACTCAGTCGAAGTGATATGTAAGGAAGAAGCATCCACAATCTCAGCAGCATCGAAAGATTTAGATAATGTTACTAAAAATTCTTCCTTTAGTTTCCTTATTTTCTTCTTTTCTGTTGTATTTTCTGCTATGTTCTCCTCATTCATTGATTCTATAGTTAGGATATGATTCATCCTAAGTATGGGGGTATGAGTGACGTAACATGTTCATTCTTTGTCTCACTTCCTATCTCCTATCTTGTTGATATTCATGTTTATACTTAGGGATATCTTACCCAAGTATAGGGGGAGATCAGGCTATTTGTCAGTTGGTCATTACCACCCTCGACTCTCCTTCCATGTAGATACAATCTGATATACTTAGGATTATTTGATCCTAAGTATTGGGGGGGTAGTCAACTTTTCTCATTCTTTCAGTCACTATTCTTTAGTCGTTGTAGTTTAAGCTCTTTCATACTTAGCACGGGTTATTTCTTCTCTTTTTCTTTTTTGCTCTTTTTTTATCTATGAGAACATAACTCAAGCTAAGTATAGGTGGGTCATATATACTCTATATATACTTCAGCCATAAATTGTACTTTCATATTTTCAATAAGTACGGCTAAAATATACTATATATATACAATTCATTAAATTAATTAATAAAAAGATCTCTAGAATTCCTCAAATTCTTTTTATATATACTAATTAATAAATCAGGTAAAAATGTTTTGCAAAATGTTTGAAAAATAGTTTGAAAATCTATTTGAAAAATGTTTTGTAAAATGTTCTAAACCTTTGTAAAATTGTTTTGATTTATAAAAATTTCTTTTCTTTGTGTGAAATTTTGCAAATGGTTTGGAAAATGGTTGCAAAAATATTTGAAAAATCTATATATATTATTTGAAAAATCTTTGCAAAATGGCTTTCAAGTGCTTTGTAGATGTTTGTAAAAAATATTTGCAAAAATTGTTTTGGACTATAGTTTTCTAAATTATTTGTAAAACAATTTTAAACTAAATTTGATACATCATGCAAATAAATATTTACAAATTTTATATGCATACCTATACAAAATAATAACTAATATTCAATCTGTAAATCCTTTAAACCTTACTTCTCGTAAATAAAAAGAGGCATGCCCATAGAATAGATGCACATACTTCCTTTTTGTGCCAAAAATCTTTTGTTTTCAAAAAATCCAAAAACATTTTGCAAAATCTTTTGAAAAACTGTATAGAAATCTGCAAGACCTTTTTCCAAAAAATCCATAAAAAGTTCAAAATTTGAAAAATGGCATCACAAAAATAAATTTCATGCATTGTACATAGCGTTTGTATTTTTTAGAATAAACTAGATAATTGAACAAGTCAAATAAAGTCCGAAGATCAGATCTTGTAACAGACCTCAATACACCTAATTTTAGAGGAACCCATTGAGGAGTAGAAGTGGAGATGTTTCAGGTCACCTTCACTTAATTCTTTAGGTTCCATAAGATTGTGTTCATGATTTAATTCAGTGTGCTTAAATAGAATCCTTCATATCATCCGTAAGACTCTTGAGACAATGACTTGATTGGAAACCTCCCACCTAACACTTAGCTCAACTCAGATAGACTGTTGAAAAATCTTGGGGTCTAAGTCGGGATGATGAAAGGCCACTTCGTTAAGGGTGTCTCAGGAACCATTCTTGGGGATTGCCGACACATGTACTCTAACCCACTTCTTTTGGTAACAATCATATCTAAAGATTAGAGACGGATTGAGATAATGCTTCAAATGAGGAATGGTCTACCGATACAACTTTTCCAATACCCCAAACTAGTGGGTAGAACAAAAGATGTTATATCCACCAGGGCACAAACAAGAATGCAGAAGTTGTACCAAGTAAAAGAAAATATCCAAAGAAGCCTATACCAAAAATTCCATAAAAATTTGAGCTTCAGAAAAAACCTGCTTCTTCATGAAGGATCGGTTACATTGACTGACTTCACAAGGGAATGAAGACTACACTGGTCCATTCCCACTTCTCTTCCCATTCTTCCAACTCTTCCCCCACCCCATTCGGTTGTAAAGACCGGGAGTACCTGACCTTAGAAGGGAATTTCTGTCTCCACGGGAACGAGTTACCAGAAGAGCAGATGCCTTGATGGTTCAATGATTTTGTCCGGGAAGAGCTGAACAAATTAACACACATGGTTCCATCATTTCAAGGTAGAAGGAGTATGCAACTGAGAGTATGGTTCTGACTTGGCTGTGAATTGGATTGGATGATAGAAGTATGAAATCTGAGGGCTGTTATGTCATACTTCCAGACTTCAATGTGGTTTCGAACACACCACTAATCCAAAGGCCTTCTCTGAGCTCCACAGTTTGACTTTATTAAATACTAGTTTAAAAGTCAACAATTATTCCAAGTTATTTCTTTTTCTTTTCTTCATTTTTATTTCTGCACTGATTGCATAAGTGTTTGTCAGGGAATAGCAAAGGCAAGTATATTGGGGTGATGAATCTCCATTTCATCACCTTTATTCTATCATTTTGGCCTTAAAAGCCCTAACGAATGCATGCAAATAGCATTATTTTGTACAAATTAACATTTACTATTTATTCTATTTATTTTATATAAAATACTATTTTTAATGCCAAAATTATATAATAAAGTAAAGAAAAGAAAAAGAATAAAATGTCAAAGGTATTTTATGACCCTAAACCTCGAGACCCAGGCATCTTGATGATTGGGTCGATAAGGAATAAAATAAGGGGAGATAAAGGCCAATAAATCCAATAAATTCTTATTCTTTATTTCATCAATAAGTCTATTGTGGAACCTATTTTATTTTTATTAGTTATTCATCAAATAAATAAACTTTGTACATGAAAGTTGTAGATAATAATTTATAGAAAAATACAAAATTGAGTTTACCCAAAAAAAATATACAATGTATATTTTATACTCAGAATAAAAAGGAAAAAGCCAAACTTCCCAAACCCATATCTCCTAAATAAAAAACTCAAAATTATCAAAATCATATTTAATTGTATATAATTTATTAAGCTATTTAAAGAAGGTAGTTTCATATTTTTTGGAACTAGGTTTTGGACCCATATTGTATACTATACCTGATTAAAATATTCATTTTATTTATTCTTTATACTTTTTAAATTTTTATAAATTTTTAAATATTATTTATAGTATATATATATTTAGAATGGAATAAAACCATAGAGAAAACACAAAATAAAATATGCCTCTATAAATACATAGATGAAATACCTATACTTATACACATATTATATATATCCCTATTTATTTAAGTGTATAAATAACATCAAAAAATAAAATAAAAATATATTTGTGTACATAAAAATAAGTTATAAATATATAAATTAATAGAATAAAATAATAGAATAAAAAGCACAAAATAAAAATAAAATACCCAAAACATGGATGAATAAACCTATAAATAAGACCTTAAAAATTAACTTGTCATAAATAAACCCAAAAAATAAAAAATATTATTAAAATACTACATAAAATAATACACATTTTTTATTTTATATCCAAAAATTAATAAAATCATTTATTATTTTAATTAATTATTTTCAAATAAAAACCCATGTTTTGTCGCAACCTAGCTTGACGGGCCCAATTGCGTCGCGAGGGTTGTTGACTTTCGGTCAACTCATCCCCTGATGCTTCTGGTTCGTCGGGAGTGTCTTTTCCCCACTTTTCTGCCATGTTTCCCTCTCGATCCATCGAGCCTTTTCATCGTTTCTCCACACCATGATCTACTTCAATCATCATTGATCTTCTCCTAATTCCCTAGATCCCTTGTACAAAGACCAAATTTCTTCCAAACCCTAGGTCTATAAGGGGCTCTACTTCATCTGTAAATAAAAACCACTCCTATGCCTTCCCTTTTTTATCCCTCTTTGAGCTCCATTGTGCATCTTAGCGTGTGTGAGTGAACCACCAGTGATAGAGGATGCTTCCCCTGAGCTCGTGGAGCATCGGAGCAAGAAGGAGAGGCAATCCACGACGGTGCTCCAACCTGTCCTGCTCCCTGCCGACCAGCAGGTATAAGAGCTCCACTTATATGATTCTTAGGTAGATTTAGTTCGTATCTTTCATTTGTCGCATGCTATTTAGTGTTTTAGTTAGAGATTTAGATAAGTTTCTTCGCTCGGAGCTCTAGAGCTCCGACCATTGTTTCATCGCTCGTGACTGTAGTTCCGACCCCCCCCCCCTATCGCATCCCTATCCTTCTCCTTGCATTTCTCTATCTGATTCGCCCATTGAGCCAAACTGATCCATCGTGGATCTACGAATCGAGGGTCCTCCGCCGCCCTTAGCCGGACCCTCTCCACTCACCTCATCCATTGCACATTGCAGCTTCATTCTGGGTCGATCACCTTCGCCTCGAGCCATATAGCTTCTTCGTGTAGGTTCCAGGTCAAAGGGACCCCTCCTGGGTCAAAATAAAGCTGGCTGAAGACCCTCCACGTATTATACCTTCCGTGATGTGCCATGATCACTAGGCTGGGTCATGGACCTTTTCGAGCCCATTACCAACTACGGACGACCTTCCCGATCGTCTAGAGCCAAAGAACATCATCATAGACCGTCGGATGGAGGAACATTCAAGGATCGAAGCTCAGGGAAGAACACTTTCTTCCATGTTCTTAGTGATGAGCATATACCGTCTGATCTAGGGAGGCTCTTCAGATCCATCAGCAACTGTTGGATCTATTAAAGCTCAGTCGTTCGATCTTAACCCGAGTTCTAATCTCAAGCATCCAAGGCCTAACCGTCATCCACCATTGAGCGACAACCACATGTACAAGTGGATGGATCAGAATCGCACGTTGGCATGCCGTTCGGGGGTAAATTGTAAGCATAACCCCCTCATTTTTTGTATTTATTGATTAGTCTTGTAAATAAAATATGCCGTGTAAATAAAATTGGACTTTTTGCAAAGAGGACCATGGATTTATTTAATATCGCAACTAGGTCTAGTCCAACTCATCTCACGTGTCATCCCACGTGAGCTAGGTAAATTGCATATATACCCTCACAAGTTTTTATATTTTTTTAGTCCAATAAATTTAAATGAAAGTTGCATATTTCCGAGAACATTGCATATCAACCCCTGTCTTTAATTTTATTTGCAAATATGCCCTTCCCAGTTCATACATTTTTGGTTCTTGAATTTAATTTATTAAAAATAGCACCCGCGCTCCAAAATCATGCAAAAATAGGGTTAGATGTTGGCTAGCATGTATTTTCACGCTCTATATTTATTTTAGTATTTTGGTATTTTTATTATTTATTAAAAATCAAATGAGCATGATTTTGTTCCTGTTAGAATTAAAAAAAACTAAAAAATGGAAAACATTTTGAAGAATTCCAAAAAATATATTATTTATTTCATTATTTATTAACTCCAGACCAAAAATACTTAAAAATAGAAAAGAAAAATCATAAAGATTAAAAAGCTCCAAAATCCAACAAAAATGTGAAAAAATCTCCAAAAATCCTAAAATAGTTATTTTTGTTTATGAATTTTCTCTATATTATTATCTATGTATTAAAATTGATTTGAAGAATTTTGGACCTTATTTGCTCTTTTTAATCTTCAAATCAATTTGGTCTACTTATTAAAATGCTGATATAGGATATTTTTGACTTTAGAAATCCATAAAAAATAGAAAAAAATCAAGAAAAGTCATAAAAAATGATAAAATTATTTAAAACCCAAAAATATCTTATTCTCTGTATTTTGTTTGTTTTTACTAGTATGTATAATTACATAACCTTATATTGTATATATAACCTTATGTACTCCTATATTATATAACTAATTAAAAAATAATATAAAAATCAAAAAATAGAAAAATTATTATTATTAATACTTATATATTCATATATATTAAAATTGTATATATATATGTGTGTGTGTATGTATATGTATACAAATAAAAATATGTATATAAATATGTATATTAATCTAATATATCATTATTATCGTTATTTTATATACATATACTTACTTTTATTTAGTCAATCAATAAAAAAGTATATAGTTTTGTACATAGAATTAAAAATACACACTAAAACAGAAAGAAAAGGATATTTATACATAATATACATTGATTAGCAATAATCATAGGCTACCTAACTTGCTCTCTGCAGTTCGACCTCTACATGCTTACATGTTATACATTTTGTGTGGTAGAGAATAATAAATTTTAACTCCGCATTTTTGCTATTCATTTCTTAATTGATATTGTGGGTTAATTGTTGTTTGAATGAGAGGTCTCTTGTAGGTCGCCTCAGCGACACTTTAGTCTTCGCTATTTATTTAGTGAGGATCATTATTCTTTTAGACCCACGCAAAATCTCTCATTCAACAAATACATGTTTACAAAGTTTGGATTTTGGATTTTTATTCTGTGTGTATAAAGCACAATATGCGTTATTTTTGTGTGAATAGAATTTTTATTTTTATATATTTTTATCTACAACGTCGATGTTGGTGGTTTTATTATTTGAAGTATAAAAATAATAAAATATAATAGGTCCCAAAAATCAATTATAGTTGAATTAAAATTAGAGTTTATGTATGGTTTTTTGGGTATCTTTGTACAATTCTTCTGCCCTATCCTTCCTACTTTATTCCTTATCGATCAAGTCATCATGATGACTAGGTCTCGAGGTTTAGGATCACTCAATACCTATCGTGTTTCATTTTTTTTATTTTCATTCTTTATTATTTTATTTTAAAATTAAATATAATAAATAAGCATTATTTTATACAGTATTTTGTGCAAATACATAGTGCTTGTTTTGACAAACTAATGGAACACACGTGCATTTAGCTAGGGATTTAAGGCCAAAATGGAAAGAATAATGGTGATGAAGTGGAGATTCATCACGGGCCGTTATAAAAGTAAAATTTATATAAATATAAACTTAAAACATTTCTCTAGAACTTATTTTAACTCCCTTTAGCTAAATTATTTGTGTATTTTGTACATAAAAATATAGAGAAAAAATATAAAACTATAACAAGCCCATCCTCTATTTATATGTCAAATAATTAAAACCATAATTTATTATATGCACATATTTTCTGACCCATAACTTGCGGATACCAACTCAAAATGATGTCTACTTATCTTTAAATTTCATCATAAAATTATTTCAAATCCTAAAAAATATTATAGGTTTAATAAGATTGGATCTATAAAGATGGATTTCGGGTCCAACTACATGTATATCATATTGTATTTACTACTCACATTAGTTATATCGGATATTATTTAGTCCCTTTTAATATTGCTTTAATATTTTTATGATCTTCATGGTATTTTGTAAATAAAGTTTAAAAATTTAAAAATGAATTCAAGAGAAAAGAAGCTAAATAATTAAAACATTTAAATCTATATAAAATTTGTACATGTATTTTATCATCTTAAAATTGTATTGGATTAAGTTAATAATATAAAAAACCCAACAATGGTATATTTATATCTCTAAATATAGTTTTATATTAATAAAATTTTAATTAACTAACTTATATACAGAAAAACAATGAAATATAAATATTTTTATTTATTATATAGGAATAACATATATGTATTTAATAGTATTTAAATTATTTATATATTTAAATGACCTTATTTAAATGGTTTCTTTTATAAATATGTAGTAGATTTAATTATTTATATTTTTTATTTATATCATTTTCTTATTTAAGGATTTTTATTATTTGTTTTGGTAATTTATAATAGTTTTTATTCTATGCATTTTTGGTGTTGACATGTGTTAGCGCCCGAACCCAACTCCTTCCTCACAATGTCGACACACATGGGCACGCACCTGAACGAAACCTCGACTTCATGCCCCGCTCCATCTCCTTGTAACATGTGTTATATCCAATAACTCAACAATGATTTATTGGTAAAACAACCTCATCATTGATTCAGCTGAGCCTAACTCCTCCTTCACCCTTCTCCATTACCACTTCACCCATAGCTAACTTCAAATTATAGGTCCTTCAGCGAGATCCTGTTGTGCATTTAATTTGCGATGGTGTTACCAAATGTACACTTTGGATGAAAAGAGTACTCAAAACATATTCAATCATAGAGAAATTCCTTTAAAGTATGACCAGAATTTCATTTTTTTTCAAATTTTTATTGACAACAATGCCATTGTCATCCATTTATTCTTGGGTCCCACGCAGAGATATTTTCTTTGTGAGCATTATCCAAACTCTCTAAATCCTCTCAATAAATAAATCGATCAAAAGCTTCCCCTTCATCTGCTTCCAAATGCGATGTCCCTTTCCAAAATATAACGAGATCTTTAAAGCACCTCCAACCCTTCATTAGTTAATCAATGAACAGAGGAGAACCCGTTAATCAGCAATTATTTAATAATCTGAGGAGTATTTATATACATATACTTTATACCTTGTAAATTACACCTAACACCTGTAAGATTGTTTCTCGCTTAAACAAATGGTAACGATGACGGGAGCAGCCTGATCCAACGAGATTTGGTGGCTTTTTTGGGGGGTTAATTATGCAATTTACATGGAATAGTTCACTGTATTGAATACCCAATCAACCAAGTAGCGAATATTGCACAGACGCACCCGCCATCTCTACCCCCTCACGTCCCTACGGATAACGATTTGCCTACCTGTCCAATTACACGCATAAAGAAGGCATCCGTGCACCACCACCACTGTCCACTCTCCTCCCCGCTGCCCTCCTCCTTTTCCTTTCTCCACCACCTCCTGTGACTCCCCGCTCCAAACCCTAATCCCCAAAGGTAAGCAAAGCAGCCCCAGACGCCTCTCTCCCCTCGGATCGTAGATCTGTTTCTTTCTGGTGATCTGATCTCCTCAGCGTTGTTGGTGAGAAGATGCAGGGGGTCATCATCCGCGCAATCCGATCGGGCGGTGCCGTGCTGAGGCAGTCCGTGCTGCAACACGCCCGCGTGGTCGGTGCTGTGCCGCTCGCACGATCGGAGACGACGTCCTCCGCGCGGCTGGAGGAGCACGGGTTCGAAAGCACCACTATCGCGGATGTGCTCAAGGACAAGGGCAAGAGCGCTGACCTCTCGTGGTTGTGGTGCACCACCGAAGACACCGTCTACGATGCCGTCAAATCGGTAGGGTCTCGACCCTCTCTCCATCTGTCGCTGTCGATCTCTCTCCGTATTCGATGGTGTTTGGGTGCAGATGACGCAGCACAATGTCGGCGCGTTGGTGGTGGTGAAGCCTGGGGAGGCAAGGTCAATTGCTGGAATCATCAGTGAAAGAGGTGTTCCATATTTGCTGTTTAAATCATTCCTACAATTTCTTTTTTGATTTTGTTTTGAAAAAAAATATAAATTCCAGCGTCGGCTCAAACATTCTTGGTCGGGAAGCCTTTGAGCATCTTGAAAGTGAAGCATATTCCATGAAATAAATATGATTTATGTCATGTGAAAATAGAATATTATGAACGGGAAGGATTATGCTTTTTTGTTTTTCCACGTTGATGCTTGGACTTGGTTCTCTTATTCCTTGTTTAGTGTCAACTTCCGGTGGTAGTTCACGGAGGTGTTCCGGATTTAAAAGTTCCTCAAGGTATTATTAATGCGTTTACTTATGTTGGATGAAGATACTCATGTATATTGCTTGTGTTTTTCCCGCTGCAATTTTTTTCTTGTGCATTGATTGCTTTACTTATCCATGGACTTGGTTGTCGTATTCTTTGTTTAGTGTCAACTTCTGGTGGTAGTTCACGGAGGTGTTCCCGATTTAAAAATTCCTCAAGGTATTCTTAATGACTTTGCGTATGTTGGATGAAGCTAGTCATGTGAGTCATATGTGTATTTGTTGTTTTTTGGGTGCTGGAAAGATGGAGCGGAAGTTGACTGGGTGAAAGTAGAATTGCCTCTCATGGGTTGGGAGATTGGTGGTGCTGCATTCAATATTGCCTGCTATTCATATTTTCTACCCTTTTTGCGTACATGTTGCATTCTGGTGTGCAAACGAGGTTGGGGAATCTAACGAGTCAGTTCTTCTAGATGAGTTTAGGTCAAGACGTTAGAGGCACCACACTTGTTGATATGGATTTTGTTTTGCAGTTTTTTCTACATGGAGGTATGGAACTGTTGAAAAAGGGATGAATAAGGTGCTTTCGTTGAAGCAATTCATGAAGGATATGGGGGACGAAGACCACAATGGGCACCCCTTCACAGATATGTCCCCAAGGATCTCCTGATATCTGTTTAGATATGTGATGGTCCATTGTGGAGTGGTTATCGTATATGGTCTTCATGTAGGAGACTAAGCCGGAGTCATGGGACGTCAAGGTTTGGAGACAGATTCGTTATGTTGGTATGAGTGGTTTCATAGTGAATGGAGTAATCAGGTTTTGAAGGGCAATTTCTAATTCGGGACATTTTTAACTTGATTATTGGGATGTGAGATGAGTGGTGTCTGTTCAGTTGAAGTGGAAGACGGATTAGCTATGTTTTTGTGTGGAAGTGGTATGAGTTGATTGATGGTAGTGTGCGAAGCTCTGGTAAGTTTTGAGTGTGGGGGTGTTGTTCCCTGGATCTGCTGAGAGGGAATTTTAATGTGATTTGGAAAACTGTCCAGAAGATCGTTTTGATATGGAAGCAACCAAGATTTTGAAAAAAAACATGAGGTGTATAGAGATTTTGTAGGAGAACGGTACATTCTGAAACATAACATAGCCCTCTGTAACATTTACTATGTGGAATTATTGTTGAATGTGTTTTTAATCAAACTTAATATCATCATGATTCCATTTCAGAGTTTTTTGCCTTAGTTATTTTTCTTTATAAAAATCCGAGGCATACACCTTGACTGCCTTGAGGCCTACACCCCGCCTCACAATTCAAGTAATCACCTCGGACCGCCTCATGAGGAAGTTAGGCATGGCAGTGCAATGATGGTAGAAACATCACTGAAGATCATCGCTATGACACTCCTAAATGGTGCCATGACCAATTAGGTGGTGTTGTGACACCCAAGAGAAACCCTACGGTGGCATCGTGAGGTAGGGCGATATGGTGGCCCGATGGCGTTGGTGATGTTGGATCTGAGATGCGGCTACATGAGTAGATGTGGGAGCACAGTTGAATGGAGTGGTAACCTGGTGTTAGTGGAGGTACTGCCGTGTACTCTAAGGTGGAGTTGCATCAGCGTTGATGCTGCAGATCACAAGGAAGTTATGCAGCAGAAGTGCAGCACTGGTTAGCACCATTACTGAAGATCATCGCTATGGCACCTGCTAAGTGGTGCCATGACACAGTTGGGTGGTGTTGTGGCACAGTTAAGAAGCTCAATGGTGGCACTGCTAGGTAGGGTGGCATGGTAGCTCGAGACTAGATAATGATGGGCTGCAACGAATTGTACATTGATGGCGAGGATATGTTGTCAGGACAAGGAGATTAGATTCAAATATTGATCTATGATAGTTGCTCTAATCTAACATGTGGAATAGATTGTGAGAATAATATATTGAGAAGCAAACTCATTCTTTTATAAATAAGAATAGGCTAGGATTAGGGTGAGTACACAAGAATAAAAAAACTAGAACACCTTGAAGGGGTACATCATTCAACCTTGAACAGAGGTTGTTCTCTATCGTGGGCAAAGATTAAGTTCGAGGCAGTTGAGGCATAAGCCATACTATATGGAGAATACCCCTAAACACATCTGTCATATGGATACCATATATTGGTGTATAATATGATTATATGGATAGCCTATATGGGTGTGTATAATATGATTATATGATATTATCTAACTAACATTATTATAAATGGATGTGTAATATAATTGTATAATGTGAGTTTTGATGTTGCTTAATGGTTAATACTTCATATGAGTATGTTCATTGTTTGTCCAAGATATATGGATGTATAATGAAACTATAAAATATATGTTACATGGTTGTATAATATATGTAAATCTATAAGTCATGACAGTTGATATATAATGCTATAATTAATATTATATATTATATCACTGTTTGGTATGCAAAATAAAGAAAATAGATTAACCTTACTCTATGCCTTCAAGCCGAGCTTTAGGGGATACAACAGTAAGAACTGTAGCCTGCAGCTGCATATGATGAACAATTTTAGGTATACAAAAGCTCCCAACAAGGTTTCCTTAAACAATAGCTTCGAATTTTCGCAAGGCTTGTCAACGAGTAGGGATGCTTCATGGGACATGCAAGTCATGAGAATGATCGATGAGCAAAGCTGCTTCAGCCAAAGTTTCAAGCGAGGCGACAAGGGTGAACGGTGCATATGAAGGGGGCTTGAGAATGGGTTATGGAAAAAATGAAGAGGGGGAGTAAAGGGGTTTTCTTATTTGTTGGGAGTGATACTAGAAGCAACACCTCTTTAAAGCCTCACTGCGTCGACGTCTCGCACACGCCTCAGTTGATTGAGGCGTACACCACGCCTAGGATGCTTAAGGATATAGACTTGAGGTGGTTTCTTGGGAAAATCCTCAAGTGTATGCTTCAATGCCTCGAGGCACATTTTTAAAATCCATAGATGCAATGATGGTTAACTTTGGGAGGTGGTTGATGAGATAAGTTTGATTGATCTGTTTGTGGCATCCTTAGAGTATGTGGAGGCATTCTCGCTGGCATCAATATGCCTTTGATGTGGGCCTTGAAAAAGCGCATTTGGCATGGGTCATATTTCTAGTTCGTACATGCCTGGTTGCCAAAACCATGTATTTTTACAGTTAGTGGAGGAGCGATAGAGGTATCAGTACAAGGGACTCAACCACAAGGACGTTAACGGCAAGGCTGAGTTGTTTGCGGTTTTTCTTGATTGAGTTTAGAACTACATTGAAGGTGGCAATGGATAGGAGGTTGGAAGTATTCCAGGCTGTCGAACACTGGATAGTTTGAAGGATGGAAGGTTGTTATCGTTGTAGGAGGTGAAGAGGACGGATCATCTTGAGATGGTGAGGATTTGAATGAAATTTAGTGGAGTCAGAGATTGTATCAATCTGGCTAGCAGTGGGCAATGCGGAGACCAGGTTTTTCCTCTTGATGGCATCCGAATGGCAGAGAAGGAACATGATTGAGAGGCTAGAGGTGGAGGGTGTGGAGGTAGTGGGCCAGAAGGAGGTTAGGATGGCCAATATTGAGGCTATATTGGGTTCATGGTGAGAAGGTCGGGTGGGGCCTGGTAGTGGTGTGGCAGATGAAGCAACATGCTATTGAATAAACAGTATGCTTTAGTTAGGTGATGGAATGGATGATTTTCGACCTTTTTTTCCCGTGTACGAGCTATAGTTGCAGGACTTTATTTTGTTTGTATCATTGGTATTGTGAAAGTACCTTGTGATGGAGTTGAAACATGATACATTTATTTTGTTTTGGCTTTAAAGTTTTCCGTGTTGATTTGGCCTTCATTTATTCAAAAAGCAATTGGAATAATGAAATCTGGACTAAATTTTTGTTGTGGTGTTGTATCTAATGATTATCTATCTATATGTCTATCATTTACACTTAATTCGGTTAACAGTTTAAGAGGGAGAGTAGTTTCCTGCCTTCAGTCAATTGATGCTGTTATTTCGGGGCTTCTATATTTCATGGTTGAAATGTGACTATTTAGACAGGACTTACAAATAGGAGTCCTGTGATCCAAGTATCCAACCATGTCATCCACTCGGCCTCTATGGGAATTATAATGGTGCTTCACTTTGTTAATATGCCTGAAATAACATCATATAAATTCTTTTCAAATGGATCGGGAAGTGGAGAATGTGAAGTTTTTTGTGTGGATTAAGGTTGTGGAAAAATCCATGCCGGGGCTTTACTGAAAGAGGTTAAAATTGCATGCATGTTAGCCTACAAGTGTTTCCCGCCCTTCAAATAATCTGTCCTGCTCTTTCCAAATGCAGACTATCTCAGGAAAATAATTGTCCAGGGGAGGTCATCGAAGTCTACCAAAGTTGGCGACATTATGACTGAAGAGGTAAGAAAACTAACCTATTTATAGAATGTTAATTTATCACACTATATGACAGGCGCAATCACATAAGATTTAGGTTCCTTTACCTAGAAAATGATCAGATATGCAATTCTCATCTTTTTTGCAGAATAAACTCATCACAGTTACTCCTGACACAAAAGTCTTGCGTGCAATGCAGCTTATGACAGGTTTAAACTGTTATATTTTTTTGTTAATAGGATGAGTATGTTGACATGAATGGTGGTTCTTTGCAGATAACCGTATCAGGCACATTCCGGTGATTAATGACAGTGGGATGGTCGGCATGGTCTCTATTGGAGATGTTGTCCGTGCTGTTGTGAGTGAGCACCGTGAGGAGCTGAATCGTCTGAATGCCTTCATCCAGGGAGGCTACTAGGTTTTACTCCTTGATATGTGATAATAAAGACCCATGATGATGTCGAAAAGAAGGGCTGGAGTTAGCCATGTAAATAGATCATGGTAGTTTTTCCTTTATTGTTCCCAGTCTACCCAATGTGAAATATCCTCCACCAGGAGAATAACACAGTCTAGCAAACTACTTAGCTTGCTTAGATGCAGCTTTCGCTGATGTTTCCAGCTATTATGAACGGCTTTCAATGTTTTTTTCCTTCAGTCACTCATTTGTCTGTCTTGATGCATGGTTTCTGTTAAGTTTTCTTCTGTGCTTTTGACTTTCTATGCGTGGTTAATTGCATAGTTGATGGGAGTAGCTACTTTTATCTAAGCTGGACAATTATGGTAATGAACTTTAGTTGTTATTTTGTATAATATAGTGTTTTTAAGCTTAAAGAGTGGAAAACTTTGAGGAAAAAAGTTCAGGATACATGTGACTTATTCTGTTATTTGACCGAAAAATACTGTGTCTCCTCTTTTTTGTAGTTGGTTTTGTGAAAAAAGTACTGTCGTTTTTTGGAAGTAAATTGAAAACTTGCCCATCTTAGGAATTTGGCGAGGGTATCTATCATTCAATTCATCTTGTTTTTTTTCCCAATATACTCCATTCTACAAACTCACTTTTTTGCGGGGCAAAGATAAACAAGTATATCAATCAGTGGTATTAGAAGTATGTTTTTTGCACTCCTGTTTGTTGGGGTTCCTTTGTGGGGGATGGGGCTTTGTTGAGAATGAGGTTTAGTTGCCAATGGTATCAGGAAATTCCTACTTTCATGTCTTTCATTTATTTGCTGTCATAGTATTAGGTTCCATTTAGATGGAGATTTTATCACCAAAATGTGTGATTTAGGGTTTCCCCTATTGCATAACGGAAATTGGACAAGATCCACCCATTGTCATTTTTGTGCCTTTTGGTTACGTTGTATTTCATATAGGATATTTACACTCATAACCTTGAGTGGTTTGAACTCTATATAATCACGAATTACACGAGAAACCTTGAATAATGCTTAACTCTTACATGATATAACTTGTGTTATGTTTTGTTTGATATCTTTGATGGTTTCCGTTTAAAAAGATAAAATTACATGTAATGCTCAATCTTATTTATGAATCATGCCCTCTTATTTTCTTTCTCGTTCTCACACCACCTAAGTGTCATTTTTGATCAAGTCTTGTTGCGGTATGTCGCTCCCAACCAAGTGTTGCTTCTAGGTAGAGTTATCGTTGTTGTGAGATGAGAGAAGGGCGAAGAGGGGGTGACGAAGCTGTCGTTGCTATTAATGCATGGAGAGGAGATAGAGGAGGGGGTGCATGCGCCATCGTCGTTGCATGAAGAGGAGATGAATGGGGTGGGGGTGGGACACCAGTGCTGTGTGGAGAGGAGATGGAGGGAAGAGGAGATTGAATTGGGTGGTAGAGGAAGCGGAAGGTGCTGAAGGAGGGGGTTGACAGAGGGGGGAGGTGATTGGTGGGGGAAGAAATGTGGCCAGAGGGGATGGGGTGTGGGTGCAGGGGGAGGGGTGTGGGTGGAGGAAGGAGGAAGAAGGGGTGGGGTGTTGTTTTTCATTTTATTTTGAGTTTATACCATAACTCTTGGTTGAAGATGGGTTGGATTAACTCGATGGTGTGGTTGAGTTAAAGGATTAAACTAATGGAGGATTATAGGTGGGAGTCAGAGTGACTAGTCGGGGTTTCTCGTGTGATTCATGATTATCGAGGGCTCTGGGTGTAATTACAAAATTACTTAGGGTTATAGATGTAAATATTTCATTTAATATTTGCTCAATTTTAATACATGTAGATGGTCCCTATTTGAGATCTGTTAGAGGTAACGTCCTGGTGAGCTTGGATGAGCATCATAGTTTCATTTTGGAGGGAGGTGACTCCATCTTTTGAACTCATCTTATCCAAATTCACCTTTCTTTTTGAATAGAAAATCTAACTATTCTTTGTGAATAGAAATAGTTTTGTTTGTTTGTTTTAAGCCCCAATAATATTTTTGTTCATTCGCTAGGTTCTTCCAATTAGGGGTGTTTGAAATTTTGGGTTTGATGAACTCTACTCGGACTATGATTGATATGTGCTCGTAAGTTAGGCTTGGATATTCCAATGATGGATTTGTTCTTATGGAGACGAGATTGGGTTGCGTTGTGCTCAATTTGTTAGCTCAAATCAATCTACTTATTAGGTTTTCTTACACAAGCACATACCCACATGGTCCATGCAATACCCCTTCCTAACTCCATCATAAACTCCCATTTTCTCCTCATCATAGCATTATAGCATTGTTGCACAACCTATGTCTCTTCCCTAGTCTACCTTCAAAGCCTCCTCTCTCCCTTCTCTTTGATGATCGAACCGAAGTCCTCGAAACTTACAACAAATGTAAGAATCGGGCTATAGAAGGCTTGTTAAGGGTATGAATTTGAACTCATTGAGATTGAGCATCCCCAGCTCAAACCTTGTCAAGTTCGAGTTAACTTATCTTTCAAGTGGTCAAATTACTTTGGTTTTAGATTGTTAAGCGATCTCTTATGTCTCCTTGTTTTCTAGGATCCTTGTATGATGAAGTAATTTAAGGTAACTTTGATCATGGTTCTCTTTATTATTTAGCTGCGAACGAAGGTAGACCTCACAAGAAAGACACATGGCTGCATTTAGATGGAGAGAATTGAGGCCCCAACTAACCAAGATGGGCTTGCCCAATCCCTTGCAAGCATGGGGATCACTGTTGAATAATTATACCTCCACCATTGATGAATCCATGATTCATTAACTTTTCTGTTGCATTTTATCTTAAACCCCTTAACAAATGCACGTAAATATTCATTAATTTCCATCTTTTATTAAATCCTCATTCATGAATAAAAAGTCACTTTTAACCATCAAAATCATGTAAATAAATAAAGAACAAAGAAAAAGAACAAAAGGCAGATTGGATATATGTATATATGTACAATATGACTTATAAATATAAATATAACTGCAAGGTATATTTATAGCCTAACCTCCGCGACCAAGTCAGCATGGAGTGGTCGACAAACCAAAAAGTAGGGGGAGATAAGGAAAGAAAATCTAAAAAAATAAATTAATATACACACCATGTACATCTCACTATTTATAAAATAAATACAAAACTTCAAAGAATTTTAATTAATTCATATGTACATATTTTTCACCAAATCCTTTTCTTAATTATTTCTAAAAATGTATATAAAAATATAACAATAAGTTAAAAATATCACCCTGTATATATGCCAAGAAATCCTACTTGTAAATTGTCAAAATCTCAACTTCCGAACATCATAACTTCTTCAAACAAACTCCAATTTCACTATACTCACCTTTAAAGTTTATAAAATAATATTTTCTAATTAATAAAGGTGGTTTCATCGAATTCGGAGTTAGTTTACAAAAAGTCGGTTTTGGGACCAAATGACAACGGGGTTTCTGGGCTATTTATTTTATGTAACACACATTATTTATAATTTTCTTAATTTTATAATTTCTAATTAATTTCATGATCTTTTAATTTAACCCTAATTTATTTCATAATTTTTGGAATTTATTTATTATTTTAATAAAATCAAAAACCCTAAATTATAGGTTAAAATGAACTGACTAGATACTACCCTTATTTATTAAAATATGTAAGTTAATTTATTAAAATCCTTAAAAATTCATGCAATCCTTATTTATTATTCTAATCATTAAGAAAATATAAAATTAATATTTATTTATTTATTTATTAAATTAAAAATTCAAAACCTATTTATATATACATATTTATTAATATAATATTTATATTTCAAAAAATATTTATTATTTATAAAAAGTATTTATTCCATAAATTATATTATTAATTTATTTAAATTTCTTATATTTATACCTAATTAAAATAACTTTATTTACTATTTAATATTGAATTTACAATAATTAATACTTGTCTGGCCAACCAGGCGCTAACACTTGTCAGCACCTGGATCATCTTCTTCAAGAAGGGCTGTTAGCCTTTCTGTTCCGGCCGGCCGACTTCACCGAGTTTTCCCGCGCATCTCCTAACTCCTTTCGACGATCTAAACCGATGATCCTACTCCCCTAACTACCCTCTCCATCGCCAGCCCTTCGATTTTACTTGGAGCTCACGCCATTGTCCTATAAAACCCCCTAAAGTCCGCCATTTTCAACTAACTCTCCAACCACCTGTAGCTCCAGCTCCAAGTGCCCGACCCCCATCCTTTCAAGATTCGCTCCGCCTGACGTGGAGGTGACAGCTCCGATCAAGCGAGCTCGCGTGGAGGAAGGAACGTCAGAGGAGGTTCCAAGGCTCTTCTCAGCCTTGGATCGCCACCATCGTGCGTGTCACGCTCCGGCCAAGGTCGCCCGTTGAGCACTCTTTCGAGGTAATACACCTTGATCTTCCAAGACCTATTCATTCACTTTCTCGAATTGCTTTCTCGATCGTCGTGCCTTAATTAGCGTCGCTAAGTGCAACATTAGGAAACTTAATCCCTTAGCTTAATCGCTAGATCAAATCCCATCTTCAAATCGCTTCGAATATATTCAAATCGCGATGCCTTTTCTCGAACATTTTCACGCAACTCTCAATAACTCTAGAAACTTGACTTTTCGAGCTTGCAAACACATCACCTCTTGGCCGCGTGAATCGAGCACATAAATATTGTATTTGCAGGTTCTTCTTCCATCAGGAGCCATTTCCACGCATCTGGAAGCTTTCATCATCAAGGAAATCACAACTCAAAGACAGCTGCAACAAACTCTGGTCGCTACCGGTTGCAGAAGTCCGCCATCTTCCTCAAGTCTCCACCACCGCTCGGAGTCGCCTCTGACCACCATCTACCGCGGGCGAGCTCGAGGGGTGGAGGAGCCACCCCTCTCGCCCTGCCGGAGAGCCAAAGTAGCTGTTGTTAGCCTAAGGAAAATCGGAGAAGACGCGACCCTCAGCTGTTGCATAACAGATTCAAGAACATCTCAAGAACTCCAGGAGAGCAGTCTACTGACACGTGTCCATCTACGGACGGCCCAGATTCGCACGCAAATTCTAATCGCAACCGCTCTTTAGGGTAGTTACGCAACTACCCCAGCAAGATTTTCAAGTATTTTTCCGTGTCTTTTTCTCGTGTTTTCATCGTATTTTAATTCTTTGAAAACTGATTCTGTTTTGTTTTGTTTTCGTGTGTAGCTTGAGCTCGTTGCTCGGCTTTTTACCTACTATACTATATCACCTATATTTTACCTATATTCACCTATTATATAATAAATAAATCTTGTGAAAAATATCCCTTTTGGAAATTAAATAAAAATTGGAAAAGATTAAAATCAAATAAAAAAATTAAAAATAAAAAATCAATAAAACTTGAAGCCTTTCTTAAATCGCTTTAAGATGAGATAAAATAAAATTGCGAAAATATTTCCTAAAAAAATCAAAATAATCTATTCTGCCTCCTTGAGTTCGACCCAGGCACACTTACCTGGATAAAAAATTTAGTGTAGGTTTTCTTTAGAAAACCGAATTTGTTTGATCGGAGCTAGGATCTGAATTGCGGCTTTCTACATCGACAACTCTCTCTTTTAAAAGCCGTAAACCGACTCTAGCAACCCTTATCAAAATGGCGCCGTTGCCGGGGAGTTATTAGAATATTTTGATTTTTTTTGTTTTTTTGTGATTTTATTTTCTCTCTTCTTTTGTTTGGTTTTTCGTACGTCTTTTTCTCGTCTTGATAGTCTTCTTGTTTTGTTTTTGTAGATTTCTTTCAACTTTTCTTACGGTTTCTCGACTCATCTCTCGGTTTTCTTTAAACCGCTAACTAATTTTTTTGCAGGGCCTGTAGGATCAACCAGGTTCTTAGGAAGCCGAATAAGTTGAAAGAGCAGAGGCCGGTTCCTTTTCTACGAATCGGCTGCAGAGGGCAGATTTAGTTAGAATAATTTTGTAAAAGAGAGAGAAAGGGAGAGAAACTGTAAAAGAGAGTAAACAACCCCCCATTTGTTTCGGGGTCTGATTCACCGGATACCGTGTATTCGGGGGATCAAAGCACCCATCGCGGTTTTTCTCGCCTTATCGATTTTTCCGCATCTTTTTAGATGCTTGCTTAGGTTTTTTATTCTATCTGATTGTGCCTACGTAGTTAGTCTTAGGACTTGCAACCTAGGTGCATGATTTTAGGATTTTTATAAAAAGAAAAAAAAACGATAGACGTTTGCTTAAAAAAAATATTATAAAACCACAAAATAAAATCGGGACTGCTAAAAATATCTAACCTAAAAAAACCGTAACGATTCATCTGCTTTGGGAGAGTAACCCCCGCACATCTTCTCAGAGTGCGCGAGCGAGGGCCGACCCATAAGGTTAGAGCCAAAACCCCGTATTTCCCGCAAAATACTACTTAGTTCATACACCTGATCACTGTTCCTCGGTGGGTACTCTCGGGTAACCGGAAACGGTCCAGGTTTACTTAGCAGAGTGGGAGGTTTAGAGGACACTACGCAAGGCTCCGTCCTCAAGTAACACGGGTAGCCGGAAACGGTCCGTACTTACTCCCATACTGGCTGAGTGCAAGTGATCTTCTGTAAGGACTTGGGATAGTGTTTCGGAGAAACTATCGGGCACCTATCTGCTCACACAGCTCACGATAATCGATCAGATTTGTTTGCTAATTACAACCCTAAAACCGAAAAGATAAAAGACCGAACTCTTACGGTATTCACCGGGTTGTGTTGGTGAAAACGGGGTTTGCTTTTTGTTTGCTTGCGGGGCGTGAGTTTCCGCGGCTTTCACATTTATCCTTCTGATTTGAGTCATAATTTGTGCTCTCCCGATCAATTCTCTTGACATCGAAGATGACGTCTCGACGGCTTTTCTGCTCAGACTCTGTGAGCTTTCGACCGTCCACCGTCGAGCGTACTTCTTCACAGGCTCGGGATGACCCTCTTTTCGAACTAGTCCCATCTGATCTCGAGGAGAGTCAGACCCAGACTCCCTCGCCTCCTGGACAGATTATTGAGGCAGACCCTTACCTCAATACATCATCTAGATCTCCAGCCGATTTTTCGCTGATTTCTTACGAGAGCTTCTCTTTTACAGACGATCAGATGGCTCACGACAAAGAACCAGCGGCAGACGAGAGGCCACCAGCTGGGGAGCAGTACGAAGGAAGACCAGATCCAGTCGCAGATGTTACTACTGGGATTCTCGATACACTTCAGCAGATGAATCTACAGATTCGAGAATAATTCTGAGTTCAGACTGAATTGCGGGCTGAAATAGGCGCGCTGCGAGCAGGGGCCGGGAACCAGTTACCGCCTGCAGTGGTTCCCGCAACTTTACGGGATGAGTATGATCCGGGCGCTAGAACGCTCCACCATTGGATTCAGCTACAGCCGAATAAAGGGTCATACGAGCTGAGATCGTCCTTTATTTCTTTGCTTCTCAAGTTTTATGGGAATGCCGCAGAGGAGTCGTTTACCTTCTTACAATAGTTCGAGATGATTTGCGTTACGGCTTGCTATCTAGGAGTTACGCAGGAGGCTGTACGCCTCAAGGCCTTTCCCTTTGCCTTAGTCGATAAGGCTCTTTACTGGCTGAGTCACCTGGGACGGGAAATCTCTACATGGGACGATCTGAAGTCCGCTTTCCTGCGTAAATATTTTCCTCTGGGAAGGACAAACATGATGAGGATCCAGATCTCCAACTTCACGCAACTTCCGCATGAATCTTTCCATGAGGCATGGGATAGATTCAACGACCTTACGGAGAGATGCCCGCATCATGAGATACTGATGAAGGTGCTAGTTCAAAACTATTTTGGAGGACTCCAGCCGGATATATAGGGGCTCGTGAGTGCCGCATGTGGCGGTAGCTACTTGAACAAGGACGCCAAGTCAGTCTGGGCCATCTTCGAAGGGATGGCCGAGAACTCGAGAGTCGTAGACTCTACTCGGGCATTTCAGAAAGCCCCGCAGCCACCACATCACCGAGAACATCACAAGGTGGCTAACATCTCAGATTCCGAATCTAACACCAACATGGGATACATTAGCGAGAAGCTAACGTTGGTGGATGTGATTCAAAAGCAAGTCCAGTCCAAGACTTACAGTCGCTGCGAGAGTTGGAGAAACTCTCATCTCTACCTCAGCAGCTGAGTGATCTTTCGAAGAGGGTGTCTGAGCTCCAACTTCAGTATCAGCAGAGCCAGTCTTCTTCGACCGCACAACCAGCACGGAGGATTGCACCCACTCCACCCACCCGTCAGATCCACTACGTTCAGAGCGAGTCCGAGATTCCGCAGATCGATTGGCATGAAGATCAGTCTCATGCCAATCCTGGCCAGATCACCAGCACTACAGAGATGGAGGTGGAGCCGCATTCCACTCTCGAGATTAACGGGATTTGGTATACTCCGATTCAGCAACCGAGTATACCGAATCAGTAGCAGCAGCTGTACGGTCATCCGCAGTATGGACGTCCACATTTTCAGCACCACCAGAACTTCACGCCGTAGCAGTCTCACCTGAATGTTTATCATCAGAGACCACATTCATATCAGTACCCTGCTAACCATTCACAGACATATCCTTATCAGCAGCCGCAACAGTCTTCCTCCACATGACAATGATACTCCCAACCTTCCACTTCTCAGCAATGCACGCCAAGGCAGGAGAGAGGAACAAGCCAGGGCCACCACACCGAATAAGAGATGTCTTCACAGGCCCAAGCACTCAACTAGATCATGGACATGATGAGTACGCTCCAGATTGCGCACAAGACTGAGATGGAGACGGTTAACCGTCGTCTGGACGAGTTAACCACACCGAAAACCACTCTTCTAGCCCAGCCTCAAATGAACCCGAACAATAAGAGGAGGCATCCAGATCAGGTAGACACTACAGGTAAGATCTCGTTTCTTGAATTTTTATCTAACTTCATTCGTCTCAGGAGCGGTAGATCACCACGAGCACCTGTTGGAGTAGAAGAGCGGGCACTTGACGAGGAGCACGAGCAAATCCATGAACCGCATGATTCTAAAGTCGAGGAGGAGAACCAGCAAGATGATGAGGACCACCCTGCAGACTCGAGAGAAGGGAGCGATGCCGATACAGTAGATATGGACACTGCGAATCAGACGATGACATTACGCCAGATCAGGCAGAGAATCCCAAGAAAAATATATCTTCCCCTGTCTTAGAGAGTTTTGTACATAATTCTGAAACTCTCGATGTACAAGTTGATTCCAAAATGAATAAAAAGTCTGATTTTCTGATTCCTGACTTTGTTCCTTTTCCTGATGCTTTGTTTGGAAAAGGAAAGAAAAATATCAAAAAGAATGTTGTTTCTCCAGAGACCGAACGATTACTAAAAGATCACATCTTTCTGAAGATTCCACTTCACGATGCCTTGGATCATTTTCCTACACTTAAGAATCAGTTAAGGAACAAATGTACTACACGTAGGAAAAAGAGATCACGAGTTGAGAAGCATATATTTACCAAGGCAACTTCGTGTGTGATTCGATGCAAGGTACCCAAGAAGAAGAAAGATTCGGGAGCTCACTATGTCAATTGTCAGATTGAAGACACTACACTCCACCGTACTCTCTTAGATAATGGTTCCTCGATCAATTTACTTCCATCCTCTTTGCTTGATAAGCTCAAGCTAGGTCCTCTCTACAAATCACGAGCGATACTTCAGTTTGCAGATCGATCTGTGAAGAGACCTAGAGGTGTGTTGAGGAACATTATCGTGACTGTTCAGGGCTTGCAATTTCCAGTGGACTTCACCGTCCTAGACATGACGTGCCCTACACAGTTACACCTTGCTCCAATCATTCTCGGGAGGCCCTTTTTGCAGACAGCACGAGCACTCTTTGATTATGATGCTGGGAGAGTATCATTCTGCACCGACAATGGAGAGATACACATTGAGATGGAGAGAGGATGTAGCAGTCCCAGATCAGTACTATCATTCACTTCAGAGGACACTAGTCTTGTAGAAGATTGTCAGCACATAGATGATACACAGTTTCCTGATCTTGAGAGCGTTTATTTTGATACCCATGATATCCTACACGAGGATAGGGTAGATCACCTGGTACCTAGTTCTTCAGATGATTGTTCACATACAGAGACATATTTCATATCAGATTCAGATGAACAATCACTTGCAGTAGACATCTCAGTGCCACAGAGTGAAAGTATACATATTACAGCACAAGAGTCATTTGATTACATTTCACAAATCATACAGTCTATTCAGCGTAGAGAGTCAGATGGTGTGATGCTTACATATATAGACACCTTCTGTAGTCCGACTCCAGAGATGCATATTTCAGAAAAGAGAGCTATGCCATGTACAGAGTCCATTTACAGAGGAGGCTCTACTTTTTCAGCCAACGACCAGTACACACATAAAAAGCAGAAAATTCAGTATGATCCTGGATGAAGTGATCTATTTTGTACAGGATTCATGATCATCCTTTCATTTCATCTCATCCTGTACAAATACTTTTGAGCCTTTCGATTCTGGAGACCCACAACACTTGTATATTCTTTGTAGACCACAATCGTCCCCATTTTTGCTCGTCTTCTATGCTTAGGATACCAGATCCTAAGTATAGGGGGGACCGATTATTCGCTGATTCACGTTTTATATTTTGTTCTGATTCTTTTGTATAGCCTTTCTTTTTCACAAATTACTGGTCTCCGATTTTTGGATACACCCTTTTCTATACTGAGGATGCCTTATCCGAAGTATAGGGGGGACCGAGTGATTTCGATGATTTCATATTCTTTTCCTTTTGAACTTTCGTTATTTATTCTTTTCACTCAGTCATCCTGTTTTTGCTCTCCCATTATACTTACGATGACCTGATCGTAAGTATTTGGGGGGGGGTTGACTGACTTGTGCTCTTTATTCTTTTTCACCCACTTTTACTTAGCACGAGTTATGTCCTCCTTTTTCTCTTTTGACGCTATGAGGACATCGCACAAGCTAAGTATAGGGGGTGCGTATATATCGTATATATACTTTTGTCCATAACTCGTACTTTTATGTATTTTCTATATCTATAAATCCATAAAAAGTGGGAAAGGGTTAATTTAAATCCACTTATATATTTATATATTATTTATAAAATCCTTGTAAATAAGTAAAATATGTTTAAAACTTGTATTTAAAATTTGTAATTAAAATATATATTTAAAAGTTGTATTTAAAATTTCTATAATACTTATTTAAAATCCTATTTATTAAAATATGTGTAAAAATCATTTAATACTTATAAAATCCTTTGTAGATAAAATTTGTAAAATACATTAGATATTTAACCCGAATAAAATATATCTTGTAAAATTCTTGTATAAAAACTTGTTTATAAAAATCAGAAAATTCATATAAAATTACAAAGTCCTAAAATTCAAAAAATTACAAAAACATTAAAATCCATAAAAATGAGTAAAATTCAGAAAATATACTTCACAAAAACTGAAGGATATGGTTAGATCCTCAAGCGCATCACAGAAGCGTGAGCGTCGTATCGAATACGACGAGGAGCGACTAGTCGCACTAGTTGCTCGATGCAACGGAATTTAAAAAATTTTCTTACGACGAAACCACATGATCCAAGAACACTTCTCGAATCGTTTCGTCTAAACCACAAGCAAGTAATAGGATTACCTCTTGAAGCGTGGTTGCGATCGAGTCTCTAAACGAAGAGATCTCCTGTCTCAAGTCCGATCCGACGGAGGAGACGCTTGCGAGCACGGGGATGAACCGCGTGCTTCTCGCAATCCATGTTGATGATCCAAGCGGCGGATCTCCTGATCTTGACACACGAGATCTGACGTCTTCTTCATGAGCGAGGTGCACCGAAGGATACGGAGATCCACAAGCAGAAGAACGTGCAACATAACGACGATGCCGCGGCGATGGAGAACCTCTTCATGGCATCCATGGTGGACGGCCATGAGAGGGAGAGAGAGGGCTGACGTCTCTTGAGAGAAAGGGAGAGAGAGAGAGATGCTTCTCAAGCATTGTGTGTAAAATAGAGAGCATGGTATGCCTCTCTATTTATAGGGTTTTGGGATCCATGGATCTCAATCCATGTGACATATAAAATCAATGGATGAGATTGATTTATGTCAATCCAATGGTCAAGATTGTTGTTGGTAAAAACCAACAACTTGTGATTTAATTTGATAAAAATATATTTGATAAAGCAAATAAATATTAATACCATATTAAATCAAAATAAGGAGAGAGGAATAAAGAGAGATCAACCTTCCTCTTTGGAAGGGGGGGACGGCCACAAATTTCACAAGGAAATTGGTGCCGCCCCCCTCTTTCCAAAAGGGAGGGCAATCTCATGGCAATCCATGAGATTGCACATCTCCTTGAATTTCTCTCTACTTATTTTCCAACAACAATTTGTTGGTATTTTAATTCACCAAAATAATTCTCAATTAATTTTGGGAATATTGCAATCTTGACATTGGAATATTGTGAATCATATTCACAACCCAAAACCAAATGTAATTTACATTTTCAATTAATTAGACAATGTGTATCCAATACACATTAATAATTAATCTACTAATATAAATTATATTTAACTCTCTCTAATACATTATAAATCACATTTATAATATATTATGAATAATTGGATATTACTATCCACATTATTCTTATCCTTGATAATTAAATCATATTTAATCATCTTGGATCTCTTTATCTCATGTGTTCAAATAATATGAATCACATTCATATTATTCACATCTTTGATAATCAAATCACATTTAATTATCTAAGATAACTCTCCTTATAATATGAATCAAATTCATATTATTCATGATAATTAAATCACATTTAATTATCCATTTTCTCAATGCTCGGATACATATATCAACAATAGAATTATCCATGAACTCTTTCAAGGACAATGCGCTTTCTCCGCGAATACTTGGAGATAAGGACATGGCAATTGTATTGTTCCACGTATAGTGACATGGATATTGAGATCACATCTCAAATCCAGATCTCGGGCCTCCCATAGATGCTTGATTAAATCAAGACCGTAAATCTAATCTTCTCATTGAATCTGAATCACATTCAGATTAATGTCCAACATTTAGACTAAGATCAGATTACTTCTCTACTAAGAGGAGTCACTAAAATCCAGACCCGTTTCATCACTCCCTAGGAATGGAAGCGTCATGGTTATACAACCGTTTATGATCACATCACCCTCAGGCATTCCCAATACCTGTACATCCTGCATACTAGAAGACCCAGATTAAACCTGAAGTATTGGATCAACTTCATACTGTCTACTTCATGGTTTTATCAGTAAGTTTCTCATTCGATCATTGGGAGTCGGTATTGATCATATACTTTCCAAAAGTATATATCATACCTAGGTCTTGATCATATACTTTCTAAAAGTATATATCAAACCAACAAATTCAGTCAAGCTTCCAAATCGAGATGACCGTGCGCACGGAATTTCATTCTTCCCAATATCTCATGAGTGAGCTCATGTCTTCCGGTTCAGTAGTGAACCTGTATGATCCCTTTGAGAGATCGTATTACTCATATGCCCTTATATGCACACCAGCGCGCCGGTGTATAGACCTTGATTAGGTCATCAACCTATTGGCCTGCCAAATGTACATACTCAGACATATAGTAACACATCTGTCTCCGGTCAGAGGATGTGTGCCTATATCATGACAACATATGATATAGGACTTTGGTTATCTCGATCTCGTTAAGTCAACTCTTTGACCTAACTAATCTGACACCTCCGAATCTCTATTCCTATGCAGAGGACCTGCATCAAGAAGTCGGTCAGATATCAGCCTAACTGAGAAAGGATTGTCATCTCCTACTCAGGTTGGAGATCATCTCTTAATAATCATTTGACGGTGCTTGATGAGTGCTCAATCTAACTCATTAGATATTCATCTAAGCACCAGCCTCTATGATTCAATAATTGAATCAACAGCTGTATGATCATTAAGATGGCCATGGTACATAACCCTAATTGCACTAAGGGACCTATTATGCAAACTATGTACTCTTTATTTCAGATTAAGGAGTGAATTGCAATAACATTTATTGCATAATGGCTCGCCGTGGGCTCGCATGTTCAACAATCTCCCACTAGCCCAAAGAGCCATTAATGGGCTAATCATTTAAACCCACACTCATGTGACAATCATAGGCTATTTAGAAAATAGCTAGGTAAGTTGATCAGTCACTCCGTTCCCAAGAGACTACGCCAAGTCCTTTTACGGCACTTGCATATCTCCTAGTAACAGTGCTTGCATCCAATGCGAATGTTGCATCCTATGCAACCAATACTCAATTTTGTCAGCTATAGTGTTATTGACACTACATCTTATTAATTATCATAACCAGTATTCCCATAATCCTTATTAGAATACCTTCATTCCTGGAGATCTCTATCTCCTAAGGTATCTGCTGTCAAGATCCTTATAGATCACTATCTACAAGATCTTAAACTTTTGAAGATAAGACTTTGAGATCACTATCTCAAAGTTTTATCATCTTTGAAGATATTATTATTACTGCAATCAAGTGTTTTATCTCCATAGCAGGATTAGTAACAGTTTACTACTCCCACTGCATGGCAGACATCTGGCTCTTGTACACATCTAGCATATACCCAGCTTCTCATAACTGATGCACAAGTGCAAGCAGTTCTAGCATTCACTTCCTCAACTCTTTGAGGTGCTATCCCTTTAGACAGGTCACTACCACATCTTAAGGGAAGGAAGACTTTCTTGGAATTTTTCAGAAAATGGAATAAGTCCAAGGTGTACTACTAATGTGACGGTCCCAATATCCTCTTCTCTTTGTTTCTGAACGACTTCAGAATTAAGATCTAAGAGGTATCCTTGAAATCGTATCTCAAGGTATGGAGCAACCAAATTATAAAACACTTATTATTATCCTTATATCATTCCAAATGATTAGAATAATATCTACATTTAGCACGATGAACACAATGGTACTCCCACTAACCTTCACATGGTTTATCAAGATTTTATCTGAAATCATAACATTTATAATTTCATCAAATCTTATGTTCCAACTACAGGAATCTTATTGGAGTCCAAAGATGGAGTTCTTCAGCTAGCACACCTTGCTTTCCTCAACCATGAAGCCATAGGGCTACTTCATATGAATATCCTCAGGGAGGTATTCATAGAGGAATGCAATCTTGACTCACACCATGAAGATGTCATAGATAAGTTGTGTAGCTATAGTTAGCAATATTCTGATGGGTTAAAGCAAGGTCACTGGAGAGGAAGTCTCATCGCAAGCGATGTCTTCTCTTCGGTGTGTAGCTCATGGCTACGAACCGCGCTTTTGAAGGTCTATACCTCAGGTTCCCTCTTTCTCTTAAAGATCCATTTACACCTTACTAGGTCTGACCCACATAGGTGGATCCTCGAGGGTCCATATACAACACTTGTATATGAAGTCTACATTAGACTTTTATTGCTAACATCCATCTTTCCATGTCATGATCCTCAGGAGCTTCATTACATGAAGTCCGATCATTTTCAGATTTAACTGACACATGGAATCCAAACTTATTTGAAGAGGTATTAATGTTTCATCTTTAATTGTCTATTTAGTTTCCGATTTCAGGAGCCTCATTATCTTCTCAAGATTAAATGAGTTCCTTTTCTTCATTTTCATCTTGATTCTCAAGAGAGTCATCCTATAAGAATCATATTCTCAAAGATGAGATCTTTTAAGAATCTCAAGGTCATAAAGTAGGCATACAATACCATCCTTTATTTCCCTAATGAAGTAGCACTCTCTAGTGCTAGATTCCAGCTTACATGCATGGAACCTTATTAAGTATATAATGTAGTCTCTACTACATATATACCTTGGAAACTTAAGAGATAATTATGATAGGATTAATCATTGATTAAATCATATCACACATGATCAATTGTATCTCCCTACAACTCCATTGAGTTAAGGTTCATTAGGAGGATTGAGATAGGAATGATATTTATATCTCCATAAGATATTTCTTGAATTCATCTAATAGGTACATGCTACCTTGGTTAGATCAAATTCATTTTATCTTCCTTCAAACTTTGGTTCTAAACCAAAATTGTGAAATCTTTAAACATTTCAAAGTTTTCTAAGTGAAGAGAAGAAATTTCATATCACAAATAATCATTAATAGATATCACATATCCATAATGTTTATTCTGATATAGATGATTCACATTCATCAATATGTATGAGATCTTGAATACCTTAACATCTTACACCATTCCAAAAGAAGGGTGTATTGGACATTTTGCTTTGAATACAATATTCATAAGTATGCAAGTTTTGAAATTTTAGACATTCTAAAGTTTCATCTCTTACTTGTCCATTGATCTCATCAACAGACATATGTCCAAATAATTATGTCAGATCATTGTCAAATGATCTTTATCCTCCTATTGATCTTTAAAGGTTTAATTTTCAGTATTAGAAATCTTAATGAACCATTCATTAATTTTCTAATTTAGTGGAGTCTACTAGATGTAAGATTACTATCTGAAATATCTCCATCATAACTTTTTATGATAGGTCTATTCCAGATTTCATGTTTATTCCCAACATTTAGAAATAAACAATGAGTGTATTCTAATATCTAGGTCATAGAGACGTTCTCTAATACTAAGGGCTCCCACTGAAAATATGAAGTCTATTGATCCAATGGAAATCGTTGCAACACTTGCATCACTTTCAACATGGATGACCAATAAATCTTAAGATCAAATTTCTAATATTCTAATACATATGCAACCAATTGCAAGTGTCATTAAAAAAATTGAGATACAATTATTAGACTTTATCTTATCAAATAAGTAAGTCAATATCAATGATTATATGTAGATTAATCTGATGCACCATCTGATTCCTTCTCTAAGGATTCTAGATAGATTTGATAGTCATACTATCAACACATCAACTTATTGCAGTATTGGCATTCATTCAACTCTTTGAATGTCATATGGAAGTTACAGAAATACAGTCAACCTTTTGACTATATTTCTTACTTGGGTCCAACCCATGCTTCCACTACGCTCCCTTTATCTATAAGCAACCATTACTCAAGACTAAGGATCTCTTATGTTAAATTCAAAAGAATTTAATATAAGAGTATTTCAACATTTATACATGCTTCACCCAATTCATATAATATGAATATTATGAAGCTTCATGAATGACTAGAGTATAGATAGTAGAATGATGACACTCATCATCTACATCCATCTAAACTCTTAAAACATAGGTTCAGGTAGGTACTCAAACAATTTGAATACATCATCTGTTATAGAGCTACCATTCTACATGATGTAGAGAACCATGTCATGATTAAATGTCAAGAGCACATATGTATGTCAGAATATCTTTATTGATTTTATAAGGATTATTTGATAATTACGATCATTATCGACATGTCACTTCAAAAGTACATTCGATGAGATCAAGACTTATAGAGACATACAAACCCTAGGGTTTTAGTCCTATTGTCTATTTAATTATCACTTCTCATTATTATGAGGAAACTTGCATATTGCAACTACATACATTATGTGTCCAACTGCAATTACAATATCTGGATCAAGGGTCCAATCCAGGATATTTTACTGGTTATTATTGAGTATAGAATTGAGTGGGTTTAATGAAGGATTATCTGAAATAAGAAATTTGCATGAGTGTATATATATACATATTATACTTTGATTTAGGAGTTTTTCTATCAAAGTTGTCTTGCCATGTCAACAATGAAAGTTCATTCCCTTAATCACTTTCAATGTAAGAGATATACTTACCATTATATCTCAGCAAGATCTGGGATCTCCTCTTTATCTTTGTTACATCCCAATAATATGAGAAACTGCAACTCCAATGAAGAGAAGCGGGAACACATTCCGCCTTGAAAGTCCAACTTGCATTTCCCAATTCGGTCTTTAACACCCGGGCCCACCACCCCTAAGGTGATGTTGACCCGTCGTTAATTGAACCAACCGTCAACAGGAATAGAACTCGCTATGCATAATCCAATATCGCCCCAATAATATGAGGATCCGATATTGGGGTCACTAAGCATACGGCCTTACTCTTTCGAGAAGCAAAGAGTCCGATCCAGATGCGCTTGTATATAGGAGCTGTCACTACATACAGGCGTCTCCTATATACAATCCCTGGCGACGGAAACCCTTCGCCTTGACGGGAGACCATGGATGTCACTTATGTGATCCTCCACCTCTTATTCAAATTTAATTAATTACTATGAATCACATTCATATAATTAATTCTTCCAAGGGAATTATTAACTCTAATCATATTAGAGTATAATTGGATATCAATTCAATCATATTAAATTAATTATCAATCCAATTCAATCAATCAAACTTTATTGTTATGCTTGAATATATATGGTGTTATTCTCAAAGTACATATTAATTCGTATTTTAATAATTAGAAAAATACATCTTAATCCCTCGGACATTATCCCGGCCCTACCCGCTGTCATGGCCAGTACCGGCGGGAGTGGGACGGACCGCATACGTTGCAACCCGCTACCCCAGCGATCCCCGACTAGACACCATATCCGCATCGGGAAAGGATAATGCCAAATTGATTAATTTGTACTTGAGATGATCATCGGTTCTTCAACCGAAATTATACCATATAGTAATCAAAACAATTTTGATTATAAGGAAATTTGCTAGACAAATTCCCAATCCTATTCAAGTAAGGAGTTTGATGATTGTGTTTCCAATTATGATCTAGATCACATCTAATCAACTAATTGGTTGAGGCCAAGTAAATTAAGGAAATAATCATATTCCAATATTTCTCAAATATTTTCCGTTATTATTTCATGAAATTAACAATTAATTTCACTAATTGACAATCACATGGTTCTTGATTAGGAAAGTAATTTCAGCAGTGACCCCTACTTACTAAAATTAGCATATCTCAATCAATTTAAATCCAAATTAAGCAAAGTAAGTTTTCATAGTTTGCTAACTTGATTCACAATAGAACCTATGTGATTTGCACGCATTTCGAGGCGTCTCTAAACAGTAATTAACTCCTTAATTACGTTAAGATTCGCAGTTCCCGTAACAGTGAATACATGTTCATTAAAACTACCATATCTAGACCATACGAAATCCGATTTACGCAAACTCAGATCCTATGGTTTCCTTATTTAATGGGGAACAAAATCCAAGTATTAAATTCGTATTTAAACAATTTAAACAGTGCCGAATTTATTTACTAAACAGATCGTCGAAATCAAATGCGATGAAAACTTTCGCGACCTTAACGAACCCAAGTCGTCCTCGGTTAGCGAATCACTATTCGAAACCGTGGACCTAAGGCTCTGATACCACTTGAAGGATATGGTTAGATACTCAAGCGCATCACGGAAGCGTGAGCGTCGTATCGAATACGACGAGGAGCGACTAGTCGCACTAGTTGCTCGATGCAGCGGAATTTAAAAAATTTTCTTACGACGAAACCACATGATCCAAGAACACTTCTCGAATCGTTTCGTCTAAACCACAAGCAAGTAATAGGATTACCTCTTTAAGCGTGGTTGCGATCGAGTCTCTAAATGAAGAGACCTCCTGTCTCAAGTCCGATCCGACGGAGGAGACGCTTGCGAGCACGGGGATGAACCGCGTGCTTCTCGCAATCCATGTTGATGATCCAAGCGGCGGATCTATTGATCTCGACACACGAGATCCGACGTCTTCTTCATGAGCGAGGTGCACCGAAGGAGACAGAGATCCACGAGCAGAAGAACGGGCAGCATAACGACGATGCCGCGGCGATGGAGAACCTCTTCATGGCATCCATGGTGGACGGCCATGAGAGGGAGAGAGAGGGCTGACGTCTCTTGAGAGAAAGGGGGAGAGAGAGAGAGAGAGAGATGCTTCTCAAGCATTGTGTGTAAAATAGAGAGCATGGTATGCCTCTCTATTTATAGGGTTTTGGGATCCATGGATCTCAATCCATGTGACATATAAAATCAATGGATGAGATTGATTTATGTCAATCTAATGGTCAAGATTGTTGTTGGTAAAAACCAACAACTTGTGATTTAATTTGATAAAAATATATTTGATAAATCAAATAAATATTAATACCATATTAAGTCAAATAAGGAGAGAGGAATAAAGAGAGATCAACCTTCCTCTTTGGAAGGGGGGGACGGCCACCAATTTCACAAGGAAATTGGTGCCGCCCCCCTCTTTCCAAAAGGGAGGGCAATCTCATGGCAATCCATGAGATTGCACATCTCCTTGAATTTCTCTCTACTTATTTTCCAACAACAATTTGTTGGTATTTTAATTCACCAAAATAATTCTCAATTGATTTTGGGAATATTGCAATCTTGACATTGGAATATTGTGAATCATATTCACAACCCAAAACCAAATGTAATTTACATTTTCAATTAATTAGACAATGTGTATCCAATACACATTAATAATTAATCTACTAATATAAATTATATTTACTCTCTCTAATACATTATAAATCACATTTATAATATATTATGAATAATTGGATATTACTATCCACATTATTCTTATCCTTGATAATTAAATCATATTTAATCATCTTGGATCTCTTTATCTCATGTGTTCAAATAATATGAATCACATTCACATTATTCACATCTTTAATAATCAAATCACATTTAATTATCTAATATAACTCTCCTTATAATATGAATCAAATTCATATTATTCATGATAATTAAATCACATTTAATTATCCATTTTCTCAATGCTCGGATACATATATCAACAATAGAATTATCCATGAACTCTTTCAAGGACAATGCGCTTTCTCCGTGAATACTTGGAGATAAGGACAGGGCGATTGTATTGTTCCACGTATAGTGACATGGATATTGAGATCACATCTCAAATCCAGATCTCGGGCCTCCCATAGATGCTTGATTAAATCAAGACCGCAAATCTAATCTTCTCATTGAATCTGAATCACATTCAGATTAATGTCCAACATTTGGACTAAGATCAGATTACTTCTCTACTAAGAGGAGTCACTAAAATCCAGACCCGTTTCATCACTCCCTAGGAATGGAAGTGTCATGGTTATACAACCGTTTATGATCACATCACCCTCAGGCATTCCCAATACCTGTACATCCTTCATACTGGAAGACCCAGATTAAACCTGAAGTATTGGATCAACTTCATACTGTCTACTTCATGGTTTTATCAGTAAGTTTCTCATTCGATCATTGGGAGTCGGTATTGATCATATACTTTCCAAAAGCATATATCATACCTAGGTCTTGATCATATACTTTCTAAAAGTATATATCAAACCAACAAATTCAGTCAAGCTTCCAAAGCGAGATGACCGTGCGCACAGAATTTGATTCTTCCCAATATCTCATGAGTGAGCTCATGTCTTCCGGTTCAGTAGTGAACATGTATGATCCCTTTGAGAGATCGTATTACTCATATGCCCTTATATGCACACCAGCGCGCCGGTGTATAGACCTTGATTAGGTCATCAACCTATTGGTCTGCCAAATGTACATACTCAGACATATAGTAACACATCTGTCTCCGGTCAGAAGATGTGTGCCAATATCATGACAGCATATGATATAGGACTTTGGTTATCTCGATCTCGTTAAGTCAACTCTTTGATCTAACTAATCTGACACCTCCGAATCTCTATTCCTATGCAGAGGACCTGCATCAAGAAGTCGGTCAGATATCAGCCTAACTGAGAAAGGATTGCCATCTCCTACTCAGGCTGGAGATCATCTCTTAATAATTATTTGACGGTGCTTGATGAGTCCTCAATCTAACTCATTAGATATTCATCTAAACACCAGCCTCTATGATTCAAAAATTGAATCAACAGCTGTATGATCATTAAGATGGCCATGGTACAAAACTCTAATTGTACTAAGGGACCTATTATGCAAACTATGTACTCTTTATTTCAGATTAAGGAGTGAATTGCAATAACATTTATTGCATAATGGCTCGTCGTGGGCTCGCATGTCCAACAAAAACATGGTTCCATTTGCATTTTTCAGAATAAGTTTGATTTCTGGAATTAAGGACTGAGACTAGTCTAAAGGATGGAGCTTGGTTACGGCCTTTAACTTTCGTTGTAAGGAGCTTAGTTAGGATCTGGAATTTAGACTCTTCAGGTCTTTTGACTTAAAATCTTTGGGTTCCATAAGACCATATTCGGGAAATCAAGTCATATGTCCTTAAGTAGACCATTTGGTGTCATCCGTACAACTCTACACTAGTGAACCAATCTTGAACACCTGCACTCTGCACTTAGCTCAACTCGTATGGAATTACGAAGGGCAGTACATTTTGGTAGTGTGTTTCTATCCTTATCTTTGCAGCATTGACGTCTAAAGACGGGAGAGATTGGGGTTGTGATAGTTGCTTCGGATGAGGGAAGGATTTGCTGACACAATTTTTCTAAGACCTCAAAAAAGGGACGGAATAAAAAGATAGTATATCCATCGAGGCACAAAAAGATGAATGCAGTGCAAGCAAATTACAAAGTCAAAGTAAAGCAGAAGCCACCAAATAAGACCACAATGGTCCAAGCTTCCACCAAAAATGCATGCACATCTTAGTGGAGACTCAGCTACATCGGTTGAGCTTCACAAGGAGATGTGTCTACACTGGTCGCACTCCACTTCTTTTCTCATTCTGCTACTTTCTCTCTATATTCGATTGTGGACATAGCAGAATTGAACTCAGAAGGGAATACCTCCCTCCTCGAGGAAAGAGTAGCGGGATGAGGAAGCCATATAAGTGTATAGCCGGGATGGACGGTTTCTTCGTTTTTCTAAGCAGGAAGAGCTAAATCGATTCACACACTGTACAAGTTGACTTCAAGGATGATAGAGTTTGCGATATGAATAAGTGAGTCTGAACTAGCTGATGAAGTGATCTTGAGTTAGGATATGTGGAACTTGAGGACTGTTGAGGATAAAATCCTAATCCTAGTTAAGGCTCCGACAAAATGCTTGTTTCAGGCTCGATCGAGCTCTGTCCTTTGTCTGTTCTTATGAATTGGTTTAGGAAAACAAATTCATTCTAACTTTCTTTCTTTTTCACTTACTTTTCAAATAAGTGTTTGCTAAGGGACTAGCAAAGTTTAAGTATAGGGGGTCTCTTATGCAGCATGTCCTCCATCTCCCTTATTAAGAAGCATCCAATACTAATTCCAAAATAGAAACGCATCAACATTATAAGAGCAAGTTGGGACAAAACTGGCCAAAGATGTTCTTTGTCCAGGGAGTCCTATTTTTTTCCAAAAAAATCAGCGAGTCCTATAAGTTCATCCCCCATATGCCCCATCATCGTCGGCACCACCACCACCACCACCCCTACACCACAATTATCATATATTTTAAACCTTGTAAACAGAACCTAACCCCTCCATTCCAAGGGGTTGGATATGGAACACTCGATCCAACAACACACATACATGAGGGGAGAGAGAGAGAGAGATTATATGTCTTTAAGAGCTTGACATCTATCCTACAGAAGGGTTGTGGTTGTAGAGGAGTTACGATATCTCATAAAGCTCAGCTAGGAGCGCCGGTCCTCGAGGATTCCCACCTGGCTTAATGGTGGAATTTGACTATACTTTACCCTCCCTATTTCTTGGCGTGTTATTCATCCTTGGTGATTCTCTACATCTGATGATCGAACAAACGATCAATAGAGTACTCGTAAATAAACCCTACGCTTTATTATTTGGCATATTTACATGGCAATTCGCTACATTGAATTTCTATTAGCCAAATTTGAATTAGTAATCATGTGCAATTTCTATTAGCCTCATTGACTAGCACAGAAAATGTCAACCTACTCTGACGGCTTCAATGTCATCGCCTTCCTCAACAGGTTTACGCATTGGCGAGTTTTGGGACTTTCTTTTTGAGCTCAAACCCATTATCATGTCAGAGTTCTAGATGTGAGTCTCTGTATCTATCTTGATGAAGGAAGCATGTGAAGAAAAGCACAACCACGAGCCTGAAGGAAGTCAACTAGCCATGTCCACTTGAATAGAGATCCCAACCACCCCATGCCATGTGAAGGGTCAGAGAACGTAAAAGAGGAAGTATCTACCCAACAATACTTTGAAAAGTTTTTGATGTTCAAATGATACAGAATAAGCATGTAATTTTGTAAAGCTCATTAATACCTTTCCAATGAGCTTAAGAATATTGAATTCCGAATTTCCTAGCTTGAGTTAAGATCAATTGAAGTTAAACATGTTGGGATCTATTTGGAGATCCTAATCAGATCATAATTTTGTACATTACCTATAAATAAGAGGGTTTTGGTTTGCCCTTACCATAAATATTAAATACCAACCTCTTCACTTCATGTCAGTTGAAACGTTTTTCATTTCTATATTATTTTTTTATCTCCTTTTCTAGCATTGCAGGTAAAAGTGAAGCTCTCGATATAGTGCAACTACGAGGACAAAGCATGGTTGCTTGTCAACCATGATACTCGTGTTTCTAACATCAAATTTGCAACTTAACTTGTAGTTACCTCCATGCATATGTAATATTGTTTCTCCTTTCTCTTTATCTCTCTCACTCTCTTTGCATTTTATTTCTTAGATTACTTAATAACTTATTTTCCCACTCATTTTCAAGTCCACAACTCATCCCCTTGCCTGAGAAATCTTTGTTAGACATAGTTAATCGGATGTCCCCTTTGCTCAACCAGCAAATCGAGCCCGCATGTACTCACCAAATGTACAATAATTGGCAGGTCTTAATGACCAGCCAACTGGCCTTCCCTACCAACTGGCTCATCATCTCCTCCTATTTTTAGGGAAAAATGTATCTTTAAATATGTCTACTATTGCTGCTAGGGTATCTATGTTGCTGATAAAAAATCTTTTTTCTTAAAGATGCTTCTACTACTCTTGAATACTGTCAAAATTGGCATGGCATGCATGTTACTAGTGGAGGTTACCTTAGAAAAATATGTACAAGCATGTGGTTGAAAAACATCAATAGGTGCCAATGTGAAAGGTACACCTCAGATCGTCAAAAAAGACAATGAGAGATGGACACAAAGAGAGTCCAATAGTCTGGATCGACATACTTTTCCTCTCGATTGGAGGTTTATTTATAGGACACTAATCCTTCACATTGTCCCTCCTCTCCCTCGCACACCTTTGTTAGTTGTGGTCTCCTTTGAGACATGGCCCTCGATATCTTCCACTTGACTGAAGTAGTAAAAACATCTACACCCACATTATTCATGTAGTGTATACTTAAATGTCTTTGATGATGATCATTATTCATGAATCTATCTTGCTCGGTTCATGAATTCTTCAGTCCCATTAAAACTAAATTGACATGTTACAAAATCAACTAACATGCCACTCATAGATGTGTAGTTTACCATAATTTCTTATTATACCACTATATCTTATATATGGTGGTTTTGGATCTCAATACACTTTCCTTTAGAACTATTAGTCACACTATCAATCAAGCTTATTGTGTCTTGATTATCACAATACATTTTAATTGGTATATTGGTTATTTAACAGTTTTCCAGAAAGCATTTAATCCAAATATCATGAGTGGTGACCATGTTACATGCAACATACTCTGCCTCCTATGTATGTTTGGATACACATCCTTGTTTTTGCTAACCTAAGAAATAGTCGCACCATCAAACATGAAAAGGTAACTGATGAATCTATGATCTATCTACATTATACTAAAATTTGACCACAATTCCTTAACATCAATAAATCAAAACTACATACAATAACAAACTAATAACAATTACTTTGAAAATAAAGTGTGCTAGTATATTATTAACATATAAGCATTCTTAAGAAATAAAATCAATAAAAAAATATAGAAAATAAGGAGCTAAACGCTTGTATATATTCACATATATATGATTTACAATCTTCCATTATTTTTAATAAATTTATGGTAAGTACAATTTGCATGGAACCAATTCCATTTTGTACATATAAATAACATTAAAAATATTAAAAATACACACTTTTTACATTTTGTGGATAACCTTAAATCATAGTTTCAAAAACCGTGAATTCAAAGCTGAATTTCAACCTTATACAGTCTCCTATCCACCTGTACTCACCATTGAAATATTACAGACTCAATTATCTATAAAACAAGATTAATTTCAAAGGAATTGGAGTTCATAGTTGAAGCTCGGGTCGTGGGACCATATTGTATAAAGTATATTTTTACAATCAGATACCTTATCATTTCATGTTCATTTCTTTACCTTATTTATTTAATTTTCAAATTTTATTTCTTTAGTTTCTAAACTAACTAATTTCAAAGAATTGAAATCCATAAAAATCAGAAAATCATTGAAAAAGATCAAAACAATGTTGTATTTGTTTCCATGTTCATCTATGCATATGACTCTTCTTTATTTTTACTTTTCCTTAAGGTTTTTTTATGGTTGTACCCTTCAAGAGTTTGCAATTACAGGTATATCTCCACCTTATTTGTAATATCACTTGTACCCCTTCCTTCTCAAGATATTACCAGTTATCCTCGTATGTTAGTTGTCATTAGTTTCTCTTCCCAACGAACGTTAACTTAGGGGAACAAATGTAAATGGTAAAATATATAAGTGTACAAATGTAATTTTATATCTCCTTCTTTATGTTCTTCTTTTATCCTTCTCTTCCTTACATCCACCACCTCACCTCACCCTACCCTCCCCCCCAACCCCTCGACGCCCCTACCCACAACCCCCTTTATCTCACCCACACTCATTCATACTATCCTCCACTCTCCAAAGGTGCCACTCTCCACTCTCCAGGAGGCATCTTCGACCCTCGTGCTCAAGCCCTCTTATTGTTATTAGGAGGGGTTGGGGGGAGAAGGGGTCATCTGTTCTGAGGAAGGTGCGGTCGATGGTCGGACTGAGAGGCAATCGACTAGCCATGCTAGTTTCTCGCAGATGATGGGAGTCACAAACAGAGTCATATACGATGCCGAGGAGAGGCTACTTGATGAAATTTAATGGTTGTTAGTGCTTTAATCTAAGGAGTGTCTTTGAACTTGTGTTACACCTTCAGATATGCAAGGGATGGAGTGGTGTCTCTAGTAGAGAGCCCGACTAATGGGTGAGATGTAAGGGGAGATTTGAAGCGAGATGAACCCTAGTAACAGAAGAGTGATGAGTCCTAATTAGCCATGGTTAAATTCATGGATTATCTTTTGCTTAAAATAATGTGTCGTTTCGTTGTAGGCGAGCAATCGGAATCATTCAAGAAATAACCACACAAAATTTAGTTAATTTTAATCAATGCGGTTTTATATTTATTTTACTTGAGCAAGTTCCAAGGTCGAACACAAGGAGGCAAAGAAACAACCTACAATTTTGACTATCAGATTTCGTTCACGATTTTCGAGGTGGTCGTCTTTTTTTATTTTTAATGCAAGTTTGGAATGCAAAATGCCACTTTGGCCGATTTTAGGTACTAAATGCAAAGATCGAACAAACGATGTCCGCAAAACATGAAACTTGGCCAAGATGGAAATAATGATGAAATGAGTGCAGTGCAAATTTTTTGGAATTTTTGGATGCAAAAAAATATTTTATGAATTTATGAATGCAAACAAAATGAATTTCAATAATTAGTTATAATAAAAATTAAACCTAATTATTTTCAAGGGATAAAATTATCCAAGATCTATTACTAGGTGATGGATCTCAGAAAAATCCTAAACCTCAAAAACACAAGATCTAATACCTATTAAAAATTAAATATTGAAATGTGAAAAATGATTTTTACAGGGTAAATGGTGCATGCAAATCAATTCTTTTTGGGCACAATGTTAAACACAACTAATTCTACAATTCATGATTTTTCGGTAATTTTTAGAGCAACGGGTAACCAATTATGAATTTTAGAGCTCAAAAATGGACAAAATATGCAATTTTTTCACAAGACAATTAATTATTAATTAACCACTAATCACAAAAATGTCAAATCTATGCCAAGATGTAGAGAATTAGTTGCAGAACAAATGCCTATTTTTAATAAATAAAATAATGCAATGTAGCAGTTCGAAACAATAGGGAAATACAGGGGTATTTCTGCAATAATATAGAATAAAATAATATAAAGAAAGGAGTGAAATGTAATTATCGGAAGCTCTGGGTGGTGTTTTGCAAAATTTCCAAGAGGTCGCGTATTGGCACGTGACCCTTGGTCGGCGAGGGTTGATGTGCAAATAGCGGAATGACGAGGGGCTTCTTGCAAATTTTCCCAGCGGTCACGTGCTTGCTGACGTCCCTCGACGCACGTGCCTCGCACGTGCGTAGGGATTTCGGGACCTGTGCCCGGCTGGTGAGGCGGAATACGGCAGCGGTGGAGTAGAGTGGTTGCGTCTGGTGGCCGGTGGAGGGCGTCGTTGGAAGGCGGGGCACAGGCCGAGGCGGAGTACGACAGCGGTGGAGCGGAGTGGTTGTGGTGTGGACTCTGAGGCGGACTTCGAAGTGTGCTGTTGTGCGAGGGACCTTCCGTGTTGTCAGAGAAGGTGGACATCACGCGGAGAGATGGAGGTACGAGGCTCGACAGCGTGGTAGGTGTTGATGAAGCTTGAAGCGGAGGAGTAGGCGCATGCCTGTTCATGAAGACGGTGTCGATGATGAAGGTTGTCTATGCGTGCTGGAGTCGAGTTGTTGGAGGATCGCGAGAAGGTGATGGGTTGAGTAAATGAAGTCGGAGACGTTGGCGTAGGCTTGACGACGGTACCGGAGCAGGGCAGGTGTCGAGGAGCCTCTGCAGCGGCCATGATGGCCGGATCTCGCCAGAGGAGATGCTTCGTGGTGCTGTCATTGCCGCGAAGCCTTCCTGAGGTGCAATCGGCGGATGAGGGTCGCAGGAGGGCGGCAATGGAATAAATAGGGCTCGAAGTTCGATCGGAGATCGAATGGGGTCATCGGGGATCTTTACCAAATGCGATTGGGATTCAATGGAGCAGACAAGATGCGTGGGATCAGATGGGATCCGATTTGCGAGGACGAGATACGTAGCGGCGGAGGAGATCACGGAGAAGCGCGGGCGGCGAAATCACCGGCGAGGGCGGCGGTGACATTTGGGAAAGGGGGAGGAAGGAGAAGGCACACAGGCATTGTCCGATCGGTCGAGATCGGACGATCCTGGTAGCGCCACGTGGCATCAAGAGGGCGGCTAGGAGGAGCACGTGCTGGGCACGTGCGCAGGAGGCACGTGCTCTGCACGTGCGGTGGCTTTTTTTATTTATTTTTAATTTTTTAATTAATTTTTAATAAAAAAGAAATGAAAATAAAATCCAAAAAATGGGTGACACATGGCGGCTCCAGGAGTTCAATGTGTCAGACCAACAAAAATCAGAAAATAAAATAGAAAGATAAATACGTAAAAATAGTAAATGACCATGGATCGAAAAAGTTTCTTCACGAAAGTTGATCGTCTCGATGAGACTACAACTTTCATGAAGACATCGAAACCAAAATCTATCAATTGCAAAAAGTGATATTTTTGGGGTATCCCATGTACATAGAATACCTTGATTTTGGGTTTTGTAAATTTTTTGTCATTTCTTAACCAGATAAAAATACGAAAAAAATGATAAAATCAAAGATAAATATTTACACATTAATATTTTTTTTGGATTTTTACTAAGTAAGAAAAAGAAGAAATAAAAGATGAAAAGACACTTTTTGTACAGACAGTTAGTGAGGACTCGGACTCACTTAGTTTCTTTGATTTCAAGCTCAGTTTGGATTTGGATTTTTACGTATTTTAATAAAACTTCTATCAAAGAAGACAAATGAAAAAGAAATAAAATAAAATAGATTAATTATGTACATAAAATAGTAGTTCAAAAACCGCTAAAATACAAAATGTACAAAAGAGGCTCAAAACCCAACTTTCACATACGAGCTCCGATTCACTTGAACTTGGTCTTGTTTTGAAGGTAACTGAATGTACATTAGTAAAAAGTGAGTAGGATCAAAATAGACACTGGATGGGGAAGATATTGAGGTTTTAGTCTGGAAATCCTAGAACTTAGGGTTTAGGTTTTTGGTCCATTTATTTAGGTTAGTGACTTTTTTGTATTTTGTATTTATTCTTGTTAGGATATGTACACAGTGGAGGTAGTTTTGAGTCAATTGAAGTTAGCATGAATTAGTTAAAAATCAGGAAAGTTAGGCTATTTACATGTCAATTTTGGTGGGATTTTTGGCTTCTTATTTTGTGTAAAAATAAGTGATAAAATACAATTCTTATCAAAACATGCATGGATGCTAATTATGCAAAATAAATGAATAAATACCAATGATTTCTAAGGATTAGAGCTTAATTAATAACTTTTAGAGTGATTAATATGAGATTCATCATCCCCCTATACTTAAACCATGCTCGTCCTTGAGAATCAAAAGAAATGCCATGAGGTGAAATGACATTGGGTTCCATACCAAGATCATAAGCCGAAGGTGAAAGTGAGTCTAGTACTCGACCTTTGGATTATTAGTTTGGCGGAACATCTGTAAGACTTAGAATTTTAAAATCAACAACCTTCAAGTTCTACACATCATTGTCACAGTTTCGGCTCGGAAGTCATCTTAGATCAATCCTCCTCCCAAAGCATACCCTGTGAGCATTGAACAAGCGACTCATGTGTGTAAAATGTTTTAGCTCTTCCCATCCAGAATGTCGGACTACCATGCAAACCTCCTCTCCAGTAACTCGTCCTCGTGTAGTCAGGTATTTCCTTCTAAGGTCTGTTGCGTTGTGTTCACAATCGAAATGGGGGAGAAGTTAGAAGAAGGAGAAAAGAACTGGAGGGTGGTCAGTGTAGTCACCTCTCCTTGTGAAGCTGGCCAGTGTAGCCGAGTCTCCACCAAGATCTGCAGGTTTTCTTGAAGCTTGGATCTTTTTGGTCAGGTATTTATTTGGTAGTGGTTTCTTTGTATTTGGATTTTTGGTAGCTCTGCTTGGATCTTGTTGTGCCCCTAAGGATATATAATCTTTTTTTCTATACATGTTTTGGGGTCTTAGAAAAAAATTGTGCCCAGTCGTCCATCCCTTTTCCAAAGCTTTATTTCAACACATACTCCGATCTTTAGATTTCCATGCTACAAGAAAAGAAACTCACACAGTCTTCCAACATCCCATCTGAGTTCAACTAAGTGCATAGTGCGAGAGTACAAATTAATTCCTTATTCCAGAGTTGTACCCAGAATGAAGAGACCAGGTTAGACACTAAGAGTCAAACGCTGCACATTGTCATGTTGAACTCGAAGAATTAAGTCAAAGACCTGAAGCTTCTAAAATCCTATTTCTCGATGAAGTTCCTCTGAAAATTAGGTGGATTAAGGTCAAGTCCAGATCACTCTTGATTTCTGCTCATAACTCGGTTCAGAACCCAAAGACTTTTCACAAATAAAAATGCATGTAATGCTGGATGAAGTACAAGTGTGTGAAATGCAGACACAAGTTTTTTTGACTTTTGATTGATTTTTTTTCTTTTCTTTTCTTTTCTTATATTTTTTTAATGCAAAAATGAATAAGAAGCCATTTTTTTTCAAAACTTTTGGGTTGGACACAGTCAGTGTTAGTAGCAAAACTCTTTTTCTTTTTCTTTTTGTTTCGTTTTTTCGAGTTAATTACCCACCTCGTAAATACATATAGACTTATGCGAAAGTATGAGATATGGGTAAAATATATACACAGTATATATACAGAACCCTTATACATAGCGAGTGTTGTCCTTAGAGCACAAGAAGCGTAAAAAGACATAGCTCGGTCAAGCGTAAGAGAGTGAAAAAGAAAAAGATAGATCGGTTCTCCCCCCCATACTTAGGTTGTGAACAGTTTAAGTATAGAAGAAGAGCGAAGATGAGGTGGTTTGGATATGAGAATGAGGAGAGTATTTATAGATGGGCATCGATTCCCCCTATACTTAGGCTCTGGTCAGCCTAAGTAGAATAAGGGTGAAAATGAGGCGATCGTGAGAATGAGTTTGATGAGTGGAATGGTATGTAGAGATGGCATCGGTACCCCCTATACTTAGGCCTTGGCCTAAGTAGAGGAAGAAGATTTTCAGGGAGACCGATGTGGTCGGGAGGGAGGGTGGGTAGCCGATGATTAAGGGGTTTTCGGTTTATCTTCTTGTGAGCCTGTGGTGGGAGATCGTAATGATGAGAAGGAGATAAAGCATATGATTCTTAACTATTATCAGTGTTGTCCTCGGATAATTCATGTTGGATAGTAGATGAAGCGTATGAGTCAGATAAAAGGTAACCATCATCGGAGTCATCCTCAAAGGAATAGTATTTGAACGTAGAGGCACTCCAGATATTCTTGTCTTTTAGTTTCTTCTTTAGTTGTTTTCTCAGAATTCGTTCCTTCTTGGGATTAAGCGATTTGTCCTCAGATGAATACTCTGAAGCACCAGTCTCAGTCAGCTCATAAGAAATTATTCCAATGTATTTAATGAGACCAGGAGAATCGGCTTTGGATGAATAATAGTGAGGAATGGGAGCTTTCCAACGGGAGTCGAAATTTGTGTCCTTGCGAAGATATGATTTTAGAACTGTTGAACATACCTCAATCATGTAGATTACCTTTTTCGGACCTGATGAGGGATCATCAAATGATTCCTCTTTCGGAAGGTCAAAGGTGACTTTCTTTTTCGATGGATTAGTCATTTTGTTTCGTGAAGGTGTTGGTCCGCTTGAGTCTCCAGATGAATAACCATTGGAATTTTTCTCCTTGGTCGGTGTTCGTCCTGCATATTTGTTCTTAGTCTTCTGGATGTTGGTGCACTCCTGATTTGAAATGATTTGGTCAAGGTATTCAGAGTAGGTTGATCTAGGGTGAGCTCATGCATATGTCTCAGGATCATATAAGAAACACTTTCTATTGTGAGATCCGCAGGAATTGAAATAATGGGGAGAGTCTCTGCATGTTCGTTCTTAATTGACTTGACGTTGGAGCATTCCTGTGTCGAGTTGATTTGATCAAGATAGTCAGAATAGCTTGACTCAAGATATGCCCATGCATAAGTCTCAGGATCGTATGAGTCATATATTTGATTTTCCATGGTGAGAGCAGCTGGGAATGGAGCAGGGGGAGAGTCTCTAAACCAATAGTCTCATCAAGAACCGCTATCTCAGATGTAGTAACGGGGTAGGGCTCTTCTACCGCTTGATGGTTACGGCTGTCGAGGTCTTTATGGGCTGCCTCAGAAAATCGTGGTTCCTCAAAGACTGGTTGAGATCGAAGTGCTTCCAATGCTATAAAATTGATTTCCCGAGTCTCACACTCAATAATTGCCTTAGCCAATGCTTAGAATGACTTCCCAAGAATAATTGGAGACTGTGTGAATTCTTCTTGATGCTCAATATTAATGATCATGAAATCCACTTTGAGCGGAGAATCTTGGAATGTAACGACAATCGAAATGGTTCCTCTCGGCCGCTTTATCGATCGATCAGCCAATTGAACGATCTCTCGTATCTTTCTGATAGGTCCGAGTTTGAGCTCGTGAAATACGGAGGTCGGAAGGATATTAATTGGTGAGTCATCATCAATTCGAGCATGAGTAAAAATCATGTCTTTGATTCCACAGTCAAATCTGGGCAACCGCTTCACTATGCGGCTCTTGGTTTTTCTCCTCAACACCAAGGAGGAGGCCATTGACAAGATATGTCTTTCAGTCTTTGCTCTTATCCTGCCCGACTTTTTCATCATTAATTTGTCCATTACTAATCCTTTAAGGTCGAGAAAGTGTTCAATGGCCTGTATAAAGGGAAGTTCAAAAATCAATCTTTTCTCTAGTGCTTCTCGTACAACAGGATCCATATTCTTCATAGCTTCTTCAGTTTCAATTTTTTGGTATTTTCTGTGTGGTGTGTTGATGTGGTGTTTTCTGTAGATGAGCAGGGGCTTTGATGTTCTGAGTAAGAGGCAGATGCATAGTCATCCCTAGGGAGTAATATGCGGAATTGTTGTTGTCAAAGTCGTCCCTAGGGTGTGAACATATTCTCTAGGTTTCTGAATATCCTCAGAATTTTCAACATGAGATCTAATCTTTTCCTCGTTCATTTTTATGTTCGCTCTACCAGAGAGTGAAATTAATCGGTCGGCAAACTTTCAAATTCTATCCTCCATTAAATCAAATCTCTTGTTTGTCCTCAAAATATCACCCTCAAAAATATGTTCATGATCAATCATGGGAGCAGTCGGAGTGTGTTCTTATTTTTGATATTAAGTTATTTCATCTTCCATTTTCCTATATGTGCTGAGAAGAGAGTCTCTTGGAACATCCAATTTGTGATCATTATTTTCTGAAAATTTCTCCTCAAAAATTATGGAAGGAGGCTGCTCAGTGAAAGGATTTTGCGGGAATCTGTAGGTCTCATACTCAGCATACCGTGACTCAGGTATGCAATGCTGGTTTGAGTAGAGTCTACTTCCATGGTCATGATTGATTGAATCCCTGAACAATGGAGTCATACAGGGTTCATATGTGTCGATATCATCTGTTTGGTTCTCTATATGTATAGGTTGATCAAAGGAGTGATATCAGGTTGGTTAATGGGGATTTGGTTGTTAGGGTCAATCCAACACTGATGATCATTAAGTGCGAGTCGCTCCATCTAGTGTGATCGGATTTGGTCTCTCGGCCAGTCATGAGTCTCTCAAGTGATTTGATCTTGAAATGGTTCATTAGTTTCAACAAGAAATTGACAATAAGACGGTTCAATCCAGAATGGTATTTGATCATGTGTGGTCAGATGATTCGAGTAGAATAGCTTGGAATTCAATAAGGGGATCGGATTCATTCGAGAGTGAAAATCTCCCTTAAATGTTGGAGGATTATTGAAAGAAGAGGGTTTGGTCTATTTGGACCTGATTGAGACAAATTCATTTTCAAAATATAGCTCTGATGGATTCTTGGATAAATGTTCCGCCATTTTTGAAAGAGCTGAAATGAATGACGATTTAGGTTTGGCCGAGACGAATTCATTTTCATGATACGGATCTGGAGGGTACTTGGCAAAAGCTCCATAATCTTCGAAGGAGGTTTATTGGCTGACATAGTTAATCTCGGTGCAAGTGCACGGGATATTCAAAAGAAATTTTTATCAAGGAGATTGATGGCACAAGTGTGCGGCTTTTGATCTTCGAAATCGGTTCACGTACACAAATCAAACCCCAGGTTCACCAACTCACACAATGAAGCCGCAAGAGTTCGACAATTTTCTTTTCAATTTTTGTTGGTGATAAACCAATCTTGGAAAGTAATTAGCGAGCTATTAGGTGACGAAAATTTTCCTAGAGACTGACACGAATTCTTACGAATAGTTGCACCTAGTTTCATCTAGTATGAGTGAAAGTACGGACTGTAAAATGGCTTCCCGTGTTACAAGGACGGAGCCTTACGTAGTGTCCTTTAAACCACCCACTTTGCTAAGGAAATCCGGACCGTTTAACGTCTACCTGTAGATCCTCACTGAGAAGTAGCTAATCGTTTTTGGAATCAGTAGTCTGAACGAAAATTTTGGAGCCGGGCTCTATCCTTAAGTGTCGTCTGTCGCTCACTCATAAAAATAAATGCATCCAAGGACGGGGTTGCTCTCCCGCAAAAATTCTTGATTTTATGGGTTAATTTAAAATCGGCTATATTTAGCAGTCCCAATTTTAATTAGGCGATCACTGAAAATTAAGTGAACACAAATACATGTCTACCGCGCAGTCCCAATTTCCTTTTAAAATTATGTGATAAAACGGGAGGGAGAAATTTGGGAAAAGCCGATGCACGTGAAAACGATGATGCATGCTCAATTAGAAGACTTACAAAGATTCCCGGCAATCTACATGTGGGATGCAGTACAAGAATTGAAAGATTACTCTAAATGAATGCAAGCCGATAAAAATCGCACCTAGCAGAAAGTTCTATTAGCCAGGAAGAATTGAGTTGAATTTGACTAAGTTCAACGATCTAATGTGCGTCTTAATTAAGTGAAGTGTGGACCTAGGTTCTACAAGCACAATCAAAAATTACAGAAGCTCTAATAACCGTATGTGCAGGTCTATCCTAAGCGCCACTCAAGTCGGGCCCCACCCTCACCGGAGAGTAAAATAGGCCACGACACACCACAGAAAGAGTTAAAGGTCTTTTACACACGCTAGAGTCCAAACGGACACCGCTAGAAATGAGCAATTAATTACAGAAATTAAAATTACAGAAATAAATCCTAGACTCTACGCTCTCTCACGACTCGACTCGATCTTAATTTTAATGCGGCTTTTCGGAAGTCGGTGAAGATGCTTCGGTTTCCAAAAACCGCTCCTCGTACGCAGGGTACCTCGCACGAAAAAAATAAGAGAGAGGCTGTAAGAGAGTGATACCAAAAATATAAATAAAATAAGAAAATAAATGTTGAAAATAAAATAAAAATAAATGTAGAAAATTTACAGTGAAAATTCGGAGGTCAGACTACCCGAATAAAGAAAATCGAAAAAGTTTTAACAAAATATAAGCCGTTAACCTCCCCAACAACGGCGCCATCTGACGAGTCCTAATTAGCCCTGGTTAAATGCGTGGATTATCTTTCACTTAAAATAATGTGTCATTTCATTATAGGCAGGCAATCGGAATCAGTCAAGAAATAACCACACAAAATTTAGTCAATTTTAATCAATGTGGTTTTATATTTATTTTACTAGGGCAAGTCCCAAGGTCGAACAAAAGGGGGAAAAGGAACAACCTAAAATTTTGTCTTTCAGAATTCATGTACGGTTTTCAAGGCAGACGTCTTTTTTTGTATTTTTAATGCAAGTTTGGAATGCAAAATGCAACTTTGGCCGATTTTAGGGACTAAAATGCAAAGATCGATCAAACGATGTCCGAAAAATATGAAACTTGGCCAAGATGATAATAATGATGAAATGAGTGCAATGTAATTTTTTTAGAAATTTTTGGATGTAAAATAAATATTTTATGAATTTATGAATGCAAACAAATTAAATTTCAATAATTAATTATAATAAATATTAAACCTAATTATTTTAAAGGGATAAAATTATCCAAGATCTATCGCTAGGTGATGGATCTCAGAAAAATCCTAAACCTTAAGAACACAAGATCTAATACCTATTAAAAATTAAATATTGAAATGTGTAAAATGATTTTTACAAGGCAAATCGTGCATGCAAATACAATTCTTTTTGGGCACAATGTTAAACACATCTAATTCTACAATTCATGATTTTTTGGTAATTTTTAGAGCAACGGGTAATCAATTATGAATTTCAGAGCTCAAAATGGGTAAAATATGCAATTTTTCACAAAACAATTAATTATTAATTAATCATAATCACAAAAATGTCAAACCTATGCCAAGATGTGGAGAATTAGTTGTAGAACAAAATGTCTATTTTTGATAAATAAAAAAAATGCAATGTAGCAGTTCGAAATAATGGGGGAATACAGGGGTATTTCTGTAATAATATAGAATAAGTTAATATAAAGAAAGGACTGAAATGTAATTACCGAAAGCTCTAGGGGGTGTTTTGCAAAATTTCCACTGATGTGCAAATATCGGAATGGAGAGGGGCTTCTTGCAAATTTTTCCTAGCAGTCACGTGCGGAGCACGTGACCCTGAGGTTGCTGACGTCCCCCCGATGCACATGCCTCGCACGTGCGTGGGTGTCTCGGGACATGTGCCTGGCTGGTGAGGCGGAATACGTCAGTGGTGGAGCGGAGTGGTTGTGTCTGGTGGTCGGTGGAGGGCATCGTTGGAAGGCAGGGCACATGCCGAGGCAGAGTACGGCAACAGTGGAGCGAACTGGTTGTGGCGTGGTCTCTGAGGCAGACTTGCGAAGCGTGCCTGCTGTGCGAGGGACCTTCCCTGTTGCCGGAGAAGGTGGACATCGCGTGGAGAGCTGATACGATGATTGACGGCATGGCAGGTGTTGATGAAGATTGAAGCGGAGGAGTAGGCGCATGCCTGTTGATGAAGACGACGCTGATGATGAAGGTTGTCGATGCGTGCTGGAGTCGAGTTGTCAGAGGATCGCGATAAGGTGATGGCTTGAGCAAATGAAGTCGGAGACGTTGGCATAGGCTCGACGACGGTGCCGGAGCGGGGCAGGCGTCGAGGAGGCTCTGCAGCGGATGTGATGGCCGGATCTCGCCGGAGGAGATGCTTCGCGGTGTTGTCACCGCCGCAAAGCCTTCCTGAGGTGCAATCAGAGGATGAGGGTCGCAGGAGGGCGGCGATGGAATAAATAGGTCTCTAAGTTTAGCTGGAGATGGAATGGGGTCTTCGGGGGTCTTGATGAGATGTGATTGGGATTCAACAGAGCAGACGAGATGCGTGGGATCGGATGGGATTCGATTTGCAGGGATGAGATACGTAGTGGTGGAGGAGATCATGGAGAAGCGAGGGTGGCAAAATCACCGACGAGTGCGACAGAGAGATTTGGGAAAGGGGGAGGAAGGCGAAGGTATACAGGCGCCATCCGATCGGCCAAGATCGGACGACCCTGGTAGCGTCATGTGGCGTCAAGAGGGCGGCTTGGAGGAGCACGTACTGGGCACGTGCGCAGGAGGCATGTGGTCCCATGTGCGGTAGTTTTTTTAATTTCTTTAAGTTTTTTAATTATTTTTTTAATAAAAAAGAAATGAAAATACAATCCAAAAAAATGGGTGACACGCGGCGGCTCCAGGAGCTCCTACGTGTCAGCCCCACAAAAATCATAAATAAAATAGAAAGATAAATACATAAAAAATAGTAAATGACCTCGAAGAGAAAAACATTTCTTCACGAAAATTGATCGTATCGATGAGATCTACAACTTTTACGAAGATACCGAAACCAAAATCGATCAATTGCACAAAGTGATATTTTTGGGGTATCCCATGTACATAGAATACCTTGATTTTTGGGTTTTAATTTTTTTGTCATTTTAAAATCAGATAGAAATCTGGAAAAAATATGATAAAATTGAAGATAAATATTTACACATTAATCTATTTTTTTTGGATTTTTACTAAGTAAGAAAAAGAAGAAATAAAAGATGAAAAAGACTCTTTTTGTACAGACAGTTAGCGAGGACTCGGACTCGGTTAGTTTCTTTGATTTCAAGCTCAGTTCGGATTTGGATTTTTGTGCATTTTAATAAAAATTTTATCAAAGAAGACAAATGAAAAAGAAATAAAATAAAATAGATTAATTATGTACATAAAATAATAGGTCAAAAACCGTTAAAATACAAAATGTACAAAAGAGGCACAAAACCCAACTTTCACATACGTGCTCCGATTCACTTGAACTTGGTCTTCTTTGAAGGTAATTGAATGTACATTAGTTCAAAAGTGAGTAGGATCAAAATGGACACTGTATGGGCAAGATATTGAGGTTTTAGTCTGAAAATCCTGGAATTTAGGGTTTGGGTTTTTGGTCCGCTTATTTAGGTTAGTGATTTTTTTGTATTTTTTATTTATTCTTGTTACTGATATGTACATCGTGGAGTAGTTTTGGGTCAATTGGAGTTAGCATGAATTAGTTAAAAATCAGGGAAGTTAGGCTATTTACATGTCAATTTTGGCTGGGATTTTTGGCTTCTTATTTTGTGCAAAAATAAGTGATAAAATGCAATTTTTATCAAAACATGTATGAATGCTAATTATGCAAAATAAATGAAAAAATGTCAATGATTTCTAGGTATTAGAGCTTAATTAATGACTTTTAGAGTGATGAATATGAGATTCATCAAAGAGGTGTGAGTGTCTCTTTCTCGAGCATTGGTATCAGGGCCTTAGCTTTGATCAAGAGATTGATCGGATATGCGAGGATGTGGTGAAGAAGTATCGGAACCTTAGCTTGGTAGAATGTGAAGGTGAAGAAGTAATACATGGATGACTTAGTCTGGGAATTGGGTTCAACGTATATGAAAAGGAAGAAGATGGGGAAATTGATCAGAAATGTGGAAGTAATAGATGATTGAATAGCATAGAAGAGAAAATATGAGGAGAATAAGGAGGAGGAATATATAAAGAAGAAAGAGTTAGGGGTAGAGGTTGTCATCGTGGATGAATGGTTTCGGGAAAGGAGTGTGGGTCTGGTCATGGAAGGAGATAGAGATGACCCACATGGGTCAACTCTGTGTCTAAGGTGCTATGACCTGATTGGAGGGAAGACCAAGGGGAAGAGACCTTGATTGTAATGAAAAGATTATATAAAAGTTATTAGCCATGTAATCCGGGGTGAACTATTTCTATAATAAAATATTATCATAATCTTTTATATATATCAATAAAGGTTATTGATTTATTTCACTCTTTATCTGAGATTAAATGAATGAATGCACTATAAGATCTCTTTCTACAATTAGGGTCATGTACCATAGCCATCTTAATGATCATACAGCTGTTGATTCAAATGTTGAATCATAGAGGCTGGTGCTTGATGATATCTAAAGAGTTAGATTAAGGGCTCATCAAGTACCTTCAAATGATTGTTAGGAAAGGATTTCCAGCCTGAAGAATATGGCAGTTCTTCTCTAAAGGCTTATATCTAACCGACCTCTTGATGCGGGTCCTCTGCATAGGAATAGAGATTCGAAGGTGTTAGAAAAGTCAGGTCAAAGAGTTGACTTAGCGAGGTTGAGATAACCAAGACCTATGCCTTATAATGTCACGATATAGACACGCATCCTCTTACCAGAGACAGATGTGTTACTATATGTCTGAGTATGTACATTTGGCAGACCAATAGGTCGATGACCTAGACAGGGCTTGCATACAAGGGCATATGAGTAATACAATATCTCAAAGGGATCATAAAGGTTCATTATTGAACTGGAAGACATGAGCTCACTCATAAGATATTGGGATAAATTTCCGTCCATGGTCATCTCGCTTTGGGTGCTTGACAGAATTTATAGGCATGATATATGTTTTTAGAAAGTATATGATTGATGCCAACTCCCAATGATCAAATGAGAAACTTAATGATAAAACCCAAAAGAAGATAGTTCAAATATGATCTAATACTTTGGATTTAATCAAGGCCTTCCAGTATGTAGGATGTACGAGTATTAGGAATACTCGTGGGTGTGTTTTTTATCGTAAACGATTGTCTAACCATGACACTTCTATTCTGAGGGAGTCATGAAACATGTTTGGATCTTAGTGACTCCTTTAAGTAGATTGATAATCTGATCTTAGCCTAGATGCTGGATATTGATCTGAATATGATTCGAATGCAATAAGAAGATTAGATTTACAGTTTGATTTAATCAGACATCTTTGAAAGGTTCTTAAGATTTGGATTTGAGATATGATCTCAATATCCATGTCACTATACATGGAATGTACAATCACCCTGTCCTTATCTCCAAGTATCCACGGAGAAAGCATATTGTTCTTAGAAGAGTTCAAGAATAATTCAATTGTTGATAATATATCTGAGCAATGGAAAATGGATAATTAAATGTGATTTAATTATCATGAATGTGATTCATATTATTTTGACACACGAGAATTGGCATCTAAGATAATTAAATATGATTTAGCTATCAAAGATATGATTAATATGGATACCGCTATCCATAATAATCATAAATATTATAAACGTGATTTATAATATGTTGGATAAATTGAATTGTAAATAAAATTTATGAATTAAATGTTGATGTGAATTGGATTCACATTGGACAATTAATTGTAAATACAATTTATATTTTATGTTGGTTGGTTGAATATGATTCATATGGTATGATTGAAATTATCATAAAATAATTTGGAATTATTTTTATTAATAATTATGCAATAATATTTGTCTAACATGTGGAATATTTGAATATGAGATCTCTTAACTAAGGAAGAAGAGGGCCACCTTCCTCTTTAAGAGGGTGGATGGACATGGAGTGTTACTCCTTGTATGGTTGTCCACTCTGTTAAGAGAAGGAGGCTTGTCCTCTTTCTTTTATTTCCACATGAAATTGATTTAAATTAAATTAAATATGTTGAAGATTATCTGTAACACATTTATTTTATTTTAAATTAATTAATTATTGTTGCAAATTATTGCAACAAAATCTCAACCATTGATTTGAATTAGGAGTGCATCTCCACCATCCAGTTTAGTATAAAAGGAATGGTAGTCCTATATTTTCTACTACACAATTGCAAGAGCAATAAATCTCTCTCTATTCTCTACCACACGTCCAAAGTCTCTCCTCTCATATTGTGGACTTCCACATTTTGTTGAGAGAAAACCCACCATCATCACAACATCGTTACACTATTGGATCGACTTCTCATGGATATCCATCTTGTTCAGAGCACCTCACTCATGAATAAGGATTCGTATTTTGTGAGACGAAATTAGGAGAATCCAACCTCGGATCATCAACTCGTATTGTAGGAGCTTTATGTGTCATCTACGCGCCCACACTACATCGAATCAGACTTGAGATGGGAGAATCTCCTACTTTAGAGATTAGTGATAGCAAACATGCTCCAAGAGGTAAATCTAATTACTCGTTTGTGATCTTGATGAAATAATCCATTGCCTCGAGCAACTAGTATGACTAGTCACTCTTGATCGCATGGGATGCGATCTTCACGCTTTCATGATGCGCTAAGGCCTAAATCCTAGAATTTAAAGTGGTATCAAAGACTTGGTTAAAGGTCTTGGATGTGATTCAAAACCCTAGGTGGACGATATTTTGTATATCCGTTGTGCGGTGACTCGTTGTTTTGCATTTGATTCATGTTTCAAATTGTTTTTCACTAAAATAAAAAGCTGTTATTTATGCACTATTTTGGATGAATTTTTTGAATAATAAAATGTGTTTGTAATGTCTAAATATTTCTCCAAATCAGTAGCTAATTGTTGGCATCAAAGATGCATAAATTAAAATTCAAAAAGTTCCTGCAGTGACATTATTTTCCCTGTATACATGGATCTGTACAAAATAATTTTTGGTTACTGCTTTCCCATCATGAAACACAGAATAAACACTATAATTAAGTAGAGAATTAAACTAGCGAGCCGCATGATTTTATTTCGCAAGATTCCTACTCTGTTTTCCTTATATATTTTATATTTAGTGGAGATGGGTCAGATGATGATTGGTTCATCATAATTACTTTCTTAAAGTATTTATAATTAAATATAAATCAAGGAAATTATGAATTTGTTATGATTAATTGATGCTTAATATTCATTTTAGAAATACGAATTAAACATCAATCACCATTGAATGATTGTTTCATGATAAAATCCTAGTTTAACCTACAATAGTTGTAGATCAACTTTTACATGATAAAACATGTTTGCCTGATATGATTAGAAAATTAGGATCTCAAAATAGTTTTAAGATTCCTAAGATTTATGAGAGATTACTATATAGTATGATGCCGGTTATTAAAGGAGTGATCGATAAAACCACAAGTATACATTGATCTAACAATTATTGTTCTCGAGTCATTATGGTGATGGTGTCAAGGCTGTGGATATGCAAATGGGTTACTTAATTGGCACTCTCCGCAGTATTTGGAGTGGAAGTGCTCCATATTAGCATTATATGCCCAATCTGGAGTTGAGATGTATATTAGGAGGGTCTAATATATCCTCACAAAGAGGCGAAGATACAATGTCGCTGAAGCAACCGCTCACGAAATCTGAATCAGGCAATAATTAACCCCCAAAATAAATCAAGCAATGCAAAGGTAAAATATGGATTTAAAATTTATTATAACTCTACAAAAAATGTGTATAGGTGCAAGTATGTAGAGTGCCGAACAAATGGAGCACACAAGATAGATTGGGAAAATTAATTCAAAAAATATCCTCTTAGTCTCTTTTTATTGTATTTTTGTGTGGATTTTTAATTATATATTTTTTAGTGATTTTTTTTATAATTTTTATGAATTTTTAATTTTATCATTTTTATTTTATTTTTATATTTTTTGATTTTTGATTTTCTTTTTCGTTTTAGTTAAATACAGTACAAGTATATATATAAGATATAGATATAATATAGATAATAAAAATAATAAAAATATAAAATGAAGATAAAATTAGGAAAGTATCCTAAGGTACAGTCCTTTTTATTTTTAAAGGTAATAAAAATATTTTTGGGATTTTAATAATTATAATAATATTAATAATAAAATAAGTAAATACAATTATATATAGAATAATATCTTTTATATTTATCGATATGGCTATAAATACTCAAAAATCACCAAATAAAATATTTTTATATTTTTTAGGTTTTTCTCTATTTTTATTATTTTATTGCAAAATTTACTATTTTTTAGATTTTTAATTGAATTAAAATATCAAAATAGTGACTTTTGTTTATAGGCTGAATTGTTTTGGAGTTTAAAAATAGCTGAAGGATCCAAAAATTTTTCCCAAAACTATTTTTAATGTATAATAAATATAATAAACAAAATTTAGAAATAGAAAGAAATATTTTTTAGATTTTTCTATAATATTTTTCTGTTTTTATAAGGATTTTGGAGCTTTTTAATTTTTAGTATTTTTCTTTTATTTTTTTAGGGATTTTTTATCGCATTTATAAAATACAATAATAGATAATATATTTTTGTAATTGTTCAAAATTATTATATATTTTTTATGTAATTTTTAAATGCAAGGTTTTGTATTTTAAAATAGGAAGATTAAATTAAATACCCCACGAAAAATATGTGTGATTTATAATATTGTAAGGCACTTAATATAATTATCCTATAATTTTTAGATGTAATTATATATTTTAGTTAAATAAAATAAAAAAATAAAAATAAATTGCCTGATAGGGACCTAAACGTAATTAAGTAAAGATATTTTGTGTTTTCTAAACCTTTAGAAAAATCTAAGGCTAAAAGCTTAAAATATGCAGATTATATAACTCAATATGCATTGGTTGGGGTATAATTGCAATATTCACAAAGTGTGAGGTCCTTTGTGCATTTTTTTCAAAAGTTGTAATAATGAAATTAGAAATTATAGGACTAAATGGAAATAAAAATATCCTAAGGGCTTAGATGCAAAATATCTAGTCCCCTCACGTGCACGATATGTGAGGTGACTTGGAATGGACCTAAGTGCAAATATGAATAGCGTAGGGGTTAAACTGCAAGTTTAAATATAACTACAGAATAAAGTTTTTGGACTAAAAATAAAATACAAAATGTACGGGGGTATGAGGCAAAATTATCCCCACGTGGTTGATCTGATGGCTCGGGTAAATCACTAATACATGTGTCGGTCTCTTGTCGTTGTATACCGCTTTGCAGATGAGTGGTGAGGATCAAATCTCGTGGGAGATCCATTGGTGGTGGCATAGCTCAATCCAACGACAACTCGAGAATATGGAGGGGAGGCCCGATCGGACGACTATGATGTATCTTGGAAGAACAGGGAAGAACCATGGTCCCTCAGAGCTTCGATCAGCTAGAGATCAGTCCTCCATCCCTCCTCCTTGCTGCCCTGCAGCTCAAATCGTTCCTCCTAGCGGTTCGCGTATGTTAAGGGCTTCAAAAAGCTCTAGGGATCACCATAGTGCTCCTAAGAGGTCATAGGAACTCAGGGTGCCCGGGATCCTCCTCCGACTCTGAAACTGTCCCCAATTGGGCTTTAGGCTCAGGAAACCTGCACGGGAAGAAAATAGGGTCAAGGGAAAATGGCTTCGACCCATCAGTGGACGGAATGGATGTGAGATGGAGCGGATGGATGGTGCTCCAGCAAGATATGGAGGTTGAGCACCGTTGATTTGATCTAGGGAAGACCAAGGTGAATGGAGGCACGTAGGGCATGAAGAAGCGATGGGGAAGAAGAATGAGGTGAAAATGGGTCGGAGGATGGCTCGTTGACGGTGGAACACTGGCCGGAGCTGAGCTCAAGTGAACTATGTGAATTAAAAACTACGCTAATGCAACGAGTTAAAGTGCGAAATAAAAGCAGGAAACGAAAGGTGGAATTAAAAGCTACCTATTCTACCACTAAACTATGGCTCAACCTACCAAAGCAAGGAGCCGAGGGTCCATCAGGAGGAGATCACCGGAGATGGGGATCAACTAGGAAGAACGCCTCTTCCTCCACATCAAACTGACTGGTGATAGAGTCTCTATCACAAGCAACCTCACGCACACGAAATAAGGGGATTTTGAGGGATCAAACATGATCGACAAAATGAAGGGACTGCAGCGAGGGGTATATGTGCATGTGTCGAATGGTAAGAGGATTTTTCCTGGGACAGTTACCGTACGATCGAGGCAATACATCCACGTCAAAGATCAAGGATTGAGGATCAACTCTCATGGAGAAATCGAGGCTTGTCGGGAAGTGGATCAATGGGTAAAAATCGAGGAAGAATGATTTGTCTAGCGTCTAACAAAGCAGACCTAGGGATGCTAGAGAGTTGACTGAGGTCAACTCTCATCGGGCTCCCATTGGTCCATGTCAGCTCATTAGGAGATAAAACTGTGTGGAAATTTTTATCAATTTGAAATAAATATTAAATGATTTTTTCAGGTTAAAATATAAAACACATTTATAATTTTAAGTAGTATTTTATGGTGATTTCTATTTATTTTAACAAGTTAATTTATTAGGGGTTTATTTTTATAAGTGTATTTATATGTATAATTAACTATGTAGCATGTAGTTTATTTTTATTTTATATTTTGGATTTTTTATTTTATATACATAATTTATATATTTATAACTTATTTAAATACACAAATATATTTTTATTGTATTTTTCTGATATAATATGTACACTTAATTAAATATGTATAGTTATTTTGTAAGTATATATGTGTATAATTCATCTATGTATTTTCGTGTATGTATTTATTTTAGTTTATTTTTAATGGTTTTATTTTATTCTAATTACGTATATAAGTTATGAATAATATTTACAAAATTACAAAAATACAAAATGATGAAAAATGTAAAGAATGAATAAAACGATTATTTTATTCAAGTATACTTTACAATAGAGGTCCAAAACCTAACTTTTGCATCTTACCTCCAAATTAAATGAAACCACATTCACTAAATAGATAATTAAAAGTTACATACAATTAAAGTGATTTTTATGAATTTTGAGTTCATACGGAGAAGATACAGGTCTGTGAAGTAGGGATTTTGGATTTTTATTCTCGGTGTAGAAGAAACATCATTTTTTATATGAAATAAATTTTGTATTTTTCTATATATTTTTATCTACAACTTTCATATACAAAGTCTCTTGATTTGAAATATAAGTAATAAAGAATAAAATAGGTTTCAAAATGAACTTATTGGGGATTTATAAATTAGGGTTTTATTATATTTTTGGCCCTTATCTCCCTCAACTTTATTCCTTGTCGTCCCAGTCGTCATGATGCCTAGGTCTCAAGCTTTAGAATTATTCAATACCTTCGATATTTCATTTCTTTTTCTCTTCTTTTCTTTATTCTTTTATTTTGACTTTAAATGTAGTATTTTATACAATAATTAAACAATAAATAGTGGATGTCATGTTATTACATAGAAAATAATGTTATTTACATGCATTTAGATAAGGTTTAAAGGTCAAAATGAAAGAATAAAGGTGATGAAATGGAGATTCATCACCCTTCTATACTTGCCTTTGCTAGTCCTTAGCAAACACTTATGCCTATAAGTGTAGAAAAGAAAATAAAAAGAAAGAACTTGGAATGATTTTAACTCTCAAACTCATCTTCATAAAATCAAAGTTTGGAGCTCTGACGAACCTTCAGCAATTAGGTTTGGTCGGAACCTTATTAGGAAGCAAATTTAAAACACAACAGCCTCTAAGACCCATAAGACTTTGCCCAAGTCTCTTCAAAAGCCAGGTTAGAACAAGTCGATGTCATATGCAATCCCTTATGACTATGAGTCTACCTTGTAATGTGCTAGTAATATGTATCTCCTCTCGATTGAAGTGGTAAAAGTTAGTCTTCTCCAACATGGTGACCCCAATTCCCCAACCCAACAATTCTTTCCTCAAGAAGCGAGGTATTCCCTTCTAAGTTCAAGTGCAACCGGCTCTAGAAGAGGAGGCGGAGAAGAGAATGGACGGTAGTCAGTGTAGCTACCTATCCTAGGATGCTTGACAAGTGTAGCCAAGTCGTCTGGCTGCATGCTTAGATACTTTTATTGATGAACTCAACTTTGGCGAGGGTCTAAAAATTATCCTCGTAAAGTGCGAGGATAGAGTGTCACTGAGGTGACCGCTCACAAAAGTCAAGTTAACAACAATTACCCACAAATAAATAGAGCAATGTAAAGCTAAATCAAATGGCCTACAATAAAATGTGTACAATAGACAAGCATGATAGCGGTCGAACATAGGGAGAACATTCGATAGACAACAAAAATTGACTAAAAGAGACAATGAATGTTTTTGGGTTTTCAGGGTTTTTTGGATTTTTGTGGGTTTTTTAACTAATTAATTTTTGGAATTTTGTTTTTTTTTATTTTTTTCGATTTTTAATTTTATAATTTTTATTTTATTTTTGTTATATTTTCTGATTTTTAATTTTCTTTTTAAATAAGGCAATATTAAAGTATAAATACTAATATAGACTAGTACTAATATAGATACAGCTATAAATACTCAAAAGTCATAAAATAAAATTTTTTTAAACTTTTTATACTTTTCTTTATTTGGGGTATTTTTCTGGTAGTTTTTACTATTTTTTATAATTTAATTGAATTATTATGGAAAAACAGTGAGTAGAGTAAATAGGTCAAGTTGTTTTGGAGTTTAAAAATATCAAAATAGCTCAAAATTTTCTAAAATTTTTGTTCATATGTAATAATTATTATATTAAAATCACAAACTTCAACAAGTATCTTTGGATTTTTTTAAGATTTTTTATAATTTATAACTCTTATAAAGCTTTTTTAGTATTTTTCTTTTTCTTTTTTTAGAGATTTTTGGTCTGTATATGCTGAATAAGATAATAAACAATATTTTTGGAATTTTTCAAAATATTTTTATTTTTTTGTATATTTCTAAGTTAGATAGGGAATAAAAGCTATGTTTTTTTTATTTTTAATAATAGAAAATAAACCTTAAATTATTAACCAAAAATATATACGAAATGTATATATATCAGGTATTTATGGTGATTTTCTAGGAATTTAAAGACCATAAGCTACTTTTAACAAAATAAAACCCATAAAAAGAAAATACAATCCGGTGGGGGCATTTATGTAAAACTTAAGTTTCTGGACTAATCCTGAACACCACATAGAATATTAGGGTCAAAATGCATTTTTTTCCAAAATGTTTCTAATAATATATATCAGAGGCGTATTTTTGTAATTAATATAAAGTTCGAGAGGCCAGATGTAATTTTTATAGAAAATATTACACTTATTTTGCAAAAATAAGGACTAACATGAAATATTAAAACATCAAGGGCCCACATGCAAAAATCACAGCCCCCCTCACACATACATGCATGCGAGGTGAGGTGGACTGGACTTATATGCAAATATGTAAAATATAGGGGCCTAGTTGCAAATATTACAAAATATATTACACTACAGATTAAAGTTTGGGTACTGAAAATAGAATACAAAAATTACAGGGTATCAGGAAAAATTACCCCCCACGTGCGCGGGAGGACGGCGATGCATGTTCCACTTATCCACGTGGTGCACATATGATGGTTTGTACCGGATCACGAAAGACCGGTTGGGATTAGATCTCCAGATGAAATTGAACGGTGGAAGCGTGGCATGATCCGACGGTCACGATCAGAATTGGGTCGAGGAGGCAATCTGATGGTGGTTGCTCCTTGCCAAGAATCGGGAAGAACATCCTTGGAGTTGAGCTTTGATAATCGATTCCCTTCGATTCAGTGTGTCTCTAATGAGATTCAGGAGCTTAAAACGTTCTCCTCGTAAGTCTTCATTAGTAGGAAGCTTTAAAAAGCTTCGGGGACCATCAGGGGGGTCCTAGAAGGTTAGAGGAGCTCAGGTGACCTGGGACCCTCCTCTGACTCCAAAATCACCTCATGTTGGCTCTTTAGATCCAACAACTGCACTGGAAGACAACTGGGTCAAGGGAAAACTGCCTGGACCTGTTAGCGAGTGGAAGGAACGTGAAATGGGATGAGGCTGCAGCAACTCCGACGAGTGACGGAGTAGATGTGCTGAGCTCCTAATCTAGTGAGGATCAAGTTGAATGGAAGGAGTCGAGGAGTCGAGAAGGAGAAGGGGAAGCTAATGGTGTTGAGAGTGAGTCGAAACACTATAGGAGGATAACAGAACAAGGGCCGGAGCATGAGCTCCAGCGAACTTAACTTTTTTGGATTTTCTGATGATTCGACAAAACCTAAAGGAATTAACTACTGCCCTATGCTACTGCTACTCTTAGAAATGAAAAATGCTAGAGATAGAATCTCACCAGGCCAGAAGAACGTGAGCTAGACCTTGTGGTGGAGCAACTCTGACGAAGTGGTGGATCACTCGATTCGTGCCTAATCTTGTTCGCAAAACCCATAGACAATTGCCTGCTGTCACCAGGAGTATCAACCAGATCTAGGGTTAGGGTTTAAGTAGGGAAAGGCAGATTAAAATCAAAGTTGGGAGCGGAGGAGGAATATGTACATGTGGGTCTTCGACGAGGGCCTCTGCCCGAAGGAGTGATATGTGCTTGAAAGCTCATCGATCAAGGAAGAGATTTGTAGAAGGAATCGAGCAAAATGGGTGAAAGAGCTGGGTGAAAGAAATCGAGGAAGACGGGTCAATCGCTAGGTTACAGGACCTAGGGGTCAGAGGGGCCCAGTTGACCAGCGGGTCAACTGAGGCCCGCCTCTAATTGGTCCATGTGGCACAACAGGACAAAACAAACAGAAATTCAAAATAAATTCAAAATAAAATAATAAATGGTTTATTTATTTTTTTGGTTAAAAATAAAAAATATTTATTATTTTATGTAGTATTTTAATATGATTATTAATTTATTTTTACAACTTAATTTATTATAGGTTGTTTTTACAAGTAAAAACATAGGTATATTTACCTATATAATATCTATTTTATTTGTATTTTGTATTTTATATTCCATTATTTTGTATGCATAATTTATATATTTATAACTTATTTAAATACACATAAATATATTTTTATTGTATTTTTCTGAGTTTATTTGTACATTTAATTAACTATAAGTATAAATTATATAGGTATATATATATAGTATATTCATCGATGTATTTTAACATACTATTTTATTTTATTATAATTTTATGACTTTATTTTACTTTAATTATTTACATAAACTATAAATAATCTTTACAAAATTACACAATATAAAATTATGAAAAAATATAAATAATAAATAAAAATAATATTCTATCCAGGTATATTGTACAATAGGGTCCAAAACCTAACTTTTGCTTCTTAATTCCAAATCAAATGAAACCACCTTCATTAAATAGCTAATAAAAAGTTATATAGAATTAAAGATGATTTTGATGCATTTTGAGTTCATGTGGAGAAGATATGGGTATGGAAAGTCTGGATTTTGGATTTTTGTTCTGAGCGTAGAATATACTATATGCATTATTTTTATACGAAATAAATTTTATATTTTCTATATATTTTTATCTACAACTTTCATGTACAATATTTATTGATTTGATGTATAAATAATAAACAAAAAATGGATGTCAAAAATGCATTATTAGGTATTTATGAATTAGGGTTTCTTTTATTGACTGATCATTATCTTCCCTATTTTTTTCCTTGTCGACCCAGTCATAATGATGCCTAGGTCATGGGATTAAGGGTCATAATATACCTTTAGCATTTTATTTCTTTCTTTTCTTTATCCCTTTATTTTGGCTTTAAATATATTGTTTTATACATTATTTGCACAATAAATAACAGATGTTAATTTATGCAAAATAATGATATTTACATGCATTTAGCTTGGGATTAAAGGCCAAAATAAAAGAATAAAGGTGATGAAATGGAGACTCATCACTCCCTATACTTACCCTTACTAGTCCGTAGCAAACACTTATGCTTATAAGTGCCGAAAAGAAAATAAAGAAAAGAAAAGGAGGAACTTGCAATGATTTTAACTTTCAAACTTGTCTTCATAAAATCAAAAATTTGGAGCTTAGTCGGACCGAAGTTATGTTTGGTTGGAAACTTATTGGAAAATGGATTTGAAACACAACAGTCTCTAAGACCCACAAGACTTTGCCCAAATCTCCTCAATAGCCAGGTCAGAACAAGTCGGTGTCATACGCAGTCCCTTATGGCTATGAGACTATCTTTTACAGTGTCAATGATATGTAGCTCCTCTCTGTTGAAGCGGTAAAAGTCAGTCTTCTCCAACGTGGTGACCCTAATTCCCTAATCCAACAACTCTTTTCTCGATAAGCGGGGTATTCCCTTCTAAGTTCAAGTACAAACGGCTCAAGAAGAGGAGGTGGAGAAGAGAATGGGCGGTAGCTAGTGTAGCTATCTATCCTTGGATGCTTGACCAGTGTAGCCAAGTCATCTAGCTGCAGGCTCACATATATTTGATTTGAAGCTCTATCTTGCTAATTGGCTACATACATGCTTCGGCGGGACTTGATTTTCTTTGAATTTTTCCCGTATATTCTTTTTGGAGTTTTTGGATATGTATTTTTTTTAAAAAAAAATCTATATTAGAACATCATTTACATAGGGACTTTTTCTTCTTGAGCCAATAGATTGTCCCTCTTTTGAAGCATTATTTCTACCCACAAACTTCTATCTTTAGACCTCTTCGCTACCGGATTGGGTTGGAGTACAACGACCACAAACATGTGACTTCCGATATTTCCATTGGCTTGTATCTCATGCTGGCAAATCTAGCCCTCTACTACTTTAACCAAGATTAGCAAAGTGCAAGGTGTAAGTGTGCAAACTAGGTCATTATCAACAAGAATCATGTGTATGTTTCGAAATATTCTACTTAGGTAATCAAGACGACATTGAACTAAGTCTCGTGGTCTTAAAGAATTAAGTCTAGCAGACCTGAAGTGTCTCACTACCAGTTCCTATAAGGTTCATATGATAAAGTATATTTAAGATCCAACCAAACTCCAATCATCAGACTTTACTTAAACTTGTTCAATTGTCAGTTTCAATCCGAAAAATGCTAATACTATGCACAATGTAGGAAAATATTTTTGAGATGCAATTTTCTAGTTTTGAACTTTTTATGGATTTTTCAAAAAGGTTTGCACATTTTTATGCAAGTTTTTGAAAAGATTTTTGCAACTATTCCTGGAGTTTTGAATGTTGCACGATTTTAGGGAATTTTCTTGAAAACAACAAGAATTAGAAAAAGAAATATGTGTAGATATTTACATGGGAGTTCTTCTTGTTATTTACAAGAATTAGGTAAGGATTTACACTAGATATGTTAGTTATTTTTACATTTTATATATACAGTTCATAAAGAATTTTTATTTTTTTGAATTATAAATAAGGTTCTCAAAATAATTTAAAAATAATTTTACAAATATTTTGAAAGCTATAGTTTGAAAATAATTTTGACAAAAAATTTTTGCAAACATTTACAAAATTTGAAAACCATTTTGTAAAGGTTTTTCAAATATTTTTTCAACCATTTTCCAAGCCATTTGCAAATAGATTTTTAAAACATTTTATTCAATCAAAGAAAAGAAATTTTTACAAACAAGACAATTTTTAAAAGGTTGAAAATATTTTATAAATTATTTTCCAAACAGTTTTTCAAGGATTTTTTAAAATATTTTACAAACAATTTTTCAAACATTTTTCAAAAAAATTAACCGATTTATTTCGAGTGTTTTCGAAGAATTATTGTGTGTCTAATTAATTAGCCATATTATTGAAAATAAGAAAGTATGAGTTATGGTGTACGAGTTATGGCTAAAGTATATATAATGTATATACGGCCCCCCTATACTTAGCTTTAGCTATGTCCTCATAGATCAGAGAGAGAAAGAGAAGACATAGCTCATATTGAGTATAGTGGAGCATGTACTGCAACGACAGAATAAAGAATGAAGGAATGAATGAGTGCGAAGTCTACCGTCCCCCCTATACTTAGGAGAAATAATCCTAAGTATAGTAGGTTGTATCTACATGCAGGGAGGGTCGAGGGTGGGAATGAACATATCACAACTCGGTCTGTCTCCTCCTATACTTAAGTTAAGATATCCTCAAGTATAGACAAATCAACACTTGATGGGATAAGTGAGGGGATTAATAAAAAAATCGATAAAAAGAAAAAAAATACGTTAGGTGAATGTACACATCACTCCACCTATAGGTAAACGAGCCCTAAGTATAAGCAACAACAGAAGTGATGAAATAGAATAAAGAACGAACACTCTGCTCGTCCACCTCCCCTATACTTAGAACAAAGTATGTCCTAAGCTAGGCAAACACACGGAATGAGGTGGATGAGCGAAACGGTAGATGGAACTAAGTAAACGAAAGCGAATATACAAGGCGGTGGATATACAAAGATCAAGAAGGTAGAAAGCAGACCTTCTTACGTGATTGCTGAGGAATGGATATAACAAGGTGCATGTCGATATCGGGGCCATCAACTGAAACAAATTGATCAGGATCAATCGGGTGACGATCCTCAACAATCCCAAAATGAAAAGACACAAACTGGTCGGTGGAAGTAGTATGGCCAGGTCCATCCTGGGAAGTCTCACAAATCTCAAAATGAAAATGTACGAATTCGTCAGTGGAAGTTGTAATGTCGATTCCGGCCTGTGAAGTTGCTCCTAAGTCTACCCTCCGCACTAAAGTGTCTATGATGTAAATATGCGGATGTCATCAATACATTGCCATGCACTGGAAGGGGGGAATCCAAGGTATATGTTTTTTTGGTCTTCTTCACTAAAGAGGAACCATCGGGTTTCAGAATCATCCATGATAAAGCAACCCTCTTTGATATCAGCATCAAGTCATAGTCCTCGGGTCGGCTAACACGGATGTACTCCCGTTAGATGCAGGTCTCTGGTCGGTAGTGAGTGTGGTGATCAAGGCAATGCTCTCGTCGAGAGAATGAAAGTGAATCTCTCTAGATCCATAATCAATAACAACTCTCTAGAGGCGAGAAAAGGTCATCCCAAGATGATCGGAGGATGCTCCACATGGGTGGAGGTCTCCATGGGCAATACAACAAAGTTTGTTGTGAATCTCATGCCCTAGATATGATTGATGACATTCTCTAGAATATCCCTCAGCCGCTTTATTGATCCATCAACAAACTAGCAAATCATCCTGATTTTCTTGAGAGGCCCAAGATGAAGAGATTGTACCAATGAGATGGGTATTATATTAATCGAAGCACCGCCGTTAAGGAGAGTGTGATCACAAGAATAGTCAGAAATGGTGCATCTCACAAGAGGTGTAATAGTGTTCCCTTTCCTATTATGTGGATGGTGGGTGATGGCATGTGCATTGGCTATGGTCAGAATGTATCGCTCGAATCTGCTTCTTCACTTTCGTTTCTTGATTTTGGTGTAGATAATTGGTTCATAGCCCGAAGAAGTGAGTCCTCAATAATATCATGAATAGTTGCCACCACATAAGGATCGGTCAAATTTTTTTAAGATTTTCTATCTCTTCTGTACAAGGGAAGAGATTGTAATTATCATCTACACAAGGATGACTAAGAGCAGTCTGTACATTTTCATCCTTGGGGTCAAGGTGGGAATTGTGGTGAGTGTGTGTGGGCTTGGGTTCTGGCAAGGATACCCTCTCCTCACAAACTGACTCGGCTATGTGTCTCTTGCTTTCTTTTTTTATTTTTAAAGTTTTCTCATTTTTTTGTATTTTGGGTGATTGCAAGCTCTCATAGACATCCTCAAATGAATCCATGAAATCAGATGGTGAAGCAACAATATGGCTCTTATTTATACTAGTGAGGTCATCTATCCCCGAGTTCATTTGCTCCACTGCTCGGGTCAAGTACTCAATCTTAGTGTCCAACACTTCAGTCGAGGGTGGGTGAGATGGTAGGCTATATGGTGATGGTGGGTAAAAGTTTGATTCCTAAAACTGTGGATGAGGTGGATATGTACAAAAAGAAAAATCAGGAGCAAAGTCCTCCTGGTGGTGGACCAGCTGGAGAGTAAGAAGGATCGGTGAAGTCCGGATACAAATAACTCCAATCAGCCATCTCCGAAACAAAAGATAGGGATCCGGAGAGCGTGATGGTCAAGTCAAGATATGCAAGAAAAAGGTGCAAATACGTAGAGAAGATCGAGTATGCACACAAGCAAACACAAATATAAACAATCAAACCCCTCAATTCATCTATTCAACACAATGATGATCGTAAAAATTTGAACTTTTTATCTTGTAAAATTTTAGAGTTAGGTAAATTTAAAAAAATGTACAAACATGCAGGTAGGCTTGGGATTGAGGTACTAATCCTTAGTGTGTACGTGCCAAGTATAAAATATCGAATATGATGAGGGGGTTACTCTCCCCAAAATAAGGATTTTTCTTTTTGATTTTAGGGCAGAGCAAAATTATCAGTCCCAATTTTATTACTTGCCACTTTTTTTGGATTGTTAATAAAAATGCATGAGTACTAATGAGTTATCAATTCATTTAGTATCCTAAGTTGTCAAAATCAGAGGGAGAGACTCAGAAAAGCAATGCAAGCAGCAATCAATAATGTACGCAAAGGTAGATAGTGCTCATCTTGCCTCCAAATTTCTTCGTGTAGGATGCTATACAGAATTGAAACTTATTCTATATGCAATGAAAGCCGATGAAATCACCTAGAATAGGAGCAGATATTAGTGTGAAGAACAAGAGCCGGCTATCTAGAAAAGAAACCAAGAGTTCGATCTTGGATATTCCTTGGTGCTCGTCACAATGGGTCCTGCAAGCATTGTATGTAATCTCGCAGTGTTGGTTTTGAATCCAAATAATCAACTATTTAATTTAACTAGATCCAAACACGAATAGGTACATGAAATATAATTAAGGCTTTGGACCTAATCTATCGAGCAAGCAAGTCCCAGAACTATGGATCAATCATACAAATCAAATAAAAATAAAGGTGAAAAACTCAAAATGTGTAAAACAAAGAAAAATAAAAGAGAGAAAATGCAAAAAAACACAACGGGGCCCCCAAGTGAACAATTACCTGGGCACTAGACCTCGTTAAGTGTGAATGTCCAAGTCCAGAATTATTACAATTTATTTTACAAAAATAAAAGAGAACACTATCTCACAAAATAAAAAGAACTAAAAGAGGATTGCTCTTCTTCTTTCTCTCTCTCTACTTTCTTCTCCTGTTTGCTCCTAGTCGGCTCGGGTGCGTCAACAACCTCCTATGAAGTCGTTGTTACCGTCTAGTGCCTCGCAAGAAAAATCAATAAAGAAAGAGGTGGTCAGATGTCATATAAATGTCAAAAATAAATAACATAAAATAAAAGGAAAAATGAACATTATAATGTACAAAATAAGTGCTACACTCAGTTGCTCCCCGGTAACGGTGCCATATGTTGAAACAAAATTTGCAAAAGTCTAATGTAGACTACACAAGGTGATAACTACATTGTCGCTGAAGTGACCACTCACGAAATCCAATTCAAACAACAATTAACCCACAAAAATAAATCAAGCAATGTGAAGAAAAAATGTAGAGTTAGAATTAATTATACCCTACAACAAAATGCATATAGTGGACAAGTACAGTAGGGGTCGACCACAGGGAGAATGGGGGACAGACAACAAAAATAGACTAAAAGAGACAATAAATGTTTTTAGGTTTTTCAGGATTTTTGGATTTTTGTGGGTTTTTAACTATTAAATTTTTAGATTTTTATATTTTTTTAGATTTATAATTTTATAATTTTTATTTTCTTTTTTAAATTTGTTTGATTTTTTATTTTCTTTTTAATAAGGTAATATTAAAGTATAAATACTAATATAGATAATGTGAGTAGTACTAATATTGATATATCTATAAATATTCAAAAATCACAAAATAAAATATTTTTATCTTTTTTATACTTTTCTCTGTCTTTGATATTTTTCTGGAAATTTTTACTAATTTTATTGTATTTTAAATTGAATTAATATGGAAAAATGGTGACTAAAGTAAATAGGCCTAGTTGTTTTGGACTTTAAAATATCAAAAAAGCTTAAAACTTTCCAAAATTGTTTCTAATATATAATAATTATAATAAATAAAATTTAAAAAAAAAGAAATAAGTATTTTTTTGATTTTTTTTAGATTTTTTATAATTTTTATAAGTATTTTGGAGCTTTTTATTTTTAGTGTTTTCTTTTCTATTTTTAAGGATTTTTGGCCTATAGATGCTAAATAATCTGATAAATAAAAATGTATTTTTTTGGAATTTTTCAAAATGCTTGTATTTTTTAAGTTAGACAGGGAATAAAAGCTCTATTTTTATTTTTAATAAAATAGAAAATAAACCTTAAATACCTAACCAAATATATATATGAAAGATATTATATCAGGTATTTATGGTGATTTTCTACGAATTTTTAATCGGGAACAATTTTTAACAAAATAAAATCCACAAAAGAAAAATACAAACTGGTAGGGGCATTTATGTAAATGCTTTAAGTTTCTAGACTAATCCCAAACACCATAGAGAATATTACGATCAAAAATGTAATTTTTCCAAAATATTTCCAATAATATAGACCCATAGGGGTATTTTTGCTGTTAATGCAAAGTTCGAGGGGCAGATACAATCTTTCCAAAAAAATATTACACTAATTTTGCAAAAATAAGGACTAAAATGAAATACAAAAACAGCGAGGGCCTAGGTAAAAAATACTCAATCCTCTCACGTACATGGGGACGTGAGGTGACGTGGACAGGACCTAAATGCAAATATGTAAAACACATGGGCCTAATTACAAATATTACAAAACATATTACACTACAGATGAAAGTTTGGGTATTAAAAATAGAATACAAAATTACAGGGGTATCGGTCAAAATTACCCTCACGTGCGCGGGTAGAAGGCGATGTGTGTTCCACTTATCCATATGGTATACCGGTTCGCGGATGGCCGGCTAGGATTAGATCTCCAGATGAGATTAGACGGTGGAAGCGTGGCACGATCTGATGGTCACGATCAGAATTTGGGCGAGGAGGCAATCGGACGGTGACTGGTCCTCCCCAAGAACTGAGAAGAACAACCGTGGAATAGAGCTCGGATCATCAATTCCCTCCGATCCAGTGCATCTCTGATGAGACTCAGGTGGTCAAAATGTTCCCCTCGCTGGTTTTCGTCTACAGGTTGCTTCAAAAAACTCTAGGGACCATCAAAGGGTCGGAGGATCTCAAATGACCTAGGACCCTCCACCGACTCCAAAATCGCCTCCTGCTGTCTCTTTAACTCCAACACGTGTACAGGAAGACAACTGGATCGAGGGCAAACTGCCTCGACCCATTAAAGGGCAGAAGGGATGTGAAATCGAGTGAGGCGACGGTGACTTCGGCGACTAGCGGAGTTAGAGTGTCGAACTCTTGATCTAGCAAGGATTATGTTGAATAGACGGAGTCGAGGTGAAGAGAAGGCGAAGGGGAAGCTGATGGTGTTGAGAGCAAGTCCAAACACGATAAAAGAACGACGGAACAAGTGTTGGAGCAGGAGCTCCAGCGAACTTAACTTTTCGGATTTTCAGATGGTTCAACAAAAACTAAAGGAGTTAACTATTGCACTATGCTACTGATGTCCTAGAAATTAAAAAATGCTAGAGATAAAGGCTCACCAGACCAGAAGAACATAAGATGGACCTCACGGTGGAGCAACTCCAGCGAAGTGGCGGATCACTTGATTTAGGCCCAATCTTGCTCGCAAAACCCACAGACAACTGCTTGTTGTCACCAAGAGTATCGACCAGATCTAGGGTTAGGGTTTGAGTGGGGAAAAGAGGATCAAAATCAAAGTTGGGCGTGGAGGAGTTATACTTACATACGGGTCTTCGATAAGGGCCTCTGCCCGAAGCAATGCTCCTCCAATCGAGGAGTGATATGCGCATGAAAGCTCATCGATCAAGGAAAAGATTTGTAGAAGGAATCGAGCAAAATCGGTGAAAAAATCGGGCAAAAGAAATCGAGGAAGACGGGTCAACCGCTTGCTACAGGACCTAGTGGTCAGAGGGGGCCAATTGACCGGCTGGTCAACCGAGGCCCGCCTCTAATTGGTGCACGTGGCACAACGGGACAAAATCAAACAGAAATTCAAAATAAATTCAAAATAAAAAATAAATGATTTATTTAATTTTTGGTTAAAATATAAAAAATATTTATTATTTTATATAGTATTCTAATATTATTTTTATCTATTTTTACAATTTATTTTATTATAGGTTGCTTTTTACAAGTAAGAGCATATGTATATTTACATATATAATATGTATATTATTTTTATTTTGTATTTTAATTTTATTATTTTAACACACATAATGCCTATATTTATAACTTATATAAACACAATAAATATATATTTTTGTGTGTTTCTGAGTTTATTTGTACATGTAGTTAAATATAGGTATAAATTATGTAGGTATATGTATAGTATATTCATCTATGTATTCTAATGTACTATTTTATTTTATTGTATCTTTATGACTTTATTTTACCTTATCTATGTACATAAACTATAAATAATATTTAAAAAATTAGAAAATATAAAATTGAGAAAGTACAAAGAATAAATAAAATGATTATTTTATTCAGGTATATATTGTACAATCCAAAACCTAACTTTTGTATCTTAATTCCAAATTGAATGAAACCACCTTCATTAAATACCTAATAAAAATTTATATATAAAAGTGATTTTGATGCATTTTGAGTTCATATGGAGAAGATATGGGTCTACAAAGTTTGTATTTTTTATTTTTATTCTAAGTGTAGAATGCACAATAAGCATTATTTTTATATGAAATAAATTTTATAGTTTTCTATATATTTTTATCAACTTTCATATACAATGTTTATTAATTTGATGTATAAATAATCAAGAATAAAATGGGTCCCAAAAATGCATTAGTAGGCATTTATGAATTAGGGTTTCTTTTCTTGATTGACCCTTATCTCCCCCTACTTTACTCCTTGTCGATCCAGTCATCATGATGCTTAGGTATCAGGGTTTAGGGTCATAAAATATCTTTGGTATTTTATTCCTTTTTTCCTTTACTTATTCTTTTATTTTGGCTTTAAATACAATGTTTTATACCTTATTTACATAATAAATAATAGATGTTAATTTACACAAAATAATGATGTTTACATGCATTTAGCTAGGAAATAAAGTCCAAAACAAAAGAATAAAGATGATGAAATGGAGATTCATCAACTATATACATGCTCCGACAGGAATTGATTTTTCTTAGAATTTTTGCCCGTCTATTTTTTTGGAGTTTTTGATTGATTTCATAAGGACTTTTTCTTCTTGAGCCAGTAGACTATCCCTCTTTTGAAACATTATTGCAACCCACAGACTTCTGTCTTTAGACCACATGGCTACTGGATCAGGTTGGGGTACAATGACCACAAATGTGTGACTTTTGATGTTTCCATTGGCATGTGTTTCATGCCGGCAAATCCAACCCTCTACACTTCAAATGAGATAAGCAAAGTGTAAGGTGCAAGTATGCAAGTTAGTTCACTATCGACAAGAGTCATGTGTATGTTCTGAAATATTCTACTTAGGCAGTCAAGATGGCATTAAACCAAGTCTCGTGATCTCAAAGAATTAAGTCTAGTAGACTTAAAGCGTCTCAATTCTAGTTCCAATAAGGCTCTTGTGATTAAGTGGATTAAGGTCCAACCAAGCTCCAATTTATGAATTTTACTTAGACTAGTTTAAATTATCGACATCAATCTGAAAGATGCATATGTTATGTACAATGAAAGGAAAATATTTTTGAGATGCAATTTTCTGATTTTGCACTTTTTATGTATTTTGAAAGGTTTTTCATATTTTTATGGGTTTTAAAAGAACTTTGCAAATATTTACATATTATGGAAATCATTTTGCAAAAAAATTCAAACATTATGCATAGATTTTTCAAAATATTTTCACAATCATTTTTCAAACCATTTGCAAAATGATTTCAAAACATTTTATTCACATAAATAAAAGATTTTTTACAACCAACAATATTTTTACAAAGGTTTGAAAATATTTTACAAAAGTTTTCCAAACAGTTTTAAAACCATTTTCCAAATCATTTTGCAAAATCATTGTTAAACATGTTTATTTCTACAAAGAATTGTGAAGAATTTTATACATGTTTTTTTAGATTTATTTCTTTTAATTAATCAATTGTATTTTATCCCTATTACTTGAAAATATGAAAGTACGAGTTATGCTAAAGTATATATGAAGTATATACGAGCCAACTATACTTAGCTTGAGCTATGTCCTCATAGATCAGAGAGAAAAGAAGAAGACATAAATGTACTAAGTATAGAAAAGCCTATACTATAATGATGAAAGAATGAAGAAATGAAAGAATGAGAAGTTGATCGTTCCCCCTCTACATAGGATGAAATAATCCTAAGTATAGTAGATTACATACAAGGCAAGGAGGGTCAAGGGTGGGAATGAACCGATCCCCCTATACTTAGGGTGAGATATCCTTAAGTATAGACATGAAATATCAACAAGAAGGGAGACATGAGAGGGGATCAAGAAACCGATAAAAATAAAAAAATACATTGGGGAAATGTACGCATCACTCCCTCTATACTTAAGGTAAATTTCCCTAAGTATACGCGATAACAGGAGTGATGAAACGGAACGAGGGAATAACAACATTGTGGGTACACCCCACCATACTTAGGACAAGGTAAGTCCTAAGTATAGACACACAGATATGACGAATGATCTAGGTGTAGACGACAAATAGAAGAAAGAAGGAATAAAAGACGAAACACGTATATACAAGAGGTGAGGATTGTTGAGGTGACTCTCAAAGAGCACTAGGTTTTACACCCCTAGCTGGGTGCAAGTGTTAGGATAATGTTGTGTCAAGATTCAGGGTAGCATCTATCAGACGAATGTCGTACTCTTGCCATCGTCCCAAAGTGAGAACGATGATGAAATCAAAAAGAATGCCCATATATGCAGTCAAGTGGGTGTATACAACCAGGAGAGAGAATCGAAAACTAAACCATGGTCCGGTGGTTAAGAAGAAATCATCGGCTTGTAGGAATAGAGTGAGTGATCAAATCCAATGAAATCAAACGTGGAGAAGGATGGATCGGTGATAGAATCCTCCACGTCAATCACAATTTCATAAAGATGCGCAAAGTAAATATCATGAGACTCTCTAAGCAACTGAGCATCTAATGGACATATGGTCAAAAGATTAGAGTAAACATTGATGATACACAGTAAGGCTTATCCTCACGAGGGTCATCAAGGAGAGAATACTCAAATGAGTCAAAAATCTAATATGACTCGGCCTCAGTAGTCGACAGACCGGATGCACTATCAGAAGTTCATACCAAGTGTCTAGAATGTGTTGCATCCACCCGCAGAAACCCCTCGGGGTGTAATACAAGCTGATCAATGGAAAACGAGGTCATGCTGGCATCTAAGCTATCATCCTCAAAGAAATGATCGGACTCATCAATCGGGAGGATGTGCGGTGAATGGGAGAGGCTACTAAGATATGGCATGTGAAAATGGTAGTCCTCACCAAACAAACTCTGATGGAATGGGTCATGGTATACCTCAAGGTCAATAATGTGCTCTATGGGGATTAGGTAGCCAATAAGAGGGAAATAAATCGGCTGGTAGGAGGGATCAAGTAATGTGGGCTCTGACTCCGTCTCCTGAGGTACCGACAGATATGATACAATGGGCTCCTAAAATATTACTTGCAGAATTGACTCAAGGGTTGGTATGGGAAACTGGAAATACACAACATCGGTATCATCCTACAAACATTGTATTGCCTCAGAAATCACATATTCAACCAAATGTGCAATCGAAGAATCCTGAATGATATAATTATATAAATCAGATCCAAAGTCCACCAAAGGAAGCACACTCACTCCAACCTTAAATCTACCTGGCTTAATATTATCATCTCTAATGCAGGTTTCCTCAATTGGAACAACATGCCTAAGGATACTAGAAGGTGACACTGGGGAGACGAGGAGGGTAGGCGAGACATACGAGACAAGAGTCCGGAGACTACAACCGAACGAGGGCTGAGGTCAAACCAGGTGAGGCAAAATTGTTGCTCAAGAAGAGAGTCATCTTGAGCCGGGCTATGAATGCAGACATGAGGTTTCTATGGGTGAAAAGAAGCCGCAAGATCCGGCTGATGAAGATAAGGTTGACCCATAATCATGATGCAGATTAAGGACTCAAGAAAACGAAAAGAAGGAAAGAAGAAAATAAGAAAATGACTCTAAGACTGCTAACTAGAAGTAGAAATGAACACACTTGGATTCACCGATCACAAACAATACACCATGCAAACTCCAATTCACCAACTCGACACGGTGAAGACCGTAAGGGTTCGGTCAACTATCTTTTCAGTTTAGTGTTGTGAATTTCGAGCAGTTGTATGAGTGTGTAGGAATAGACCTTGGATGGGGGCTCTAAGTCCTAGTGTGTACACGCCTATCCTAAATAAAAGCTGCATACAACAATGGAGTTGCTCTTCCCAATACAATGAATCCAATTACGTTTATTTTAAGGTCGAGTAGATTTAGCCGTCTTGATTTTATTTAGGTTATCACTTTTTTTTGTTTTTCATGCATGATGCCTAATGAGATTTTAATTCTTTTAGATCCTAGGTGCTCAAAATCAAAGGGGGAGATCAAGAAAGCAATGCAAGCGAGAAATCAATGATGTGTGCTCAGTTAGAAGATTTACAGTGCTTTCCATCTCTCTCCATGTGGGATGCTAAACATAATTGAAACCTATATTGTATGCAAATGCAATTCGAAGAAATGTCCTAATGCAGAAATTACTATTATCGTGAAGAACCAGTGCTAATACTCAAAAATAGAACCCAAAACGTCTAGTCTTGGAGGCTCCTTGGTGCCCTCCATAGCAGGTCCTGCAAGCATTGTATGGAGACCTCTCGTGACATGCGATTCTAAGTCTAAGGAAGAAGCGATTAATCTTTGACTAAATCCAATCGTGAATCTATAGGTACACGAATATATTAGATGTGTGGACTTAGTATATCATACAAGCAATCATATACTAGGGCTCAATCACACAAAATAATGAAATATGAGAAACAAAGAAAAATAAAAAGTGAGAAAACCACGAAAACTGATGAGGCCCCCTGGTGAACAATCACCCGAGCACTGGACCTCGTAAAATGTCGAAGTGTCCTGAGAGTCTAAATTATTACAAATAAAAGTATCTCTCTCACTTAAAATTACAAAAAAAGCTGCACAGTGACTGTGCCTTCAAAAATCTCCAAGTAGTCTTTTGTCGCTCTCTCCCGTCGACTTTTGTTGAAAAGCCAACTCCACTTCACGTAGGTATGTAGCTCTCCAAGGAGAGACTCCCTCGATCCGTGGTCCCTCATAACAAAATCAAACAAGAACATAGTTAGACAGTTCAAAATAAAAGTCAAATAAAATGACAAATAAATAAATGAAAAATGGTCAAGGGGAACACAAACCCAATCTATGCATTGGTGCTCCCTAACAACGGTGGCATTTTTTGATACATATATTGTGAGGGTTTGAAATATCCTCACAAAAGGGTGAAGATACAATGTCACTAAGGTGACCGCTCATGAAATCCGAATCAGACAACAATTAACCCACAAATTAAATCAAGTAATGTGAAGCAAAAATGTGGAGTTAAAATTTATTATAACTCTACAAAAGATGTGTATAGGTGCAAGTATGTAGACTGCCAAACATAGGGAGCACACGAGATAGATCAGGAAAATTAATTCTAAAATGTTCTCTTAGTCTCTTTTTTATTGTATTTTTCTATGGGTTTTTAGTTATATATTTTTTACGGGTTTTGTTTTTATAATTTTTATAGCTTTGTAATTTTATAATTTTTATTTTCTTTTTATATTTTTTTTATTTTTTCATTTTCTTTTTAACTTAATATAATACAAGTATATATAAGATATAGATATAATATAGATAATATAGCTAATATATAAAATGAAGACAAAATTAGGAAAGTTCCCTTAGGTACGGACCTTTTTATTTTTTAAAGGTAATAAAAATATTTTTTGGATTTTAATAATATTATTAATAGCAATTTAAGTAAATATAGATATATATAGAATAAAGGCTTTTATATTTATATATATAGCTATTAATATTCAAAAATCACAAATAAAACAATTATATATTTTTAGGTTTTTTCTATTTTTGGTATTTTATTGCAATTTTTACTATTTTTTGGATTTTAAATTGAATTAAAATGTCAAAATAATGACTTATGTTTATAGGTCAAATTATTTTGGAGTTTAAAAATATCTAAAAGATCCAAAATTTGTTTAAAATTAATTTTAATATATAATAATGGGATCAAAAAATGAAGGGACTCTGGGGAGGGGTATATGTACAGGCATCGAATGGTAAGAGAAATCTGCCCGAGACAATGATCCTATAATCGAGGCAATACATCCGCGTGAAAGATCAAGGATCGAGTTTCAACTCTCGTGGAGAAATCGAGGCTCGTTGGGTAGTGTATGAACGGGTAACAATCGAGGAAGACTGATCATCTAGCGTCTGACAAAGCAGACCTAGGGAGGCCGGAGAGTTGATCGAGGTCAACTCTTACTAGGCTCCCATTGGTCTACGTCAGCTCCGTAAGCAACAAAATAAAGTGGAAACTCTTTATTAATTCGAAATAAAACATTAAATGATTTTATTAATTTTATATTGAAATATGAATAATATTTGTAATTTTAAGTAGTATTTTGTGGTGGTTTTTATTTATTTTACAAGTTGATTTATTGGGGGTTTATTTTTACAAGTGTATTTATAGGTATATTATATATAACGTGTATTTTATTTTTATTTTATATTTTGTATTTTATTATTTTATATACATAATATATGTATTTATAACTTATCTAAATACACATAATTATAGTTTATTGTATTTTTATGATATAATATGTACACTTAATTAAATATTATAGTTATTTCATAGGTATACGTATGTATAATTCATCTATGTGTTTTTGTGTATGTATTGATTTTAGTGTATTTTAATGGTTTTATTTTATTCTAATTATGTATAAAAGTTATGAATAATATATATATAATTATAAAAATATAAATTAATGAAAACCATAAAGAATAAATAAAATAATTATTTTATTCCCGTATATTATACAATAAGGGTTCAAAACCTAACTTTTGTATCTTAACTCCAAATTAAATGAAATCACATTAATTAAATAACTAATTAAAAGTTATGTACAATTAAAGTGCTTTTGATGAATTTTGAGTTCATATGGAGAAGATACGTGTATGTGAAGTTAGGATTTTGGATTTTTAATCTGAGTGTAGAAAACACGTTATTTTTATACGAAATAAATTTTGTATTTTTCTATATATTTATATCTACAACTTCCTTGTACCTTCTTGATTTGAACTATAAACAATAAAGAATAAAATAGGTCCCAAAATGGACGTATTGGGGATTTATAAATTAGGGTTTTATTGTATTTTTGACCCTTATCTCCCCCTACTTTATTCCTTGCCGACCCACTCATCATGATGCCTAGGTGTTGGGGTTTCGGATCATTCAATACCTTTGGTATTTTATTTCTTTTTATTTTCTTTTCTTTATTCTTTTATTTTAGATTTATATTTAATTTCATGGAAAATAATGCTATTTACATGCATTTAGTTAGGGTTTAAAGGCCAAAATGAAAGAATAAAGATGATGAAATGGAGATTCATCACCTAGCTTGATCTATTTCGATGAAAGGGCAATATGAGTAAATCAAATTATACTCTAATTACTAAAACTCGAGAATAGTACATGCTTCTGAGAGCCAATACTATATGGTGATATCAAGCAAACCTTAATTGCTTGTTTGTTGATTGATTGGATTGATAATTGATTTAATATGATTAAATTAGATCTAATTAAATATAAACACTCTATTATGAAAACAGATGTAATTCTTTTGGAAGAATTAATTATGTGAATATGATTGATAATAATTAATTAAAATTTGAATAAGATATGGAGGATCATAGAAATGATATTCATGATCTTGTGTGAAGGCAAAGGGTTCCGTCGTCATAGATTGTACGCTGGAGACGTATGTTCAAAGTGACAACTCCTACATACAAGCGCATATGGACCGGGCTCTTTGCTTCTCAAAGACTAAGTTCGTATGCGTAGCGACCCTAATATTGATCCTCGTATAATTGGGGCAGTATTGGATTGTGCATAGCAAGTGTTATTCATGTTGAAGGTTTTTTCAATTAAGAAAGGGTCAACATCACCTTAGGTTTGTGGGCCCAGGTGTTAAAGATCGAATTGAGAAATGCAAGTTGGACTTGCAAGAATGAGTTCCCGCTTCTTTTTATCTAAGTTGCAAGTTCTCATATAATCGGGATGTAGCGAACATAAAAAGGAGATTTCAGATCTTGCTAGAGATATAACAATAAGTATATCTCTTGCTTTGAAAGTGAACAAGGGAATGGACTTTCAGAGTTTAATAGGTAAGACTAGTTTGATTAAAATCCTTAATCAGATATATTTAAATTTGAATATATAATTCATTATACATATTCTAATATAGTGCATTCTCAATCTCAGATGAAATCCATGAACCCGCTCAGTAGGCTTATGGAGGTCAACCAGTTGACAAAACCAAACTGTTCGGATTGGATCTGAAACTTGGAGCTTGTTCTATCTACTGACCTCCTTGGTACGTGCTTAAAAAGGACAAGCATAAAAACCCTCAAACATTGGAAGAACTTAAGTTCAATGAAAAATATGATGAAGATCATTCATTGGCAAGGTGTTATATAAGTGGATCTCTATCCAATGTATTGTAGAAACAACATATTAACATGGATGGTTGCCAATATATAATGATGAATCTTAAAAAGATGTTCTGTGATGTAAATTACACTTAGCGCTACAACATTATAAAAGAACTTATTCGTTGCAATATGCAAGAAGGGACTTCAATTCAAGAACATGTAATCAAAATATTCAGAAATGCAGTCCGACTTCATTCTGTTATCCCTGCCCAAGTCTTTCACCAACTTCGTGGTATTATACCATAGGAACAAGTTGAACTTAACTAATGTTGAACTCATTGCTTCATTAAAGTATGTAGTAGTGCAATGGTTGCACAGGACAAAGGAAAGCGTGATCAGAAGCATGGGACTCGAAAAGGTCTGACCCAGAAGAAAAAGAAGAGGAGGCATGATACTAGCTCCTCCTCTCATGATACAATAGTAATAGCATCAAATATGATCGATGTGTGTCATTATTGCAAAAATCCAAGGCACTGTAAGTGTAACTGCACAGAGCACCTTAAAACTACTGAGAAAGGTAAAACCCCAACATGTATAAAGTCTACTTTCGTCATTGAGATCAATTTTCTCGAAGGATGTGAAGGTAGTTGGATCATCGATTCTGGTATTTCTGTTCATGTATGCAATTTGTTGCATCTATTTCAGGTTACTAGGAATCTTGATGAAGGGGAGATAATCATTCATATGGGATCTGATGCAACCGTTGCAATATTTACCATCATGACCTGTAGACTATCATTATCTAGTAGGAGAGTCCTTATACTTAAAGAATGTCTTTATATTCCAGATGTTAAAAGGAATCTATTATTTATATCTAAACTGGTTAGAAATTCATATTCATTCTTATTCAGTGAAAAGCTTGTCATAAATCGTTGTGATAAACACGTTGCTGATGGAATGCTAACCTCTAATGGACTCTATGAATTATGAATTGATGAATATGTCATTAATGTAACAACCACTAATAAAAATCCCAAAAAAACTAGGGATAATGGAAATCATTCGAACATGATTTGGCATCAAAGGCTTGGTCATTTATCTATTAGCAAGATCGATAGATTGATAAAGAATGAACCCTTAGATTTTATAAAGGTCCAACCTTTACCTACCTGTGAACATTGCACTCGAGGTAAAATGATCAGAGCACCCTTCGTAACAAGGTTACACGATGCGACGAAATTCTTGACTTAATACATATCGACGTGTGTGGACCTTTTAGTATCGCGACCCAAAACGGATATCGAAATTACTTAATGTTTATTGATGACCATTCACGATACGGTTTTATCTTCCTATTGTGTCATAAGTCTGAAACCTTTGAAAATTCAAAGAATTCATAGATTTGGTTGAGAACCAAACTGATAAGAATATGAAACGGATTCGATCTAACTGAGGTGGCGAGTATCTCTCATATGAATTCAAGGAATACCTCAAAGATAGGAATTTTCTCCAATTTCACTCCTCCCGGAACTCCCCAACTTAATAGTGTTCCTAAAAGACACAACAAGACCATCATGGATATGGTCCATTCAATGATGAGTATAGCGCATTTACCACTTAGTTTCTGAGTATATGTGATAGAGACTGCAATATATATCCTAGACAAGATTCTTAGCAAAAGTATACCCAAAACCCCTTATGATCTTTGATTTGGAATCAAGCCCAGTGTTAAACACTTAAAAGTTTGGGGTTTCTTGGTCCATGCGAAGAATGTGGATGCAAGTAAGTTAGAATCTCGCACTAGAGAGTGTTACTTCATTAGGTATATGATGAATACAGGGACTTTTTTTCTTATATTTTTCCTTATTTGTCCTTTTCCTTATTTTTTTCTTTCTTTTCCTTTTTTAACAAAATAGATGGTCAACTTAATTATACTCGGAAAACTCTTCAAAAATGGAATTAACAGTTCAAAATTCTAATTTACGATCCATAAGATATGAATCAATAAAAGTCAAGGACTAAAACTTAATAAAATATATAAAATCATTGCAAATATGCCCTTGTGGAGAACTAATTTGTAAATATGGGAAGTTATTGTATCTTTTTGCAATTTACCCCAGCACGTGATGGTATGTACATGATTCTCTAAAGCTTTGAGGGGTCTCCTATAATTTTCCTGCAAGAGCGTGCGATGCACGTGAGGGAAACTGGTCTGGGTGGTGGCTCGATGGGCGTGAAGCTCCATGTGTGCACAACTAGTGCTTCGGGATGATCTGAAGCTCATGGTTCGGATCCATGACTCGAAGTGGATCTGGGACATTTAAGGAAGACTTCTATCAATGGCCTTAAATTGGGCCGGATTAGATGGTATGAGATGGCTTGCGTTCTTGATCCTGCGATGCTTGGAGGTCAGTCTTGGTCTCCTTTGTTCGTCGACTTGCTCAATTCTACTCCTGGTGATGGGGGCGGAGATGGATGGCATGACAGTGTTCCTGCTCCTTCCTCTTGGCTGACACACAGCTGTGAGTCTTTGGTGGCGATGGGTTGCATGGAGGCAGGGCTTCTTCGGTCGGTGAAGCCAAATTGAGGCTGAGAGCACAGTTGCACAGTTTCAGGCGATCGTAGCGGAGAAGCATGATATGGGGCAGTGCTCTTATGCAGCGGAGGAGAGGATAAAGACAATGGAAAGATTACGACAAGGTTGAAAGGAAGGTAGTGAGGGAGAAGGTTGTGGTGATCGTGAAGAGGAGGGACGATGGGTTGCAGGTGATCGATGGGTTTACTGCGAAGAAAAAGATGAAAAGGGAAGAAGTGAATGGGGAGTCGCTTGAGATTGGAGGAGGTTACTCAACTCCGATCTTTGCCTCATGCCTCAACGATGTGCGGCGAGGCTTGGTTGCATGCGAAATGTGCAGTAGCATAGGGGAAAGATCCATGTGGATCTCAATGAAGAAGGGATCTTCTCCTGAGGAAAAGTCAATGTCACTGACTCTATCCTTGGCTCTCTCTCTTCTCTCGCTTCGTAGAAGGGATCAGATGATGGTGGATGATCTCTGTATGTAGAGGATGAAGGGCTTAAATCAAAGAAGGTTGGGTTTAACGATGATGGTTTGGATCGAATTTGGTTTGAGGAGATAGAGATTAGGTGATGGTAGGGAATAATGGTTGTTGGGTTATCACCGAAGATGGGTGGTTGCAGACTAGAGGATAAGAAGAGGGGCTTGGTTAGGGCTTTGATGGGTTAGCTAGCGATGAAGGATAACAGAGGTGGTGGTTTGACCGTTGGGGTTGTTTGTGAAGAATGGAGAAGGGATATGGGTGCAGTGGCTGAGGATCGACGGAGAGGACTGAGCAAAGTGGCGTCAGGTGGTTGGTGAGTAGCGTAGAAGAGGAGGAGAAGGACCTCACGTGCATGGCACATGAGGAGGAGGGATCGGGGTCACGTGCACAACATATGAGAGAAAGGTGGTGAAGTTACGTGCTACGCACGCGAGGAGAGAGAAAAGAAGGGGGCTAGGAGCCAGATGACTCCAGTGAGTGCATGTCACGTGGCACGTTGACCACACTTTGACAAGATGCAATAACATGTATAGATAAATATATTAAAAATAGCAGACAGGCATAAATGTGAAAATACATAAAATGGAAACTGTGTGTCTAAATGTGAACTACAATGTGCAAGAAAGACTCAAGTGCAAATGAAAAGATCCATGCAAGATATGATTTTTTGGTGGTATCTTATGTGTATGAAATATCATTTTTTAGCTTTGTAATTTTTATTTGATTTTCTATAGATTAATAAATATATGAAAAATACAACATGATGTGAAATAATGCATTTTTTGGAATTTTTATGAGTTAAAAATAAGTCAGAAAAATAGAGGAGTGAAATATGTACAAGTTGATCAGGTCAATAAGCTCGAGTTAGAATCTCTCTTTTTTTATTTCTTTTCTGATTTTTTGGATTTAATTTTTTATGTAATTTATTAAAATAATAAATAAAATAAAGCAGTGAAAAAGAAAAATATTAAAATGAGTGTGATATGCACATGAAATGATAGGTCAAAATTAGCAAATATTAACAATGCACGGTTAGGTCCCAAAATCCAATTTTCACAAATGAACTTTGATTCTTTTGAATTTGATCTTGATTTTTATATATTTAAACATACAATAATTCAAAAATGAGTAGAATTCATTTGGACATTGTGTAAGAGAGATATCAACATTTTTGTCTGTCTGTACTGAAATTAGGATTTGAGATTATATTAAATATCGACAAGTTAGAATTTTTTAGGATTTCCATGGATTAAGGTTAGTGATATGTACACAATGAAGTTAGTTTTATATCAATTGGAGTTAACATGAATTAATTAAAAAGGGATGGAGTTAGGTGAAAATATGCATATGACTATGAATGCGGAAATGAATGCTAATTTATGCAAATTAATTATGATTGCATGAAAGTTAATTTTATGAAGTTAATATGTAAATGATTCAAAATTCTCGGGGCGAAACTTATTTTCGGCTAATTAAAATGATAAATCACATATTCATCAGTATGTAAAGGACGGTAGTGGATACCAACTTTACAACCCTGAGACGCAGAAGATCTTCATCTCTAGAGATGTAAAACTTCTGGAGGATGACTTCCTTAAGAGTCAAGACAAAAATGAAGCAAGGGAAACATTGAATCCTCTGAGGATGTTGAGCTTCCTAAACCAGAAACTGAAGAAGTAAATAAAGATAAAATATATGTACCTCTTTGAAGGAGTTTGAGGGTGGTTGCACAACCTGAAAGGTTCAGATTCCATGTGTCAAGTAATACTGACAATGATCCAGCTTCAGTTGATGAATCACTTGCAGATCAAGACATGGATGGATGAATGCAAGCAATGAAGTCTGAATAGACTCCATGTAAAAGAACAATGTATGGAACCTAGAGGATCCACCTAGAGGGGTAAAATCCATTGGGTGTAAATGGATCTTCAAGAGAAAGGGGTCCAGATGGGAAGGTAGAGACCTTCAAGGCACGACTCATAGCCAAGGGCTACACAGAGAGAAGTCATCAACTACGATGAGACATTCTCTCTTGTGTCTATGCTTAAATCCATTAGAACATTGCTAGTTATAGATGTATATATTGACTATGACTTTTGATAGATGGATGTCAAGAGGGCGTTCATCAATGAATACCTCAACGAGGATATCTATAGGGAGCAACCCCAGAGCTTCAGAACTGAGGAAGGAAAAGTATGAAAGTTGAAGAAATCCATCTATAGGATCAAATAAGCTTCTCGTAGCTGGAACATAAGGTTTCATGAAACCATAAAGAGTTATGATTTCGTTCCGAATCCTGATGAACCATGCATATACAAGAAGCTTAGTGGTAGTGCTATTGTTTTTATCGTGCTTTACATATATGACATTCTTATTATTGGGAATGATGTTGAGATGATGACTAGTGTTAAGATTTGATTGTCTCATACCTTAGAGATGAAAGATCTTGGAGAAGTATCTTATATCTTGGGTCTGAAGCTATTCAGAAACAGAGAAAAGAGAATTTTGGGTTTTGTCACAACATACATACATTAAGAAGATCTTGGAACATTTTCATATGGAGAACTCCAAGAAAGGACTCATTTCCTTAAGACATGGTATACACCTATCTAAAGGGATGCTCCTCAAAGTGTTGAGGATAAGAAAGCCATGTATGGGTGCCCTTATGCATCAACTATGGGAAGTTGATGTATGATATGATGTGTACAAGGCCAAACATCTGCCATGCAATAGGAGTAATAAACCGTTATCAATCATGTTATGGAAAACACCACTGGAATGCAGTGAAGAGAATCTTTAAGTATCTAAGATGGACTCAAGATTACATCTTGGACTATGGAAATGGTGATCTCTAAGTCTTGGGATAAATAGATTCAGACTTCCAATCTGATGTAGATGACCGCAAGTCTAATTTAGGATTTGTATACTTGTTGAATGGTGGTGCTATGAGCTGGAGAAGCAAGAAGCAGGACGCTACGATTGATTCAACTACAGAAGCCAAATACCTAGCCGCATCGGATGATGCAAAAGAGGCGGTGTAGTTACGCAAGTTCATCCTAAAACTTTTCATAGTTTCCTCTGATACTCCCATTCTGTTGCTCTGTGATAACACAGAAGACATAGCTCAGGTGAAGGAACCCATATGGCATCAAAAGAGCAAACATGTGGAAAAGAAATAACATATTATTCGAGAGATTCAAAAGCGTGGTGATATCATCATCGCCAAGGCAGCCTCTGCCGACAACGTTACTGATCGCCTTACCAAACTTTATCCCAGAATATTTTTGACCAGTACGTAATGAGCATGGGTTTAAAGATTCTACTTAAATGATTTTGAGGGCTAGTTAGAGATTGTTAGCCATGTGAGCCCAAGGCGAACCATTTCTACAATAAAATATTATTGCAATCTTTTGTGGGTGTGTGTATCAATAAAGGTTATTGATATATTTCACGCATTGTTTGAGATTAAATGAATGAATGCATCATAAGGTCCCTCTGTACAATTAGGGTTATGTATCATGACCATTTTAATGATCATACAACTGTTGATTCAAAGAGACTAGTGCTTGATGATATATAACGAGTTAGATTTAGGGCTCATCAAGTACTGTCAAATGATTATTAGGGAAGGATCTTCAGCCTGAGAAGAAGAAGGCAACTCTTCTTTAAAGGCGGATATCTAACTGTCCTCTTGATGCAGGCCATCTGCATAGCAATAGAGATTAGGAGGTGTTGGATAAGTCAGGTTAAAGAGTTGACTTAGCAAGATTGTTATAACTAGGACCTATATCATATACTGTAATGATATAGGCACGCATCCTCTGATCGGAAATAGATGTGTTACTATATGTCTGAGTATGTACATTTGGAAGATCGATAGGTTAATGACCTAGACAAGGTCTATACATCGACGAGTTGGTGTGCATACAAGGGTATATGAGTAATACGATCTCTCAAAGGGATCATACATGTTCATTACTGAACCGAAAGACATGAGCTCACTCATGAGATATTGAGATAAATTTGTATGCATGGTCGTCTCTCTTTGGAAGCTTGATGGAATATATAGGTATGATATATGCTTTTGGAAAGTATATGATTGATACCAACTCCCAATGATCAAATGAGAAACTTAATGATAAAACCCTGAAGAAGACAGTTCAAATATGATCTAATACTTCGGGTTTAATCAAGGTCTCCCAATATGCAGAATGTATGGGTATTATGAATATTCATGGGTGTGTGTTTTTTATCATAAACGATTACATAACCATGACATGTCCATTCTAAGGGAGTGATGAAACAGGTTTGGATTTTAGTGACTCTTGTTAGTTGACTAGCAATCTGATCTTAGTTCAGATATTGGATATTGATCTGAATATGATTCTGATGCAATAAGAAGATTAGATTTATAGTTGATTTAATCAAACATCTTTGAAAGGTTCTCAAGATCTGGATTTGAGATATGATCTTAATATCCAAGTCATTATACATGGAATATACAATTATAATGTCCTTATCTCCAAATATCCGCGGAGAAAGCACGTTGTTCTTGAAAGAGTTCAAGAATAATTCAATTGTTGATAATGTATTTGAGCAATGAGAAATGGATAATTAAATGCGATTTAATTATCATGAATAATATGAATATGATTCATATTATTTAGACACGTGAGAATTGACATCTAAGATAATTAGATATGATTTAGATATCAAAGATATGATTAATATGAATATCATTATCCATAATAATCATAAATACTATAAATGTGATTTATAATATGTTGGATATATTTAATTGTAAATAGAATTTACGAATTAAATATTGATGTGAATTGGATTCACATTGGATGATAAATTAATTGTAAATACAATTTACATTTTATGTTGGTTGGATGAAAATGATTATAATTGTCAATGGTATGATTGAATATCAAAAAATAATTTGGAATTATTTTGGTGTATAATTATGCAATAATAGGTATTGTATACATGGAATATTCGAAGAGATATGAGATCTCTCATTTAAGGAAGAAGAAAGCTACCTTCCTTTTTAAGAGGGTGGACGACCATGGAGTCTTACTCCTTGTATAGTCATCCACTCTATTACAGAAAGGAGGGTTGTATTCTTTCCTTTATTTCCACATTAAATTGATTTGAATTAAATCAATATGTTGGAGATTAAACATGTATAGTTTATTTTAAATTAATTAATTATTGTTGCAAATTGTTGCAACAAAATCTTAACCATTGATTTGAATTAGGACTGCATCTCCACCATCTAATTTAGTATAAAAGGAAGGGTAGCCCTACCCTTTTCTACTACATAATTGCAAGAGCAATAAATCTCTCTCTCTATTCTCTACCACACGTTCTAGGTCTCTCCTCTCATATTGTGCCCATCCACATTTTGTTGAGAGAAACCTCGTCATCGTCCCAGTGTCGTTATGCTGCCGGATAGACTACTCGTGGATCTCTACCTTCTTCAGTGCTCCTATCTTGTAAAGAAGGATCTGTATTTCGTGAGACAAAATCAGGAGATTCCAACATTGGATCATTAACTCAGATTGTGGGAGCTTCGTATGCCATCTACACGCCCGCAAGTGCGTCTATGTCGGATCAGACTTGAGACAGGAGAATCTCTTACTTTAAAGATTAGCGATCGCAAACACGCTCCATGAGGTGATCCTAATTACTCGTTTGTGATCTTGATGAAACGATTTGAGAAGTGTTCTTGAATCGTGTGGTTTCATCTATTTAAAAAATTAATTTCTGAGACCCTGAGCAACTAGTATGACTAGTCACTCTTGATCACATGTGATGCAATCTTCACGCTTTCACGATGCGCTAAGGCCCAAACACTAGCCTTTCAAAAGGTTCTCCTTCTTGACCTCGATTGTGGCCTTCAACACCAACCTTGCTCCACTGTGCATATGAGTAGTAGATTTTTACCAATCATCACCCTCTTGGTGGATCCCTTCCTCCTGTGTAATTGCACTCCAATTAGGGTTGGGCATTGGGCTAGGCCGGCCCGACCGTCCAAAACCCGACTCGTGTAAGCCAACCCAAACTTGAAATTTAGTGGATGGGTCGTGGCTCCAAAATAAGACCTTACCAATTATCAGGTTGGGTTCGGGCCTGAGAAGGCCCGAACCTGCAAGCCCAATAGCCTGACCTATACGACATAATTATATACAATATATTTATGTTTGTTCCAAATACTATATTTAAAATTTTATATCCTCATTTCGAGTGTAGAATAAATTCTTAGACCCATTAATAATCATATCCATTAGCATGGATTGAGGATATTATTATATTAATATGCAATAATGGAATCTGTGTCCTCAAGTGTTAGAGCATGTACAATTGTAAGTAATCAATCTGTATTGGATCATAGTGCTCGCTCTATAATATAATATGCAGTGGTGAATTGAATGGTGATTTGAATTGTCATATTTTTATCACATTTCTATTGTCAACATACAACTAATGTACGAATTAGTTAGCGTACTTAAATTCTTAAACATGCACACATGCATAAGAAACAACTAGACAAATGCAAGAACAGAACACATTATATTAGTGCATACATGTGTTAAATTAGGTCGGCCCGACCCGAACCCGACCCAACCATTTTGTTTGGGTCGGGTTTGGGCTTGGGCTTGGAATTTGAAATAAAATGAACCTAGGCTCAATCCATTAGCCCATATACTTAAATGAGATTAGGTCGGGCCAACTCAAACCCGACCCGAACCAACCTGATGCGCATCCCTAACTCCAATTAGACGCCCTCCTCCAACCAAACATTGGTGTCCACCGCCGCAGAACCTCCACTGTCGTCGAGCAGTCTTGATTTGGAAACAAAAGGACTCCAACTAGAGAAGGGTGTCGATGGGTGCGGAGGGGGCTATGGAGCTCAGGACCAAGGTGGGGGTGCTTGGAGAGCTCGAGGTGACGCAGAGGGGGTTGGGGTGAACTGGAGCGTCATACCCCACACGAGCGTAGTTAGCATAAAAAGGGAGGGGCCCAAGAGTAATAAGAATTTTTTAACCAAGCATTTTGTGTAAAACATGATTTGGCTCATGTAATAGACAATCAAACTAACGAAGGGGCACAATTGTTAATGATGCAGAAAGGCAGGGGTACAAGTGATATTATAAAAAAGGTAGGAGCATAACTGTAATTTCATAATCGCAAAGGGGCAAACCTATAAAAATCATTTTCCTAATCATTAAAAATTCGAAAAAAGGATTAATATGCAAAAAGGGATATTAATGTTGTATAAGAATATGGCATGTAGATACAGTCTAGAGGAAAACGAAGAAAAAAATATGAAATCTATGTGTGCTGGTGTAGCGTGGCTCACATGTCTATTTTCTATTAATGGAGATCGGACAAGTAGCACATGCTTAGAGACAAATGGTATAGCATAGGAGGGGTGGCGGCTTTGTGCAAGGCAGGTGGTGGCATAACTAAGGAGGGGTGGTGGTGTGTGCGGGTGGGGGAAAACATTGTGCAGAAGAGGGGCAACACCAAAATGGATTGAGAGGGAACTAGAACATGGGATGGAATATTGGCGGGAGGGTGAAATGAGAGGGAGATGGGAAGGAAATAGTCTAGGATTAATAACTCTACATGTTATAGTCATGTTTTATTATTTTATGGATTTAACATTTGATTTTCAAGAAAGAAGAGAGGGTAGTGACAAGAGAACTGGTACCCGCCATTAATATGAAAAAATGATATGAACGTCATTGATTAAGGTCAAGAGAGTATGAGTGGATGCAAATAATATTATTTGTGTATTAACAGATTAAACGATTGGATCGGATCATATTTTAATAATAATCCAATCCATACTCTGATGATTTGAAAAATTCTAATCCAATTCGATTCATTATAATAACAAACCAATCCAATCCATTAACATCGGATTGCATGAAATTACGAATTGTATCTGATCCGTGTGTGCCCCTAGATGATACATATTTTGAAAAAAAAGTGCTCAGTGCTCGCATCAGCATCGCTTGAGGAGATGATCTCTAAAGTCACCACCTGCATGCTTTATTCATACGGCTGGAGGAGCTGGAAACAAAAAGGAAGCTGCAGCAGATTGTAGATTAGGTCGATTGATTTCTTAATGTGTGTTTGAAATAAAGTAGTTGGTTGACTCTGAAATTAGCCGACTGAATCTGCAGGCCAATGTTGCCTTTTCATCTTTAGTTCAATATCCATATCCGATCTATTACCGTATCCGTTTTATATAGATTTTGACATCTGTATCCGTTTTAAAATGGATACGAATATGGATATCATTTTGATATCCACAAACATCCGTATCCGTATCCATATATCCATTTTCGTATATAATCGTAGTCATAGATTTATGTTTAACCCTATATAACATAATTCTATACCTTCTTTTAGCATATTTGTGTAATTTTTATGATACAAAAACATTTAGTAAATATATATTATGTGTTTTCCATCCAATTCATATATATTTAAGTCGATTCTATATAGTATTTCTAACATTACTCGTATGCGAACAATATCCGTTTTACATCCATATCCGTTTTTTAAGGATATGGTAAGATAGTTTTAATATCCGTCAATATCCGTATCCGCATCCGTATTCAAAAATGGATAAGGATACGGTAATATGTATATCTGTATTTGTATCCATCCATTTACATCCCTATTCATTACGCATGTATTTTGTCGTTTTTTTGAATTCTAGTCTAATAATTTATTGCTTTAAAGTAAAAATTCAGTTCTAACATTTTAATTTCTTAAGAGTAAATTTTCTTGGTATTAATTTTAATTCATCTCCTGAGAAAAAAGTTGTATTTTGATTGAGTGTTTAATTTAAGGTAACTTGCCTTTCTTTTATAGTTTCGGTTTCTTAAATTTATTTAGGGAATTGTATTTAGGTTGAGTAATTCCACTTTTTTTCATAACCCACAGTTTTATTTAATTATCAGTCAACTTATTTAGCTTTCCTTTCCCAACCGAAAAACATAAAGATATTCAAAACCTCAGAGAATTCCCAAATATTTTTCAATGCTTAAGTCTATAGCCTCCTTGAAGTTTGACCAAATTATCACCACTTTAGGCATCTAGCATTTTGTTTATGAATTGGTATAAGTTATCTTGATATACATTTTTCGATATGCAACAACTAAGTTAATATCATAAATTAGTGTCCATTAGCTACCTCCTTAGCCAAGAGATGGGAATTGCCTTCCATCTCAAAAGCAGCCTACCCAGGCTGCAAACACCGTCATCAACATCCCTATCCTTCCTCTCTCACACCCCTACCATCTTCAGCGACCACCCCCCAACCATATTCCCCCTCTCACCTCCCTTAACCATCTCCGTCCTCGACATTGACTCCAACCTCTTCTCTCACCCTTTCAAAGCGATCAACTCCCCTCCTCCGCCAACCCCATCCTCTGCCATGACCACATTGAAGGAGAGGCATACACTTTCCATTATATAACTTGAAGAGGCCCTACCATAAGAAGAATGGCCTTATCGACAATATGGAAGAGGATGACAAATTTTAAAATATCAGACTTTCAATGTAAAGTGTTAGATCATTCTTAGGTTTCAAGCACTTCATTTCTAGCTTTTTTTCATCAAAGTAGAATAGAAGTGAGAACTTTACTTACATGAAGATAAACAATCGATACATCATAGAAACCCGATTGAAAACTAAATAAAAAGATAGTCTCAACTTTACTCCAGTCTGGCTGCAACAAGAAACTTCTCCGTAAATGCAATAGCAACGCCCATTGCTGTTGCTGACATCAATTTCAATGAATTAGAATCCAACGATGAAAACCTACTAGCAACAACTCAACATTCGTGTTCCAACTGCACAAGATGTAACAACTGCATTATTTCATATTATGTTGCAACTACAAGAGATTTAATTTCTATATCCCATTGTTTCAAAACAGCATTTGCATGTCCTTTTGCAATAAAATTTCTTCAAGAAATCCAACTATAGCAAGTACCAGATGATAAAGTCCATAAATAGAACAGAAATCATAAAACAATTCCCACTAAATGTTCCCCAAGAAAGCAAGTGACCTACGACTTGCTAATTTTCGACATCTTGCGATAAAAAAAACCTCACCTTCACCTCTGCAAGTAAATTAAGACTCTTGCAATGTCTTTCAATCATTTCGAATGCAGAGAAATTGATTGAACGGTGAAATCGCATTATAGAGGCAGCTCCCCGCTGTCTGCGATAACAACTCTGCTCTTAGGTGTACCGCTCTGTCGTCCTTCAGCTTCAATCTTGTAAACAACATCCATGCCAGAAATCACTTTGCCAAAGACGACATGCTTTCCATCCAACCTGGATCATCGCAGCCAAATTAGATCATAGATGGTTTCCCATATTTACTGAACAAGGAGAGAAATTGCTGTAAGCTTACCAGCTAGTTGTTACTGTCGTGATAAAGAATTGTGATCCATTAGTGTCCTTACCAGCATTCGCCATAGATAGAAGCCCTGCGGGAAAAAAGATCTGATTCATGACCATAACCCATCAGGCAAATTGAGCCGCAGAAGTATGTCATTGCTCATTCAGTAGAATCAACAGCTACACGGTTCCAGTTTAAAACCATTTATAGTAACTAAGAAGACTGGTTGCTATTGGCCAAATACCAAGGAAATAAAATTTTGAAAAGCAAAAGAATTACTAAAAGGAAGATCAAGAGTTTATAAACTCAACACTACAACAGTCACCCATCCTGTGCCATCACCCCATGCACCTTTTAGAAGCAGAACCCAGATATATGCAAAAGGTTGTAGTCATCCACAAGTTATGGCGACGGAAGAATTCATCAGACTCATGTGGTAATCGCAACAACCTCAAATCCTGCACAACAGAGAGCATCCTCTAAGCCTATTCCCACATAACTGTAATTGTCCCATCTGAATGGCTCCCCTTCATCATTCCCAACATGGTCAAATACTCGTCAGATAATTGATTAGAGAACCAAAAACGAAAGACTTGGATCCACCTGCTGCAGCCTCATTTACTTTGATCGCTGGACACGTTTTCAGTAACTAATGTGACCTTGGTTGTTTGGAATGTTTCAATCAGGCATCCATCGTGTTACCTCAAATAGTCGGACAGAATTGAAGGGACTAACCCCACCATCTGTGCTCCTATCCAAAGACACAACCGACAATTTTACCAACAAATAACCAAATAGTGTCATAAAAGGTTTATCACTTGGGTCAATCAAACCCCAACCCATCCTTCTTATACTTAACCCTTGCAAAGTAAGGCTTTAAAATAGGGTAAAATGGGGCCCTTGAGGGGGAGCTAACTTGGCTCCCCCACCCCATTTTTCCTTTTTTTTTTAATTTCTTCCGTGAATATTCATCAATATATTAGGTCGGTTTTAACAATTCTGTTACCGCTAAAAAATGAATGTCTGGATGGAGGCCGTAGGAGTCTCTGTTTCGCACGAATTTTAAAAGCATAATATAGGGATATAGTGATGAATATTCACTGAAGAAATTTCCAAAAAAAATAAAAAAAATGAGGAAAATGGGGTGGGGGAGCCAAGTTAGCTCCCCCTTAGGGGCAGCCACATTAAACCCTTTAAAATATATTACGCCAAGATAAATTTACCAGAAAAAAAAACAGTTTCCATGCCTCTCATAGCCCTTGAATTCAGCTGACATTAATAGATGGGGAAACCAACTATCGATAGCTAGGTGAAGATAGGTTTATTCAAGGCCTTAAATGTCGGTTTCGGTCACCATTTCAGTGACCGAACCAAATGAAATTTCAGTCGAATTTCGATCGAAATTCGACCGAGATCTCGATCATTTCTGTCATTTTTGTACTAGAGCCCCCCATATTTCAGTCATTTTGTCTATTTCGACCGAATTTCGATAATCTGTCAAAATCAAAATTCGATCGAAATTCGGCAGAATTTCGCCGAAATTTGAGGCCATGAGTTTATTGTTTTTTAGAGGGTGATGTACATGCAAGATTAACTTGTGCATATTCACCTCCATGCATAATATCATGAGAAATAGATACAAACTCTTTCAGGAGATGGGAAAAGCAATGTCCCAGACCAATACAAAAATATTAACATAGTCCCCGTAACAGACGGAGTCAAACCTAAACAATGACAAACTCACAAATAGGCCAAGACCTCCAAACAATAAAGCAAGTTCACTCATGATATCCATTTACATTAACAAACAAATTAGAAAACGAAGTAAGCCATCGAGATGTCCAACAGAATTACAACTTCTTCTTATCAAAATAAATAGATGACATCCATATTTTAACTATGGGATATTTTCACCCATAACCTTGTGTAATTTCGTAATTACCTAGAAACCTTCTATAATCACAAATTACACCCAGGACACCCAATAATGCTTAACTCTTACACCCATAACCCTTATGTTAACTTCCATCTAATTTCCCGTTTAACGATATCCATTAAATATTTTATATTTCTACCTTTTAGGTTTCATTATTTACAAATGAGTCTCTTTCCTCCTCCAGCACCCACCCCCTCCCCTTCCTCCACCTGTCGACAACCTCCAGTCCTCTTCCTCTATAAACAATTGGATATTTACACCCATAACCCTATGTGATTTCATAATTACCCTAGAATCCCTCTATAATCACAAATTACACCCAGGACCTCCAATAATGCTGAACTCTTATGCCCATAACCCTTATGTTAACTTCCATCTAATTTCCCGTTTAACAATATCCGTTAAATATTTTATATTTTCTACCTTTTAGGTTTCATTATTTACAAATGAATCCCTTTCCTCCTCCAGCACCCACCTCGTCCTCCCCTTCCCCTGCCCGCCGACCACCTCCACCCACCCCCCCCCCTTCCTCCTCCAGCATCCACCCCCTCCTCCTCCTCCACCGACCTCCGACATCGAATACTCAAAGCTGTCAAGCATGGAAGATTCAAGTTGCATCGTCTCTGCAGTTCCCATATGTCTTTCCAGAAGCTCCAATTCGATGGTATCATCTCGTGTCCGCGAGGTTGGTTCCAAGGGCTCCATAGCCTTACACACCTCTACCTGTTCGACCCCAGCCTGGAGGATGAAAGCTTCCTGACGGAGATCCACCCACCCCCTCCTCCCCTTCCTCCACCTGCCGACCACCTCCAGCACCCACCCCCTCCTCCCCTTCCTCCGCCCACCGTCCACCTCCAGCCGCCCTTCCTCCTATAGCATCCACCCCCTCCTCCTCCGCTGACCTCCGGCATCGAACACTCAAAGTTGTCAAGCGTGGAAGATTCAAGATGCATCGTGTCCGCAGTTCCCATCTGTCATTCCAGAAGCTCCAGTTCAACGGTATCATCTCGTGTCCGCGAGGTTGGTTCTAAGGGCTCTGTAACCTTACGCACCTCTTCCTGTTCGACTCCATCCTGGAGGATGAAAGCTTCCTGATGGAGATCCACCCACCCCCTCCTCCCCTTCCTCCGTCCACCAACCACCTCCAGCCCCCTTCCTCCTCCAGCATCTACCCCCTCCTCCTCTGCCAACCTCTGACATCGGACTCTTAAAGTTGTCAAGCGTAGAAAATTCGAGTTGCATCGTCTTCGGAGTTCCCATCCGTCTTTCCAGAAGCTCCAGTTAAACGGTATCATCTCGTGTCCGTGGGGTTGGTTCCAAGGGTTTCGTAACCTTACGCACATCTACCTGCTCGACTCCAGCCTATAGGATGAAAGCTTCCTGATGGAGATCCAATCACTGCTCGAGTTAGCTATCCTTGTAATCCACGATGCCTACTTTAGGAAGCTACTCTTCGACCCTTCCTTCCTGAAACTCCAAATATTATATCTGGAAGATATAATGATGAGTATCATTATTATCAACTCAAGATCCTTGCCTTTGCTTCGGAAGATTCACATAAGTCGGTGTAGATTATTGAAAAGCGAATACGGCCAAATAAAGAACCTGACGAAATTGCAAGAAATATGGTTGCAAGAAACATCGACCGAGTTGAAGGAATTCCTGCGTCCAATCTGCAGCAATCTTAACATCACCGAACGCTCCAATGGATTTTCTTTTTTTACTTTTGATTAATCCTAGTATATCTTCTTTTTACTTTGATTATGGACGAGTTAACAAGTCACATTCATGATGAATTACCTTAGTGTATGTTATTTGTTGATGATATTGTGTTGATTGATGAGACTAGAGATAGAGTAAATGAGAAGCTTGACGTTTGGAGACATGCATTGGAGATTAAAGGATTTCGTATAAGTAGGGCTAAGACGGAATATATGGAGTGTAATTTTGATGGAAGCAATGGTGAAGGAATCGAGGTGAAGATTGGTGATGATAACATTTGAAAAAGAGATTCTTTTAGATATATGGGATCTATTTTGCAACATGATGGGGAAATTGATGGAGATGTTACTAATAGAATAAATGCAGACTGGCTAAAGTGAAGAAGAGCTTCTGTTGTTCTCTATGATAAGAAAATTGCTTTAAAAATAAAAGAAAAGTTTTACAAAGCAGCCGTGAGACCTGCTATGCTCTATGGATCTGAATGTTGGCCTGTGAAACATAGACATATGCAAAAAATGGTTGTAGCAGAAATGAAAATGTTGTGGATGTGTGGACACACACGTAAAGATCGGATTCAAAATGATGCAATCAAAAAGAAAGTCGGTGTAGCTCCGATCGAGGATAAGTTGCGAGAAAACCGCTTAAGATGGTTTGGTCACAAAGAAGGTCAGCTAATGCACCAGTTAGGAGATGCGAGTGTTGGGATGTTGAGCCGGCTAAGAGAGGACGAGGACGTCCCAAGTAATGTTGAAAGAGACTATACGAAGGGATCTTAGTTTTTTGGATATAAGCCCGAGATTGACCCAAGATAGATCTGAATGGAGGCGAATAATCCATGTAGCCCACCCAACTTAATTGTAGGAAAAGGCTTTGTTGTTGGTGTTGTTGTTTTGATTAATCCTAGTCGTTAGATTGTGTATTAGTTAGATTAACTCACTCATATGGTTGAGTTAATGAACCAAACTAACGGAAGGTTATGGGTGTAAAACGGAGCATTATTGGGGGTCCTGGGTGTAATTCGTGATTATAAAAGATTTATGGGGTAATTACGAAATTACTCAGGGTTATGGGTGTAAATATCTCTTTAACAAAAGGCATATGATAGATTTGCATAATATGTGATGCCTAGATGTGTAAGATGCAACTAACATCCAAAATAAAAGTTATGCTTACTCCTTACCTTCAGTTGAAAACAGTCTACGTATCTCTGCAATCAAGATGTCGAACAGAAGCACAACTTTTCAGCACAATAAATGGATGCCATCCATATTTTAACAAAAAACATATGATAGATTTGCCTATTATGCGATGGCTGGATGTGTACGATGCAAATAACATCCAAAATAAAATTTGACATGATTACTACTTACGGTTCAAAACAGTCTACATGTCTCTGCAATTAGAAATATTGAACAAGGATCAATTTTTTATGCACTCGTCATCTTTTTAGATAAAGATGTCCTGGATGACAAATGCCCATCAACCTATAATGGTTATCCTTTGGCTTTTCAGAAAATAAGGATGTAGCCATTTTCACTTTTGACAACAAAGACGTAGTCATACGCTTCATCCAAGCAATCTACCATGCAAAAACCTATATTCTGAAAACAACTTCCAATAAGGGTCAGGAAACAATTTCCTGCAACACTAGGAAAACAAACACTACCAAGTGGCAACCTATCTGCGAGCTTTTGGCATTAGTGATCAAATTCTACAATAAACTCCTCAAAGACACGAAAAAACACAAAATAGGGAAATAAGAATGTAAAACAGTCATCTTAAGAAAATTCTTGCAACTTCTGGCACAAAGAAGCACTGACTTCCGCTTAAAAAACAGAAAAAGTGACTTGATGGTGGAAAATATTGGAAGTCTCCTTTATTGAATGGGTCAGGTGTCTTAAAAAATCAAAATATCGAACAGAGTTACGTATTTATTTGAAGATGAAAAAGGGTGTGGGCCCAAGTTGGGGCACACAAAAAAGTGCTTTGTTAATAAGCAATATTAACCACATTTATGAATCACAGCATACTTCCCATGCTTTTTATACATTTAAGAATAGCCTATCTAAATGGCCATGTTGCAGCTGAGGTTACGACCAACGTGGTTGTTGTCAACATAGTTTTCAAAATCGGACATCCAGTGGTAGAGGCAAAAGCTTTAAGGGGTTTTTCGGATGAAATAAACTCGAGGCTATAGCCTCAAACCGCATTAACAAGGCATGAGTCTCGATAGACCTGTGCAGTATCAAGGCAATGAGGCCAAACAATATCTCTTTATTGGTCAAATGGGGAGACAATGACTATTTAAAGCAATTGTGGTCTTAGGTTTATTCTAGGCTATAATTAAGAGATTGAGAAGAACTTTTTGTCAAAAAAGTTGAGTTTCAGATATCAAGTAATCTTCAAAATATTCGTGGCATTCTGTAGTTGACGAGATCCTTCTTTGATTTGGTGAAAATTTTGTATAAAATGATAAATATATTGACCATTTGGTTAGGATTTATATTGTTATTTATTGCAACTAATGAGGAAAAAAATAATCCTTACAAAGAAGTGTGCCTCACACAACCTATAGAAGCAAGCAAATGAGCTAGCCCAGAGCAATGAATAAATACGTGACAAAGAATCAAGCCACATCAAGGACCGAGTATGTGCATGAGCAGAGCACAAGGCTCCAAGCCCCAACAAGCTCTATGACCGAGCTAGTGTCATGACCAAGCTAAGTTCGCCAAAGCAATCGATGCCATGAAATAAAGGCTGATAACAAGATGTGCTAGAGGGATGCTATTCCCATAAAGCCTGGGCAGATGTCTGGCACGAAGCGGCTATTGAGTAAATGAAGAGTTGGTGAGATGCATGGGAATAAAGGCAAAAGAAGTCGTGACACCTCATGACCCGACAAGACTAAGTATATAAGGGGACAGACCCCATGGAGAGGATGACTCCCCTATCCCAAAAACTATCTTCAAACTCGAACGCAATAGGTGGAAAAACAGGAGCTACGGTAAATAACACCTCCGAGCAAGAGCCTCTCCATCGCCACCACCGACATCATCGATGACAAGGAAGCGATGTAGACACGAGCACCACACACTCACCATATCACCTTCAGCCCTCTGGTACATAGAGAAAGAGAGCTCTAATTGCATCCATGTCCATATATGGGAAACGGCCCTCGTATAACCTCCCTCGCAAGGAGCCTTTTATCACCTCCCATAATAAAAGAGACTCATGTAACCTCAAAGGATTTCTAATGGAAGAATTCAAGGAGTCAGACCTCAAAAGCCAATCGGGGACTTGTCCTGTGTGTCGTGGGGATACCTTGTCAACATATCATTTTCTTCATGTGTATGATGTCCTCGTGGTTCCCTCAACAAATTCTCAATTATGGACAAAGTATACTAGCTCCGCAATCCCCAAAGGATCCAAGAATCGGATCAATTCTGTCAGTAAATTACTAAGCTTATTTGGTAACACACATCCCTTCCTTTTCTGTTGATTATTACATATGTATATTGATTATTACATATGCATATTATAACGATACAGAATTTGACTTGTTTAGCTTGCAAAGCTAGATCATGGAGACCAAGATTGGAATGTGAAGCTCAAAGAATAAGTTCAAGCTAAAGCTCAAGGATGGAACTCAAGAAAAAGAACCATGCTCAAAAGACTAAGAACCATGCTCAAAAGGCTAAGGAGAACACAACGAAACCAAGTCAATGACTTCGTGTCAAGAAGATCAAGTTTTAGTATGCGTCCTGAATCTTGTTATCTTTGTTCTTATTTTAGAAGTATGTAGAAACATCAAGAAATCAGGTATCTGTACTCTTAGATTAAGTTTCAACCATGAAGCATTCCACTAATTCTAATTCAAATCAACTATTAACTTTATCAATTGTCCAAACTATATTGATCAAATAATTGGGACATTGTAGATAAAATCTTCTTGTCTAACTATGTCATTATTGTCGACTACACTTAACCATGAGTCAACTGAACAGTTTAGTAAACCATCCTAAATTTAAGCCGACTAATTTATATTTTAGACTGCTTATATTCCAAGCGTCAAATTGGAATGTCATTATTGGAAAGTGTTTTTAGTCATCTAATTTATTTTTCAGTCAATTACTTTTCATTGAGTCGACTAATTTATTTTGCAATCGCATGTATATTTTGGCATTTACAACCATTTTGATTCTCAAAGCCTTCATTAATTAATGGCTTTTATCTTCCTTAAACGACTACTTTTCAAGCTTATAAAACAAAAGCATTTTCTTCTCATTTCACAACACTGTCTTCTTCTCATCCAAGTGAATAATTTAGTCTCATTCACTAAATTCACTTCCATTCTCTTTGAGTTAATTCTTTTTCAGAATGAACTTTGAGTTAGTTCTTGAGAGTCATTTTGTTAAGCAATTCACTTCTAAGCTCTTTAAAGTTCATGCAATCATTTAACAAGCACACACTCCTGGCACTGTAAGATTCTTACCTCACATGGCATACATATTATGTATTAAGGTTTGTTGGACAGTTATACTTTGTACTTACAGTTATGGTTATCCACTGAAACTACTTGTATCTGATAAAGTAGTCTGCGAGTAAACAACTTGTTATAATATCGTTGGGTTATTCACTTAAGAAGCTTGGTTACTGGAAAGGATCGAGCAATTTGATCATGTTAAGTGCCTGAGTTGGGAAACTCATGTCTACCAAGAAGGATTTCAATGATAAAACTGTCTTTGTAGTTGTATTATTGTATCCATCTATTTGTGTTTGGACATTGCATTATGATTTTATTTGTTTGAGAGTGTGTGCTTACATCCAAGCATTTCTATATGGCTAGATGCCAAGGAATTAACTTTTAAAGCATATGATAAGCATAAGCAGATCATACAATGAGGGAAATTCAGCAACCTATCACCCATACTTCAACGGGATGATATATGCAAGTTAGAAGACCAGAATGACTATCTTACTCTAATCGATGGACCTTGGTGTCTGGAGTATGATACACAAAAAGTTTATTATATAGAAGAAAAGGGAACTGGATACACTAAAGCGGATGCGTGAAAAATGGCAATAAACTCATAGGTGATGAATACATTGTATTATGCTCTATCAAAAGCAGAATTCAATAGAGTTTCACACCTAAACATGCATACGGAATCTAAAGGTGCTTATAAATAACTCAAGAAGGTATGTCTAAAATTAAAGAATCCAAATTTAGTTAGCTTGTAATTATGAGATTCCCAAGGTATATATCGAGAAACTAAAGAAACAAATCCAATTCTCTGTAAGCAGCTAAGAAATTGGAAAGAGTTTTCTTGTCTAGAACACTCGCAAGAAAAATATTTATCTTTCTCTTCAAAGTGGGAACATCTTCAACATGATATCGTTGGAGGATCTCATAGTCAATCTTCTAGCCCATGAAATCAAAATAAGTATAGAATCAAGATAGAAGAAGAGCCAAAAAAGAAGAATCTTCCCTTCACATCCACAAAATGCAAGGGAAGAATCTGAGCAAGACGGCAATATAGATAAAGTCCTCATCACATGAAAGTTCAAAATGTTTATCGCGAAACAGAAGAAAAAATGGGAAAAAATCACCTCAACAAGCTAGGGCATTTAAAGGGTTGTTTAGTGTTAAAAGGCTATATAACCAAGAAGGTCCAGGAAGAAGGTGAAGTACCTTGGGATGACTCAAGCAGCAAAGAAGATGAAGAACAAGCATGTACAGGACTCGGCAAAAATGGTAAAATTTAACTCAAACTCGGACGATGAAATTCATAAAAACCTACTTACGAATAATTTTATAACACTTCGCATTAGTTTTTTAAAGAAGTAGAATGTTTATATAAGTTCAATAATAAGTAAGTTGAAAATAAGTCTCTCAAAAAAAGATTTGAAATTGTGAAGGTAAATGAATTGCTAAAAAATAACTCAAGTAGATATAAAAGTAAAATAGTTTGTTAGAAAATGATATTAATGAGCTTAAAAGGAAGTCTACTTTCTTACTTCTTAATTGAAAACGAGAAGAAAAAGTAGATAGCAGTGCTACAAGTTATAAAAAGAAGACATGATGGATTTGGATTATAGGAGATATAGTGAAGCCTAACTCTCGAGGGCCCGGAAAGGAAGGTGAGCTAAAATGAAATTGCAGGGATCGGAGTACCCCCAAGTCCCTTTCAGTAAGTTCTTTCACTTCCATGCTCACTGAAGTTCAGTAAATAATTGTACGAGCATACTCCTAAACTATGTAAGATTGTTTTATTACCTAGTACTAAATTGCATGAATATTATGCATTAGGGTTGTCAAAGTGATGTACTTTTTGTACTTATGGTTAGAGTTATCCTTACGGTTAAAGTTATCCTCATAAATAACGTGTAGAGGTTAGAGTTTTCTAAATGTAAACAACTTCTTTGCCAATATAAGCAGTTCGAGTGATTCAATCGGGTGGCAAGCCCGAGTAAGGAGACCCGAATCATGATTTTTACTCAAAATAATTTCCATGCTAAATATTTGCCTTTGTGCTTGCATTATGGTTTTTATCTAATTGTGTTTGGACTGTATTGCAAAAGAACTTTATTTGTTAGAGGACATGTATTCACAATCCACTTCATAAAATAAATTGATTTACAGATAAAGATCTAAACGTTTCAATCCGTCTAGAAATCTGATTTTCAACTTATGTGTTCAAAATAATATTGACTAAATCATTATATATTGCATCAACTTAAGTATAAGGTATTTAGAAATCTGCTTGTGTGGTAGCTCTATGTAGCTGCAAACTTTGTCCCAAGTCCACCTATCGGATTATTAATACTTTATCATATAGTCCTCGAAATCTATTCTGAATATGCAACATGAATCATTGTTATAAGTGGGTATTATAGAAACGATCCCTTTAGAAAGTACAAAAAAACGTACAAACTTCCTACTAACAGAGATTTCCCTACGAACTTTGTATTAGCAAAAAATGCCATTAGTATGTTTGCTAATATAAAGTTCAGGGGTGATTTACGGATAAAGATCTAAACGTTTCAATCAGTCTAGAAATCAGATTTTCAACTTATGCGTTCAAAATAATATTGACTAAATCATTATATCTTGCATCAACTTAAGTATAAGGTATTTAGAAATCTGCTTGTGTGGTAGCACTATGTAGCTGCAAACTTTGTCTCGAGTCCACCTATCGGATTATTAATACTTTATCATATAGTCCTCAAAATCTATTCTGAATATGCAACTTGAATCATTGTTATAAGTGAGTATTATAGAAACGGTCCCTTTATAAAGTACAAAAAACCTACAAACTTCCTACTAACAGAGATTTCCCTACGAATTTTGTATTAGCAAAAATGCCATGAGGGGTGTTTTCTTTTATTTATGAAGTTTTGAGTATATCTATGTAAAAACCCCTAGTTATAATGTTATAACAGAGACAAGTTTCTACTAAGTTGAGAATGTCTCGACAATTAAAAGCAGGAAGATAGTCAACCCCTTGAAATTTGAAAAAGGCATCGACAAGTGCTTAATTTATGGTTTTGTATCTTTATAAATATAATTTTAATTATTTCTTATAAAAGACCGAGGCTTTTCCCTTGACTTCCTCGAGGATTATACATTGCCTCACCTCACCTTATTCGGAACCACTTGGGTCCACCTCACATTTTCTTAAACAACGGCTGCTACATCTTTTCCAATCTTACATAGCTATAAATGCAGATGGGAGCAATAAAACTTCATAAGTAGAGACAACCTGATTATTACAAGAGGATCCCCCCATATCTCCCTCTTCCACATTCCTCCTCTTCTCTATTCATCACCACCTTCTCACCTCATTCCCATCAAGAGAAATCCACTGCTGTCAGGCAGAAATTGATTGGAATTTGGAACTGTAGAGATATATTTCACATTTATGTATCGTTTATATATTTTCTGTTCTTCTGTCTACTTTATATAATTTGTACATAGGTCTCTCCTTATATGAGAGAGCCTAGGGTCCAAGGAATAAACAATTCTTTCTATTTTCCCAACATGGTATCAAAGTGGCAGTTCTAGATTGGAGCTCCTGTACCGAAACCCTAACCTCAAACCCCACCTCAAGTCCCTCCTTCACGTGCGCGCCGCCTAAGGCTTCCACTGCCCAGCCCCAGCGGGCTTCCGCGCCCACGTCGCCCGCCTCCAGGCCTTCGCCCAACCACCGTGGGTGTTCGCACCCCCGCTGCCCGTCCACGAGGCCTCACCCCTCTCTCCAGCGGGGCCCCTCGCCGTCGCCAGGTCCCTGCCAGGTTCCCACGGCCCCCGCTAGGCCTTGCTAGGCCCCCGCGGTCCATCTTCCTATCGTCGTGTGGCCCCGCTGCTAGGCCCTTGCACACCATACCTTGTGGATCCTCTCCCTTCGACCGGTTGTGCCTGCTTGCTCCAAAGGTTGCCGTCAGTGCAGTCTCTCCTCCTCTTTAAGAGGGACGCCACCGTCGAGCTTTCTCCCTCGATGAGATTGGTTGCATAAGTCTACATATGCAACCAAATCTCCCTGTGTCAGTGTAGACAAACATTTGTCTTGTCTACAATCCTAGTTGTCTTCAGCCGTCATGTCAGAAAGCAAGATAGATATCCCCTCCACGGGCGCCTTTAGAGGCCTTGTGCCTATAGTCAAGATGGACAGGTCAACTATGAACTGTGGGCTATGCAGTTCATGAGCATGATGGAGTCTACAGGTAAGAAACATATTCTTACCGAAGAAGAACCGGCTGAGAAGACTGGAATTAACGCCTCATGGGAGGCGGATGATGCATATGCCAAGGTTTGGCTCTCAGGCACATTGGCAACAGAGATCGCCAATGATATACTCCACCAGCCCACAGCCAAAGCGATGTAGAATATTGTAAATCCTTGAACTTGGCATATCTCGGATCCTATATAATAAGATCCGGCTCGTCAAGAGAAAACCAACGAAATTTGTTTCGTGTGAATCGGACTTCGTTTCGAATTGTTATGATTTTCCGAAGAAAGAGAAGTCATTAATCCATAATGACTGTCATTAAGACTAATTAAACATGATTAAAGAAATTAATGACGATTAAAAGCCGCTAATGATCATTAGTAAACACTAATCAATAGTTAATAAAAGATAAGCGTAAATCGCGAAAGTTAAATCGTGATTAGTGAAAGTTAATCACGATTAGTGTTAATTAAGCATCATTAGCGAATCTAGAATCCTCTAGAATGTTCTAACTTAAGCCCCAAGTTTGGGATAAGTTTTGGCTAAAACCATGGGCCAAAATCATGGGCCGCTAAACCATGGTTAAGGTCTAAACCATGATTTTCTAACCATGGTTAGTGGTTTTGTGGCCTATAAATAGACCCCCCTACCCATTCATTCTCTACAACTTCCACTACCACCACCACCCCAAGGGCTAGGGTCGAGAGGTTGGGAGGAGGAGTGGGAGGCGAGGGAGGAGCGCTAGCGAAGCGCTGCCGGGAGAACGAGGAGGAGAAAGGTATGATCCTCTCTTAGTTGCTTCGTAAGCTAGGCTTTCAATTCATACTCTTGTTCTTCCAAGTTTTGTTCTTGATTCATCTTTCTTTCCGATTCGTTTTCATGTTGTGGTTCGAGGAGAAATCTGTGTAACACCCTACTTAGGTGCGGGCGGCTATGCACGTCAGTGATCCTGTGATTCATCACACGTTCACTCATCTAAGACGCTAGTGTCTACCGATTCTCCATCATTTATGTTTCTATATTTCGCATTATGGTTTTATAGTTATTTTGATGGAGACATCTGTGTAATACCCTACTTAGGTGCAGGCGGCTATGCACGTCAGTGACCCTGTGATTCGTCACACGTTCACTCACCTAAGATGTGTGGTGTCTACTGGTTCTTCATCTCTTGTTGTTGAGTATATTCTTTCAGTTTCGTTGTTATTTTCCTCTCGATTGATTTTATAGAGGAAACTCTTTTCGTTTTTATTTTGAAATATGTCCCGTTATAAGGGGAAACTCTGCCGAAATTTTAAGAGAAAATATGTTCTTGACGTTCTTCGTGTTCTTCGCGTTCTTCATTCGTTCTTCGCGTTCTGAACATGTTCTTAGCGTTTTGATACGAAAAATGAAATTCGATCTTTTCAGGAGCCTTAAAATAGCCTTTCTAAAAACGAAACTCGATAAAGCCTTGCGTACATGAGAGAGAGAGCTCAATTAGGTAACGAAATCCTTCTTTTTGCTATTGGGTTTTCATAAGAAATTATTGAAATTCTTGATTTTGTGTTCTTTCCTACGAAGAACCCTAATTTTGGCTATTTTTGAAAAAGACTGAAGAATTGCTTTGTGATTCCCACTAAAATAAGATTTACGCATCAAATTGTTGCGTTGGCTTTGAAAGATTGGGTCTGGGAGTTAAAACAGGCATAAATACGAGTACATATGCATATGAATAATATATACGTGAGTCTATACTAAGTATTGTTGATTATGCAAATCGAAAACTTAATGAAAGAATTACATCATGTGAATTGATGTGGTTTGAGTTGGATCCTAAAAAGGATCGTGTGTCACGTTAAGGATGACTGGGAGTAGTACTACAGGTCGGGCATGCAACCTGTAGGTTTGTCGGAAGGAACCCGTATTGGTGTTTCCCTACCTAGGTGGTACACGGTTACCATGTTATGATAAGTGCGCACAAATTGAATGTTTTGCAACGCGTTGTACCGGGAGCCAATATATTCGGGTTGGAACGACGGAAGATGTGGTCGTGCCATGTGGAGGCACGGGTGGTTCAATAGTGGATGGGTCACGATAATATGTATTTAAAGCCGCTAGGTTATACAATTAAGCAACCGAGTCCTCGAGGACGGTGTGCTCATTTGATTTTCCAGGCTGAGGGTTGAGACCCTGTTTAATAAAAGAAAAGGAAATTGTCAGGGTAGTATTGGAGGATTGGTTGAGGCGACGTGCGGCAGCATAAGCTTACCAAGATCAACACAATCTCCAATCCCGAAGCATCCACAGCTTCGGAGTCCAAGAATGGTGGGGTTCCCCTGGACTAATCCCTGATGTGGAATAGAAAGGAATAGGACTTAAATTAATGAAAAGGAATGAAATTTATGTGATATCAAGTTTTGAAAAATTACACAATTTGTTTGTTTTTCTCTTCTTCGTTACTTAACATTCGCTAATTTTTATCCTATGATTTATGGAAAACCCAACAGATATCGGTGAGCCATCGCAAGGACTTTAAAAAATACATCCAGCTTACATACTAGACATCCAGCCAGTCACAGTAGCTTTACTCTTTAAGGTAGTTAGTAATCTTTTGTATATTTTCCTTTCAAGGTGATGTACATGTAAATGGTTATAGTGGGACAGTGTATCATCTGAACTTTATTTTGTGAATGGAAAAGTGTTGAAATACTCTCTTTTGAGTATTTTTTTATTTGCAGTCTATTTCTGAATGTTATTTGTGATTGCTGAATAAATTATTGCTGAGTAACCAGATCCGGATATGGGAGGATCCGACGGCCCGGGAAACGGGGTCGTGACAGATTGGTATCAGAGCTTGGTTACTCCAGTAATTTATTTAGTAATTAATAACTATGAGCGGTATTCAGAAACTAAGGTTGTATTAAGATCATTTGATCTTAATAAATGACTGCAGTACCATTCACAAGTCATTGTCCCATATGTACATCATGCTAAGACATATAGGATCTGACCTTTGACCTTGACTCATCCCAGGATCATGGCAGACCAAGACATGTCTAGACAATTAGCGGCTATGATGGCAATGCTCCAAGACATGTGGCAAAGGCAACAAGCATTGGAGGAGAGGCTCAATGCACAGGGTGAGAGACCCGAGGCATCTAAGCCTGCGGATGCTAAGATTGAAGGTTCTGTCCATCTTTCTGAGGAAGAATCTAGTTACCATCCTTCAACTGAGTCTGCTCCTACCCCGGTTGAAGGAGCAATGGAGAAGGCCCTTCTTAGACACCAAACATTACTAGATAATTACCGAAAGGGAAAAATTCCTCGATTCAAAGGTGTAGAAACACCTGCCGAGGCTGAATTATGGCTTGATGACGTCAGTAGGATGTTGAGAATAATACACACACCAGCAGATACTTGGGTGCACTTTGCTGATTACTCCTTAGCAGACTATGCAAGACGATGGTGGAGAGCAATTTCCAAGAAGTTAGCAGATCCTGTTCCATGGGATATCTTCGAAGAGAGGTTCCGAGCTCACTTCTGTCCCTCTCATTGGGAAGAATTAAAGAGGAGAGAGTTGGCTTCTCTGACAGGGTTCTAAGACTGTACGAGATTATCATATCCACTTTACTGAGCTACTGCGGTACTCACCAGCTCTAGAAGCTTCACCACAAGAGTATCTTACTAAATTTGTTAGCGGTCTTCAGAGAGATCTACGAGAAAAGCTTGCTGGTTTTAGAGCCACAACCGTAGATGAAGCAATGGACATCACCTCTCGTATTGAGATGGAGAGGGATGAAAACTGCCAAAGAAGAAGTTTCCACTTTAATGGTGGAACATCCAAAAGCAAGGCACATTATAATCGTAGAGATCGTCGCTATCATCCAGCCGGTTCCAATATAAGCTCATCACAGACCTTGGGTCAGGAATTATCAGGAAGAAAGGGTTTCTCTAGACCTCCACTATATCCTCGCGACTCGGCAGCAGGAGCTAGCACCTCTGTGGCTGGATCTTCAGCTCAACCAGGAGCACGTGTGTGTTTTTACTGTCATCAGGAAGGCCACATCAAGAAAGATTGTCCGAAGTTGAGAGTTTCAGGGTTTAAATCAACCCCAATTAATAATATAACATCCACCTCGAGCAATGGAGCAACACATGGAAGAAGACATGGTAGAGGTCGAGGCTCACAAGGAGCGTCTCCTACACAACAACCACCACAAAGTGTTGCGGGTTCCAAGCTTGTCTATTCCTAATGGCCACCTCAATGCAATTACTGAGGAACAGACCTACCACTCAGGCACAGTCGTATGAGGTACCGTTACTATTCATGGCTTTTCAGTACATGCCTTATTTGATTCTGGTGCTTCACATTCATTTATTGCTCGACGGTTAGTACCTACTTTGGGTAAGATACCAGTAGAAGTACAACAGTCCTATCTGATCAAGGGACCAGGAGGACAAGTATTTATAATCCGAGAAATCCTGGATAATTGTATAATACTGATAGCGGGACATCAGTTACCTGTTTCACTACTACTAATCGAAATGGAGGACTTTGATTTTATACTAGGAATGGATTGGTTAGAAAGGCATCATGCATGTCTTGACTATTTCCAGAAGACAGTAACATTTCACCTTCCTAACTCGATAGAGTTCCAGTTCACTGGAAAGACATCCAATGATAATATCAAATATATCTCTACATTGAAGGCACAACAGTTGTTAGAGCAAGGGTGCCAAGGTTATTTAGCTTATGTATCCACTACATCAGGGTCAGAAAGAATGATAGAAGATGTGCCTATAGTGTGCGAGTTTACTGATGTATTTCCAGAGGAACTACCTGGATTACCACCTGAGCGAGAGATTGAATTTGAAATCTCTCTCATACCTGATACTCAGCCTATCTCTATCCCTCCGTATAGGATGGCACCAGCTGAGTTACGAGAGTTAAAGGTACAATTGCAAGAACTGTTAGATAAATGATTCATTCATCCTAATACTTCACCATGGGGTGCACCTGTCTTATTTGTTAGGAAAAAGGATGGGTCGATGCGGTTGTGCATTGACTATAGACAACTAAACAAGAGGACAATAAAGAACAAGTATCCTCTGCCAAGAATAGATGATCTCTTTGATCAGTTACAAGGTTCAACTGTGTATTCCAAGATTGATTTAAGATCTGGATACCATCAGTTGAAAATTAAAGATATAGATATTCCCAAGACAGCTTTTCGAACTAGATATGGCATTATGAATTCTTAGTTATGCCTTTTGGACTAACAAATGCCCCAGCAGCCTTCATGGATCTCATGAATAGAGTATTCAAGGAGTTCTTAGATCACTTTGTAGTAGTCTTTATTGATAATGTGCTTATTTACTCCAAGGATAAGTATCTGCATGAACATCATCTCAGGAAGGCACTTGAAACTCTAAGGAAGAACAAACTGTATGTTAAATATAGCAAATGTGACTTCTGGCTATCTGAAGTATCTTTCTTAGCCCATGTTATTTCTGGGGAAGGTATATCAGTTGATCCTACAAAGGTTAGTGCGGTGATGAGTTGGGAACGCCCGAAGACTGTCACAGAAATACGATCTTTTCTGGGATTAGCTGGATATTATAGAAGATTCGTGAAGGACTTTTCACGAATAGCATTGCCAATGACTAGACTAACTCAAAAGGAGGTCCCATTCTTATGGTCTGATACATGTGAAGCTAGTTTTCAGACACTGAAAGAATGCCTAACATCTGCACCCATCCTTACTCTACCCTCCGGGAGTGAAGGGTTTACAGTGTACACTGACGCATCTAAAGAAGGACTTGGGGCAGTTCTTAGGCAACATGGTAAGGTAGTTATGTATGCATCACGACAGCTCAGGACACATGAGAAGAACTACCCAACACATGACCTTGAATTAGCTGCCGTAGTTTTCGCTTTAAAGATATGGAGACACTACCTGTATGGTATTACTTTTGAAATCTTCACCGATCATAAAAGCTTGAAATATCTATTTGATCAGAAGGAACTCAATATGAGACAGAGACGGTGGCTAGAGTTGCTGAAAGACTATGATTGCATTATCTCCTACCACCCTGGTAAGGAGAACGTCCTAGCAGATGCCCTTAGCAGAAGAACTTATTCACCTGGGTTAGTGAGTGTTATCCACTTCTGGGGTTTACTATCAACGTTACGTGAATGGAAACCATTTGATAGTAGTGCTGATACTATAACTATTCCTCATCGATACAAACCAGAAATATGGGATAAAATAAAGAAAGGACAGGAGGATGATCCAGTCCTTAAAGACTTGAAACAACAACTTGAGAAGAATGAGATAGAGGGATTCCAGATACAAGATGGTTTACTGTATAATCATCACAGAGTTTGTGTACCAAACACACCTGAACTAAGGAAAGACATCTTACGAGAAGCGCACTGCTCAAGATTATCTATTCATTCAGGAATTACAAAGATGTATAAGAATCTTCATTCATACTTTTGGTGGCCAGGAATGAAGAAAGATGTTGCTGAGTTTGTGAATTCATGTTTCACTTGCCAGCAGGTAAAGGCTTCACACCAAAAGCCACCGAGATTATTGCAACCCCTCCCTATACCTGAATGGAAATGGGAAAGCATTTCCATGGATTTCGTTACTGGCTTACCTCAGACGACTGGTAGTAAAGATAGTATCTGGGTTATAATAGATCGTCTGATAAATGTAGCACACTTAATTCTGATAAGCTTATCTTTCACTCCAGACCAGCTGGCTGAGTTATGTATTACACATGTGATTCGCCTCCATGGTATCCCGAAGGAAGTAGTTTCCGATCGAGATTCACGATTCACCTCACACTATTGGGAGAACTTCATGAAAGCCTTAGGTACACAACTATGCTTGAGTACAGCATATCATCCACAAACAGATGGTCAGTCAGAACGTACAATTCAGACACTAGAGGATATGCTACGAGCATGTGCCTTAGAATGGAAGGGATCGTGGATTAAACATTTGCCTCTTGCAGAATTCACCTACAATAATAGTTACCATACAAGTATTGGCATGGCACCATTTGAAGCACTATATGGACGAAGGTGTACTACTCCTTTATGTTGGGAAGAGGTCGGAATAAAGAACCTTTATGATTCAGATAGACTTCAAGAGACACGGGAAGCTGTAGAGCTTGCTAGAAAAAGACTATTAACTGCTTAGAGTCGCCAGAAAAGTTATAGTGATACCAGGCGAAGAGACCTTGAATTTGAGGTAGGTGACTTTGTATTTCTCAAAGTATCACCTATGAAGGGTGTTCAGAGGTCTGGCTTGCGTGGGAAGTTAGCACCCAGGTTCGTGGGTCCCTTTGAAATTATTCAGCGCATTGGAAAAGTGGCATATAGACTTGCACTTCCTCCACATCTTTCGGCAATACATGATGTATTTCATGTATCAAATCTGAGAAAGTACATTAGGGATCCAGAGCATAAGATAAGTTATGATGATTTACATGTTGAGCCAGACTTGACATACCAATACTTGAAAGGGATATCAAGAAGTTGAGAAACAAAGAGCTGCCTCTAGTTAAAGTATTGTGGCGAAACCAAGAGTTTGAAGAAGCCACATGGGAACCTGAGGTAGAAATGAGAGAGAAATACCCGTACTTGTTTGAATGATAACATTATGTATTATGTATATGTTCATTTTAAATGACATGACGTTCATCCTCTTTAAGGTTGTTATGTTTTCAATCCTCTTTAAGGTTGTTATGCCTGCATTTCTAGTCTCGAGGACGAGACTTCCTTAAAGGTTGTTATAATTGTAAAGCCTTGAACTTGGTATATCTCAGATCCTATATAATAAGATCCGGCTCGTCAAGAGAAAACCAACGAAATTTGTTTCGTGTGAATCGGACTTCGTTTCGAATTGTTATGATTTTCCGAAGAAAGAGAAGTCATTAATCCATAATGACTGTCATTAAGACTAATTAAACATGATTAAAGAAATTAATGACGATTGAAGCCACTAATGATCATTAGTAAACACTAATCAATAGTTAACAAAAGACAAGCGTAAACCGCGAAAGTTAAATCGTGATTAGTGAAAGTTAATCACGATTAGTGTTAATTAAGCGTCATTAGCGAATCTAGAATCCTCTAGAATGTTCTAACTTAAACCCCAAGTTTAGGATAAGTTTTGGCTAAAACAATGGGCCAAAACCATGGGCCGCTAAAGCATGGTTAAGGTCTAAACTATGGTTTTCTAACCATGGTTAGTGGTTTTCTGGGGCCTATAAATAGACCCCTCCTACCCATTCATTCTCTACAACTTCCACTACCACCACCACCCCAAGGGCTAGAGTCGAGAGGTTGGGAGGAGGAGTGGGAGGCGAGGGAGGAGCGCTAGCGAAGCGCTGCCGGGAGAACGAGGAGGAGAAATGTATGATCCTCTCTTAGTTGCTTCGTAAGCTAGGCTTTCAATTCATACTCTTGTTCTTCCAAGTTTTGTTCTTGATTCATCTTTCTTTCCGATTCGTTTTCCTGTTGTGGTTCGAGGAGATATCTGTGTAACACCCTACTTAGGTACGGGCGACTATGCACGTCAGTGACCCTGTGATTCGTAACACGTTCACTCATCTAAGATGCGTGGTGTCTACCGATTCTCCATCGTTTATGTTTCTATTTTTCGCATTATGCTTTTATAGTTATTTTGATGGAGAAATCTGTGTAATACCCTACTTAGGTGCGGGCGGCTATGCACAACAGTGACCCTGTGATTCGTCACACGTTCACTCACCTAAGATGTGTGGTGTCTACCGGTTCTTCATCTCTTGTTGTTGAGTATATTCTTTCAGTTTCGTTGTTATTTTCCTCTCGATTGATTTTATAGGGAAAACTCTTTTCGTTTTTATTTTGACATATGTCCCAATATAAGGGGAAACTCTACCGAAATTTTCCGAAAAATGTCCCGATATAAGGGGAAACTCTGCCGAAATTTTAAGAAAAAATATGTTCTTGACGTTCTTCGTGTTCTTCGTGTTCTTCGCGTTCTTCGTTCGTTCTTCGCGTTCTGAACATGTTCTTAGCATTTTGATACGAAAAATGAAATTTGATCTTTTCAGGAGCCTTAAAATAGCCTTTCTAAAAACGAAACTTGATAAAGCCTTGCATACACGAGAGAGAGAGCTCAATTTGGTAACGAAATCCTTCCTTTTGCTATTGGGTTTTCATAAGAAATTATTGAAATTCTTGATTTTGTGTTCTTTGCTACGAAGAACCCTAATTTTGGCTATTTTTGAAAAAGTCTGAAGAATTGCTTTGTGATTCCCACTAAAATAAGGTTTACGCATCAAACTGTTGCGTTGGCTTTGAAAGATTGGGTCTGGGAGTTAAAACAGGCATAAATACGAGTACATATGCATATGAATAATATATACGTGAGTCTATACTAAGTATTGTTGATTATGCAAATCGAAGACTTAATGAAAGAATTACATCATGTGAATTGATGTGGTTTGAGCTGGATCCTGAAAAGGATCGTGTGTCACGTTAAGGATGACTGGGAGTAGTACTACAGGTCGGGCATGCAACCTGTAGGTTTGTCGGAAGAAACCCGTATTAGTGTTTCCCTACCTAGGTGGTACACGGTTGCCCTATTATGATAAGTGCGCACAAATTGAATGTTTTGCAACGCGTGGTACCGGGAGCCAATATATTCGTGTTGGAACGATGGAAGATGTGGTCGTGCCATGTGGAGGCACAGGTGGTTCAATAGCGGCTGGATCACAATAATATGTATTTAAAGCCGCTAGGTTATACAATTAAGCAACCGAGTCCTCGAGGACGGTGTGCTCATTTGATTTTCCAGGCTGAGGGTTGAGACCCTGTTTAATAAAAGAAAAGGAAATTGTCAGGGTAGTATTGGAGGATTGGTTGAGGCGACGTGCAGCAGCATAAGCTTACCAAGATCAACACAATCTCCAATCCCGAAGCATCCACAGCTTCGGAGTCCAAGAATAGTGGGGTTCCCTTGGACTAATCCCTGATGTGGAATAGAAAGGAATAGGACTTAAATTAATGAAAAGGAATGAAATTTTTGTGATATCAAGTTTTGAAAAATTACACAATTTATTTGCTTTTCTCTTCTTCGTTACTTAACATTCGCTAATTTTTATCCTATGATTTATGGAAAACCCAACAGGTATCGGTGAGCCATCGCAAGGACTTTAAAAAATACATCCAGCTTACATACTAGACATCCAGCCAGCCACAGTAGCTTTACTCTTTAAGGTAGTTAGTAATCTTTTGTATATTTTCCTTTCAAGGTGATGTACATGTAAATGGTTATAGTGGGACAGTGTATCATCTGAACTTTATTTTGTGAATGGAAAAGTGTTGAAATACTTTCTTCGGAGTATTTTTTTATTTGCAGTCTATTTTTAAATGTTAGTTGTGATTGTTGAATAAATTATTGCTGAGTAACCAGATCCGGATATGAGAGGATCCGACGGCCCGGGAAACGGGGTCGTGACAGATATTCTTGATGCTACTTATTCACAGGCAAAGAATGAGACAAAGATTCTGCAGCTTTAGCATGATATCTTTACTATCAAGCAGAATGGACGCCCTCTTCACTCGCTATATACATCCTTGTGTGGGATGTTCGAGAAGCTATATAGCTTCATGCCTCTCACATCCACTCCTGAGCAGCAGAAAACGTATAGGAATGCCACCATGTTGGTGTAATCCTGGTAGCCCTAGATCCTGAGTATGTGGCTTGTTCTCAGATTTTGGCAGACTCTACTATTCCTCCTATGGAGGAAGCCTTCCGCAGGCTCAGTCGAATCGATGTTCCATCTACTGCCAGTCAGACGTCTTTAACGATGGCGGTTGCCCAAGGTCGCGGAGGATCTTCTCAGTTTCGTGGTCACGGATCACGAGGCAAAGGATGTCGTGTTCGTTAGCCATGTACTTTCTGCCATCATCCTGGACATACAAAGGATACATGCTACTTCAAGCATGGATTTCCTGCCTCTGGTCGAGTGGCTGAGCAGATTGAGCCCCCAGTTGCTTCCTCTTTAGATCAATGTTTCGAGGATCTTGTAGCACGATTAAGGGGCATTATACCTCCTTCAAGTCATGTGACGTCTTCGTCAGCCCCTGAGAGTCATTCAGATGTAGTTGCTTCAGCCTCCTTAAGTACCTCAAGTACGTATGCACTCACTAGCAGTAGTGGATCTGATGATATAGAATGGATCATGGACTTCGATGCCGCACATCATTTGTGTGGAGACAGGGGTCAAGTTACAGCCTACAAACAGGTTCCTCCAGGACGAACTATGGTTATTGCAGATGGGACTCATTCCCTAATCACTAGACAGGGGGAGATCAGCTTGACGCCCTCTATGCATCTACAGAATGTGTTGCATGCACCTGATTTCTCTATGAATTTGTTGTCCATTAGCCAGATTACGAAGGATTTACATTGTCGAGCCATTTTTAACCCATCCTCTCTTGTTTTTCAGGACATCCTTACCGGCAAGATGATTGGGTGTGGTCGTGAGCAGGACGGTCTCTATTGCCTTGTTCGAACACCATATGCCGGAATCTCCTCTCTATCTGTTGGACATGTGATGCAGCGTGGAGTCAAAATATAGGGCCAAACATTTATCTAATTTTAGTGGTCAATTTTATTTACGTTTATTTACGTTGTCGTGTCTTTAAGTAAATAAACGAGATCGTCTGTGATCTCCAATAATTAGTTATAGATTTGATTTTTAAATTAGTCGGTTAATTAGTTAGAGTCTAATTAGGATAATTAGTTATCAATTTAAATTAGTTTTCTATTTTTTGTAATATCATCCCTCCTGTATAAAGGGATGAGAGTCCAATGTTTTTAGGGAGTCCAGAATTAATGAAAAATTGAGATCTTTATCTCCTTCTCCCTCTCTCTCTCCACACGATCTCCGCGTCTCTTCCCTTCAACCTTGCACGACAGGCGTGCTCTCTTCTCTCAATCCCTCTATTTTCTCCACCGAAATTCCACCGTTCAAATTATTTTAATTATTGTCGACGCGCCAAGTTTCGATCTGCATCATTTGGTATCAGAGCATGGCCCACAGATCGTCCTCACGATCTGATGATCCGTTCAGACATTCGTGCTGACATACATCGAGGGACCATCGTTTATCCGAGCAAAAACAACGAGGAATGGACGCCTACAACAAGGAGACGGCGCGCATGTTACGCAAGTTCCAAACCACATTCCACGCCCAGCATCGCGAGCTTATGGCTACCCTCGAGGCCCTACGCGCTGTCCAATCATTGTCGCTAACCCCCGACGTCGTTGACACGAGTTTTGACGAAGAAAGCCCCGCTGTTGAGGAAGATCCGGCCGTTGTTCAGATCATTTCGGAAGAAAAAAACGACGAAACAGTGGTTGTCCAGGTAATCTCAGACTGGCAGAAACCCTCGGAATCAAGCTACGCCCCAACCGATACACCCGCGCCCCCTCCTACCGCACCTGCGACCCCAGCCACAGCTGCAGCCCTTCCGCAACCTCCTCCCCCCCTCCAAACACTACCGCCACCCCCGCTCTTTCCCGATGCCCCCAACGGCCCCGCCCCTGTGGCACAGGCCTCCTTTCCCACCACCGCTGAACTCCTTCCGACGCACCAACCAAACCCCATACCCCCTCGCATCACCACCCTCGCCACGTACCACCCCGCTGCAACACCCCCCGCGCCAGCTTCGGCCGCTATCACCCCCCGCAACCCCCGCGCTCCCCTGCGACACCCCCACCGCCGTCGCCTTTCCAGGCCCGCACCCATCGCCCCGCCTCGCCATCCCCTTTCCCTCCCCCCACCAGCGCCTCTCCCTCCCGGAGCCACTCGCCCCGCCGCCCCCTACCTCCCCCGCGCCATTCCTCCCCCACGGCCCTTGACCCTCCCCCGCGCCACCCCTCCTTTCCTCCCACCTCGCCGCCCCCGTACAGGCACCCTTCCCGCGACGCATCCCTCCTCGTGCCCCATCGTTTCCCTAGCCGTTGTCACCACCGACCACCACGCAGGCACGCCTCGATCTCCACGCGAGCATCTCCAGCCATGGCTCGCCGATGGCTGCTGCCGCCATCCTGGGCAGGAAAAGGGGTCTCGAGCCCTAACCAGAAGCCCGAGGTCGAAGGAAGTCGAAGCCCTTGAGGGATGGAATTGGAGATTAATTTGGAAAAGTTGCATGAAGACCCCCTGGCCAAAATTTTTATATCAACAAGGACATTGTAGGGCTAAAACATACTATGGGATCCCTTTAGCCAGAGGGGTGTGAAAATTGCGCCCAAGCCCCCGGCTGCGAAAATATTTAAAGAAAAGGGCTGAAAATGTGAAATCTGGGGACCCTCCTTATCCTATTAGGACTAGGACCTTGGGGTTCATCTATATAAAGACCCCATGGCTTCCTTCATTGGCCACATTTCCTCCTCTCCTTTCATTGTGCTATTGCTTTGCCATGGATCCTCTAAGAGCCATGTTGTTCATGCCTCATCAATTCTTCGACCATCACAAGGAGGAGACAACAATCAAGAAGACGTCGCCGTTCGCGCCACACATGTTCTTCCACCACGAAGGCCGCGTCACCCATGCCCGCGTGTGGATCCCGCCATTCGCTCCACACCAATTCTTCCAGAAGATGACTGAGCACGCGGATTCGACCTCCAAGCCTGCAGATCCAGCAATTTGTCAGGAGACGAATTTTTAAAGCGGAGGAGAGTTGATGCAGCGTGGAGTCAAAATATAGGGCCAAACATTTATCTAATTTTAGTGGTCAATTTTATTTACATTTATTTACGTTGTCGTGTCTTTAATTAAATAAATGAGATCACCTGTGGTCTCCAATAATTAGTTATAGATTTGATTTTTAAATTAGTCGGTTAATTAGTTAGAGTCTTATTAGGATAATTAGTTGTCAATTTAAATTAGTTTTCTATTTTTGTAATATCATCCCTCCTATATAAAGGGATGAGGATCCAATGTTTTTAGGGAGTCCAGAATTAATGAAAAATTGAGATCTTTATCTCCTTCTCCCTCTCTCTCTCCATGCGATCTCCGCGTCTCTTCCCTTCAACCTCGCGCGACAGGCGTGCTCTCTTCTCTCAACCCCTCTATTTTCTCCACCGAAATTCCATCGTTCAAATTATTTTAATTATCGTCGACGCGCCAAGTTTCGATCTGCATCAACCTGTCTCACCATTTATGTTGTACATGCGTGTTGGTCATCTCCCGTTCCAGAAATTGTGTTGTGGTCTGCCTCAGATATCGTCTCACACGTCCTTTCAATGTGAGGCATGTCAGTTTGGAAAGCATCATCGCTCTGCCTTTCCCAGTCATCCCAATCAGAGCAGTAGCTCCAGTTTTGAATTGTTTCATATAGATATTTGGGGTCCCAGTCATATTCCTGATCACTGGGACACAAGTTTTATCTAGTTGTTGTTGATGATGTCTCGTATCTATCTTGGGCCTTTTTATTAAAGAATAAGAAGCTGGAGATGTTATCAAAAATTCCTTAATCGAAGTACATAATGTGTTTTCAGCTATTGTGAAAATTGTGAGCACTGATAATGTCTTGGAATTTTGTACTAATACTCTCTCCAATTATTTTTCAACCCAGTGTATTATTCATCAAACATCATGTGCACATATTTCCCAACAAAATGGTATTGCATGAAGGAAACATCGTCATTTACTTGATGTTACTAGGACGCTTCTCATTCAGAGTCGTGTTCCTCATTCTTTTTGGGGCGATGTTTTTTTATGCTCTTGGGGCGATGTTCTAACAGCATGTTATATTATTAATCGCATGCCCTTGTCAGTTTTGGGTGAGAAATTTCCTTTCGCTCTTGCCTTTCCTGAAAAGGAATTGTTCTCACTTACTTTTCGTGTGTTCGGCTCAGTCACCTTCGTCCACCAATTGTCTCCAGGTGTTGACAAGCTCTCTCCTAGAGCTGTCAAGTGTGTCTTTGTCGGGTACTCCAGGACACAAAAAGGGTATAGGTGTTATGATTCAATGCGCAGGAAGTATTACGTTAGTGTCGATGTCACCTTTTTCGAGTCTGTGATGTATTTTTCTCCTACAGGTGATCGGTCGACATCTTCAGACACTAATGATGGCTTATACATGCCACCACCACCATCATCACCTCCTCCACCTCCACCACCAACACCTCCTTCACAACCAACACCACCACTACCTACGCCACCTCCACTTCCTATTACGGTCCCAGTTCCACCATTACCACATCACTATATCGCCGGCCTGCTTCTGCTCATGGTCACCGCTCATCATCTAGCACGCATGAGGTATGTTCTGATAACATGGTTTCTAATGATGGTTTAATGGTCTACCTGAGCAGGATTCTTTACAGGAGACAGATATGGAGGCTGTTGATTTAGACCTACCTATTACGCTTCAGAAGCAAAAGCGTAGTTGTGCATCATATCATATAGCATCCATGGTCTCCTTTGATCGCTTGATTGGTGATTTCATAAACTTTGTTGTTGCATTATCAGTCGTGACCATTCCACAGAATTATCAAGAAGCTCTGAAGGACGGACGGTAACGTTTGGCTACAGAAGAAGAGATGGCTGCTCTTCAGTCGAGAGGTACTTGGAGCCTCGTTCCAGCACCTACTGGAGTGTCTATTGTAAGATGTAAATGTTTTTTTACAATAAAGCAAAATGCAGATGGTAGCATCGACAGATACAAGGCATGCCCGGTTGCACGAGGGTTTACTCAAACATACGGGGTGGATTATCTTGACACATTCTCCCATGTTGCTCGTCATTCCACCTTACAGATTCTTCTCTCTATTGCTACGATTCGAGATTGGTTGTTGTTTCAGTTAGATGTCAAGAATGCATTATGTATGGTGATCTCCACAAGGAAGTCTACATGCAACAACCACCTGGATTTGCTATTGAGGGGGAATATTCACAGGTGTGTAGACTTCATAAGGCGATCTATGACCTTAAGCAGAGCCCTAGAGCTTGGTTTCATACGCTCTCAGACTTGTTTGAGAAACCAGGGTACAACATTCGAATGCAGATCATTCTCGTTTTATACAGAAAACATCTAGAGGTATGACTGTTATTATGGTGTATGTGGATGAGATTCTTATTACAGGAGATGACATGCAGGAAATAAAGAGGGCGAAGGAATTTCTGGGTCGTGAGTTTGTTACTAAGGATCTACGAGTTCTTTATTTTCTGGGATTGGAGTTTGCCAGAAATCAAAGGGGCTTGTAATGACTCAGAGAAAGTATGTTACTGGTCTACTAAGTGATACAGGCATGCTTGGATGTAGACCTGCAACTACACCCATGGATCCAAGCATGAAGCTCTATGATGATGATACCGATGAGGTTGACAGGAGAAGATGCCGTGAGCTGGTTGGAAAGCTTCTTTACGTTACCAATACAAGACCCGGTACTTCATTTGCAATCAGTCGGGTGAGCCAATTCATGGAACAACCTCGTCAAGTTCATATGGATGCAATACAAATGATACTAAGGTATCTTAAATCATCTCCAGGTGCAGGGCTGCTATTCAAAAGGGATAGACCTATTACTATTTCAGCATGCGCGGATGCAGACTATCCAGGGTGCTCCAAGGACAGGAAGTCCACGTCCGAATTCACTACATTTGTTGGAGACTCGCTAGTCTCATGGAAAAGTAAGAGTATTGAATCTGAGTATAGAGCTATGGCACAAGCATGTACAAAGATAATGTGGGTTCGAGCAGTCCTAACTGATTTACATATAGATGTACCTCTTCTCATGTCATTGGAATGCGACAATCAGGCTACCTTATTTATTGTTAATAATCCTGCATTCCACGAGAGGACAAAGCACATTGAGATTGATTGCCATTATATACGTGACAAGATCCAAAAGGGCTTCATTGCTACATCTCATGTCAATTCAGGGGAACAAACGGCAGACATTTTCACTAAAGCTCTACTTAAAGAGCCCTTCCAGAAGTGTTCATCCAAGCTGAGCATGATAGATATCTATGCTCCATCTTAAGGGGAAGTGTAGAGATATATTTCACATTTATGTATCGTTTATATATTTTTTGTTCTTTTGTCTACTTTATGTAATTTGCCCATAGGTCTCTTCCTATATAGGAGAGCCTAGGGCCCAAGGAATACACAACTCTTTCTATTTCACAACAGGAACAACAGGATGATGGAACGACTTTGGGAAACGAATAAAATAAGGTAATAGTCATATATAATGCACATTTACATGTGACTAGGTTCTATCATTACAGCACGATGACATGCTTGCATGTGTAATACTGCAGTGTCAACCTAGGAGGTTCAAAGAAATTACCTGGGCCAGTGTGCTTAATTTTGAAGTTCTCATCAGCAAACTTAACACCATAGATAGACTCGCCTCCTCTTCCATCCCCTAGAGTGAAATCACCCCCTTGGAGCATAAAGCTAGGGATAATCCTGTGAAATGCACTTCCCTTGTAATGAAGAGGCTTCCCACTCTTTCCAGTGCCCTTCTCACCTGTTGGAGGATGTAAACACAGAAGACAAACACATTCATCAGTCTCTCAGAAACATGTGTCTAGTTGATCCTGCATAAATGATGCGCAGTTCAAGCACCCCGAAATCAGATCAGAACTGTCCACAACCATAACAGATATTTGGATATTTTAGCAAAATGTGGAGTGCCAGATGAATTGACATAAAAATTGATCCAAAAGTTTTCAGAAAAGCAATTCCTTAAATAATATAAAAATACCAGAAGTCCTGACATGTTCCCCGAAGTTTGAAAGATGGTTAACATCTATAATGGAAACATATCTACTTTTAAAATTTTACCTATTATAGTTAGCCTTGTAAAGGTCAGCAATGACAACAATATATCAAATAATGTCCACAACTCGGAACATATGTACTTTTATTGTTTTACCAATTATATTTAGCCTTGTATAGGTGAGCAATGACAACAATTTATCAAATAATGTCCGCAACTCAGACTATTGTACAGTCACTAATATGATATACCCAAAGATTGGAAAAATTACATACCAGTGCACAGAGCTCTAAAATTTTCTGTATAAAAGGAAAAAAATTAATCAGAAAGGAGCGAATCAATACACTTGCAATTGAGGAGTGCTAAAAAGACATGCGAATATATAATAATGCAAAAGTAGAATGAATGTCTGCAGAAAAATCACATTACAACTTGCCTGCTGTTTTAGGCACAGTCTTGCCAAATAGGCCCATAACGATCCGACCTGTCAATAATTGGGAGAAATAAGTCATTGGCTAAGTAGAAAATAAAATTATATAATGTTTCTATCTGCAAACACTGAATGAACCCTTTTATCCATTGAAAAAAACAGGTGTAAAAAGATCCAAAATTAAATATATGATGCGCATAAACCATTAAGTTAAATTTGGAAGTACAAAGTGAAATAAAATGTAAAATTACATTGGCTTCTAATTATTAAAAAAATAGTCTTACCATAAAAATTGTGTTTCAATTTACATGTGCATAATAGAAAAAAGTACAAACCCAAACCAGGCCCTTCCTATGATAGGTAATGTTCCACGTCGTCTTTATACATAAAGACACATTTTTATTACTAGTTTCTATCCGTCACTACTTTAATATTCCTTAAAAAGCATTGCTTCAATGTTCACCATGTTAAATGGGCCATTTAAATAAAGTTGGTTGAGATATTAGTCATCTTTTATTCATTCTATATATTCTCTTTTCTTTTTGTCTACATTATATCAACATGTTTTTTCTCTATATAAGAGAATCCTAGGGTCTCATGAATAAGCAGCTCATTATTTTCTCTCCACATGATATTAGAGAGACGATCCTAAACTGGAGTTCTAATACGCCATGCCCAAACCCCACCCAGCGCAACTCCTCCCTCTCTCTCCTCCATAAGCAACCGGTGAAGTGCCACCCTACGGGATGCCAGCAAATGCCCCTACAGTAGTCCAGGTGGCTGCAACACCGCCTCCAGCCCCTTGCTGGAGTTCCTGCGCCAACCCCAAGCCCTTATAGGGCACCAGCATCGCCGCACAGACCCCTTAGGACCTTGTTGTCGTTGCACAGCCCTTGACGAGTTCCCATAGATGCCTCCCAGGGCCCTGATGGGTCCAAATCTCCATCGCAGCCCATCGGTGTGATCCAGAGTTTCGTTGTGAACCCCTTCAGCACGTTTTCGCCAATATAGGAACCGTTTTTGGTTTGATTTTGATTGAAAAAGAGTGATTTCAGACTTCTAGGGGACCTCTCAGGCCCTAGCGCAGATCTCAAATTAACGAGGATGTTTGTATGAGTCTACACGTACAACCAATCCTCTATATGATCATGTAGACTCGCTCGGATCAGTCTACTACCCCAGTCGAATTCCGTTTTGACCCATATACTTCATGTCAAAGAGCAAGGGTGATGCCTTCTCTTCAGCTGGTGCCTTCAAGGGCCCAACTCTTATCGTGAAGATGGATCGGACCAACTATGAGTTGCGGTCCGTGTAGTTCTTAACCCTCGTGCAATGCAATAACAAGGAACACATTCTGACACAATCAAAGCCAATAGATAAGTCTAGAGAGAACGCTTTGTGAAAGCAAGATGATGCATACGATGATGCATAAACGTATATTTGGCTCTCTGGACCTCTCAGGCCCTAGCGCAGATCTCAAATTAACGAGTATGTTTGTATGAGTCTACACGTACAACCAATCCTCTATATGATCATGTAGACTCGCTCGGATTAGTCTACTACCCAGTCGAGTTCCGTTTTGAACCATATACTTCATGCCAAAGAGCAAGGGTGATGCCTTCTCTTCAGCCAGTGCCTTCAAGGGCCCAACTCCTATCGTGAAGATGGATCGGACCAACTATGAGTTGTGGTCCGTGTAGTTCTTGACCCTCATGCAATGCAATAACAAGGAACACATTCTGACACAATCAAAGCCAATGGATAAGACTAGAGAGAACGCTTTGTGAAAGCAAGATGATGCATACACGTATATTTGGCTCTCTAGTACTCTCACCACGGCGATTGTCAATGAAACTGTGAACCAACCCATCATCAAGACGATGTGGAATATCCCGATGGTCACATATGATCAAGCGAAGAATGAGACCAACATTATTCAGTTGCAATCAAGGTAGGAAATATCATGATATATCGTTGATATATTGTTATCGGTGAGATGGGGATATTGATATCATTCAACCTTTCAATTTCTAGGATGTCGACGATACGAAGCCGATATATCGCCAATATATCGTGTGTCGACGATATTTCAGCGAAATAGGGAATCATCCAGGTCATATTTCCACTGATATCGCAACATTTCGTCCAATTTCACCCAAAGCTGCAGGGAACTCTTCTCCAATGCTCCTTCCTTCTTTGAGGTGAACTCTACATCTACTCCAACTTTTATATTAAAATAGTGAAATTTCTTAGGGGTTTTGTTTCTATTTGTTAGGTAATGCATCTTCTTGATTTTTTATGAGATTTAAAGTATTTAATGAGATATATGGGGGGTTTATTTGAGGTTTTTGAGGTAAACTCTACATTTACTCCAAATTTTATATTGAAATAGTGAAATTTCTTAGGGTTTTGTTTTTATTTGTTAGGTAATGCATCTTCTTGGTTTTTTGTGAGATTTAAAGTATTTAGTGAGATATATGGGGGGTTTAATTTGAGGTTTTTGAGTTATATTGTAAAACTAAGTTTAGTTATGAAAAAATAAACTCGGATCTCATGTTCTAGACATAGAAACAAGATTTTAAGGTTCTTTATGTTAACTAAAAATTAGTAATTAATTAATTTCATGAATTAAACATTAGATCTGTAATTTATTTTCGTATTATTTGTCCCTTGCGTGGTTTGTCATGAAATTGGTCATCTCAACTCTAGATCTAGGATTTTTCTTAAAAATCAAAACACTTAAATACAGATAGTATGTTGATATTTAAACATTAAATATCTAAGACTTTACGCATATTAAGCATGTTAAAAATGATAAATATAATGAATCTGAAAATTAAAACAAAAAAAATAAGTAGCAAATAATTGATTGTTCTCATCATGTCTCCCGAATATTTGTTATGTAATTTCTTCGCAAGTCTCAGGCTTTAGTAATCAACATCATGGGTACACGCTCCGATTCGGTATCTGATGGTTCTGGTGATCAGAGGGAGAGTGGAGAGATTAGTTGGAGCCTGGAGGTATGTCACCGCTCCATATGGCAACAAATTGAAATCACAGTGCAACTTCTGTAGGAAGAGGTTGGGAAGAGGGGGATTACGAGACTGAAGCACCATCTTGTTGGCAACTTGGCAACAACAAGAATGTTGTCAAGTCCACGTGTTATCCCAAAGATGTGAGGGACTTAGTGAAGACTAACTTGGAGGGGAAGAGGGACAATGATGTGGAGAGGTCCATAAGGGATGAACAATTCAAAGAATTCATGTTCGAGAAAGAGTTCAATGTCCTCTTCGATTCATATGACGATGACTTTATCTACTCGTTGAAATTCAGACCGCAACGGAGAGGAAGGCATACATGAGGGCAATAAAAGAATCTAGAGGAGCAAGTTCGAGAGGAGAGAACTCGGTAGTGCACGCGGCGTCTTCTATGGTACCAATGGCAGTGGGAGTGGTTCTGGAGGTGCACTGGTACCACCACCCATCAAAAAACAAAAGGGGAAAGGACAGGACCCTTCTTAACGGAAAGTGGAGACATTGATCAATGACCTCTACTTCTAAGATGACGTGACTCGGGTCGCGAAGATAATGGATCCAGCTATTTTTGCATTGCGTATCGTAAACAGCGACAGAAGCCAACCACGAGAGTGGTCTACGAGGCAATGTGTTGCATGAGAGAGAAGGTCAGAGAAGCAGTTGGGAAAGGATTCAAAGCATGGTTGGACATCCATAGACAAACGTTGGTCCAAGATGCTCTCACATCCTCTTCACAAGGTTGATATGTATTATGTAATAAATCTTTTTTTTCATTTTTGATAGCACTTTAGATGGATTAAAATATGAGAATTGTCCATGTTTGTGTCCAGCTTATTACTTCAATCCCGAGTACCAATACAAGAATAGTCTTGGTATAAATGCTGACCTTCTAGCAACTGTACAAATTGTGGTGGAGAAAAGCTCGTCAAGGACGAGAAGACACAGACCTCGTGCATAAATGAGGTAATTTTGATTCTGTAATCTAGTGTGGGAGTAAGAAACTATTCGTTAAGAGTATTATATAACAATTTATGACTTCAAACAATGTGCAGGTCAAGTACTTCAGGGATGCCTTTGGTTCCTTCGGTAGAATTAACACAGTTAATAAAAGGAGCAATACTCTTCCCGATAAGGACGAAAATGAATAAGCCCATTTCTTATGGTGTGATGTATTACTATTACTAATTTATCTCCTTTTGAATTTTCCGCAGCAGAATGGTGGTTACTGCCATGGTATTAAAAGGCTAGCCTCGAGGCAATCGAGGCGGTCGAGGCGGAACGAGGCGGTGGTTTTTACCTCGAGGCGTACGCCTCAGATGGAATTGATGAGGCATATGCCTCAGAAGGTCGAGGCGGTCCGAGGCGGTGAGGCGGTCGAGGCGAGGCGAGGCGAGGCGATCTGTGAGGCGTTTTCTGGAATTTAAAGCATTTTTTAAGGATTTAAATTATCTTATTGGTAGTTTTAGATGCTTATAAATGTATAGTTGTCTAGGATATATATTTACAATATGAATGCTTGGAATTTTAAGTTTGTTCATATTCAAATTAAGCATTAAACTTGTCTAATTTTTTCAAGAAATTCTTAATATTGCACTTTTAAATACATAATCCATAAAGCTTAAAGAAAAGCTAGTGTTAAGAGAGGTGACATAATGAGCAATGTAATATACCAACTAGAAAAAAGCAAGATTAGATTCAAGGTACGTCAATGTTGTCATATTTTATATATTAGTCATATATTTAATCATAATTTTTTATGCACCTCAATATTTTTAACGAAAAATATAATGTCTTTGATATTTTAATGACAATTATAGCTAATGATTCTATTTTTGATTGGGTAGAAATTTAGCAGATAGGTTTATGGAATTTACATATCCTTTATTTCACGTTCTTATCTTCATAAGTTCATCATATATTGCAATGTTATATATTATATATATGTCAATTAAGATAATTTCATCAATAAATATATTTATTATAGTTTTTATAAGTATTTTCCTATACAAACTGAGGCTTATGCCTCGACCGCCTCGAGGCTACGCCTCGCCTCGTCTCTAGGGAAAACGCCTCGTTCCGCCTTTCATTTTTTCAAACCTTGGTTACTGCACGGGATGGAAGCTCCCCACCTACGGAAAGTGGCAATGAAAGTATTGTCTCAAACCGCATCTGCAGGTGGCTGGCTGTGAGTGGAACTGGATCACATTCAACTTGATCTATTCGAAGGGACGGAACATGTAAGGAGAACAGAAGCTCCATGATCTTGTCTTTGTGTACTACAACTTGAGGCTAAAGACGAAACATGCAATGGAAGGGCAGGACAAAGAAGACTACACAGATCCCATCGATCTTGCATACATTTTCAAAATGCATGATAATGATAAAGAAGAAGATATTCTCCAGAGGTGGTTGGATTCCAATGATGTCCCAGTGATTGATCAACCGAGAGGCATGTTGAATCAGGCTATAAGTCAATAAATGGGAGCAGATGTTGGTGACTACATGGCCAGATCCAGATGAATCACAGACCCTCTTGGAGGGTTGGAGTTTGATGCAATTGTTGACGGCATTCTCTCTACTAGTTCGAAATCCAAATCCAAATCAAAGGATGACAGTGGAAGTGATGACGATGATGACGTTGTTGTTGGCAGTCGTGGTGGATCTAGTGATGGGGAAACTTATTTAAGGAGGTCAAGGTCAACAGGGGATGGTCATGGACCACATGATACAAAATTCGAGGAAGGGATCCACGCAGGATGTGAATATATGAAGCGCCATGGAAATGCACGTGGATAGTTTGTCCCAAGTCCGAGTCCAGGACCTATGGATTGCGAAGCATATGGACGTGATCATCATCCCACGGACAACTACATGGACGATTTGATATCATCTGTAGGTTCCTTGAGATGCATGAACAATGACGATCCATATTGTGGAGGAACACCAAGTCCCCTGGATGGATATGGATCATCACATGATGAGATATCATTTGACGTCTTCCAAGAATTCTTCCATGCTCCTCCCGGACCTCCTCCTCCGCAGGTGTATACACCTCCATCATATGGGTACAATGGTATGGAGGATATAGCAGCTGCAGCGGTGAGAACTACCAAGGTAGCCAACACAAGCAGAGCCAGGGTAGCTACTTTGGTGGTGACAATTATGGTTTCTTCCTCGAGTACACGCATGTGCCTCCTCCTCCTCTGCAGAGATCTTCTCTTACTCCGTCGTCGTCATCCCGAGGATCTCAAGCCAATACTTTATAGGCTCGTCGTGCCCCTGGTGATACCAAATCTAGTACTGCTTATCCTTGTTTTGGGATACCCATAGGCATCGATGACCATCAATACATGCAGCATGTGATGGATTACAAGGACATGTGCTCATACATGACATGGAAAAACTACTGCGAGTTCATTGAGTCCGCAATGCGCTATGAGAGACAATAGGGTAGGAGGCGATTCAGATCTACCACTGAACTCTTTGTTCTAAACCACTCGTGATTAGGTAATCTCTTTTACAATATACCAAAAAAACATTGTCTCATTAATCATTATGTACATTTTTTGAATCAAATGACTCATCTTAATGTCATTCACTATTTTCCATGAACAAAACATGTTCTAAGTATGGCTAACTTGCTTCTTTGAATCCAAATTTTCAATTCCAATGTTTAATAATCACCACCAATTAACATTAACAATGATATATTCGATATAACCGATGTGTGTGATATAAAGGTCATAAATGATCAATATGTGTGACCAAAGTGTATATTTGTAAGTTATTTAATGTTATAAGAACTTGAATAAACTCTATTTTCAATATCTATAAGTCAGCAATTAACATTAACAATGATATGTTAGATTATAACAGATATGAGCGATGTATGGGGTATAAATGACAGATATGTGTGATATAAGTGTGTATTTGTAGGTTATTTGTTGTTTTAAAATCCTGGATGATCTTAATTTCTGAAAAAATATCAAAAAATGGCTTCTTTAAGCTATTTCTTACATTTTCACTGATTTCATCGGTATATCTTTTTTCTGAGCGGACCGATACGACATCAATACCGATATTTCCTACCTTGGTTGTAATTTGACATCAGAAGACCAAGCAGAATGGTTGACCTTTGCATAGCTTCTATTCTTCGCTCTGTGGCATGTTCGAGAAGCTTCACATCTTCATACATGTCAACACATCTACTGAGCAGCAGATGGCGTACAAGAACTCCACGATGGTTGGAGTTTTCTTGGTTGTTCTAGACCCTAAGTACGAGGTAGCATGTATACAGCTTCTTACCGATGAAGTTATACCGCCCATGTAATGGAGTCCCAATCGTGTTCCTGATCACCAAGGATACATGTTTTACCTTGTTGTTTTGGATGATTATTCTATATTGTTGGAGTATGTGTCATTCATATGTATTTGTGTGTAAATAGATCCCTCCAGAGTCCATTTACCACATCCATGAGTTTAGTTCCACATCTACTAGTGGTGGGACTTGGAGGGTCTATGGAGGCTATATAAGAAGCTCCAAACCCCCATGTATCATATGAGAAAGTTGAATGAAACATATGGCCCTTTGAGGCATTCTTCTGTGGTTCCATCCCGCTCCTTATGGAGTAGGGTTCCACGTAAAATCATGCATTCTTTCAATGTTTAATCTTTTCTCTGATATTCGCTTCTGCATTATATTTTCTAATATGGTATCAGAGCGGGTTCGATTCTCAAGGAGTTGCTCTTGAATATTTATATTTTTGTTTGAGATTCGATAATCAATTGTTCTTGAAGATGATTATTATTTTTAAGTTCTGTCCAAGCTTTAGGGTTTCTATTGAAACCATAATTTCTGTCCAGCAACATGGAGTTCGTAATCGAGATCAGGATTCCATTCTGGGATTTCTCTGTTAAAACCCTAACTTGAGGCGATGGCCTCCTCTCAATTCCGGCAACATTCAGGCGAAGCGGCGAATAACCCTAGCCCTAGCCGCAGCTCCTGGCGGCGCGAGCCAAGCTCCTTCGACAGTAGATCCCATTCCCTAACAACGCTCGCAGTTCTAGGGAGGACCGTCCAGTATCGAACCTCGATTCTAGGAACACCACGACGCTACGCAAGAAATGCATCTTCTCCAAACTCCATGTTCAGGTGGCGTGTTCCAGTGTCGTCCTTCTCCAGTCGAAGTTCCAGACAATGCATCTGGAGATCCGCGTCCTCCAACACCTCCAGCTCTAAAACCCTAATCAATCACGACGCTAGCTCCATCGCTATCTCCAGGCAGAAAACCTCCGCACGCCCCATCGCGCATACCCAACAGTGCTCCAGGCTGCGGCGAGCTCCTGGCGGCGAGTCTGCTCCTCCCCGCGCCCCCTAGCGGCTTCCCCAAGTGGCACCTCTCCATGCGGCGCAGTGCCACCTTCTTGCTCCCAAGAGATGAGCCCTCACATGTGAGCCCCTTCGATGGAGCCTCTCCTCCATGCGAGCTCATCTCAAGCTTCGACGGAGGAGTAGGTCACATCTCCTTCACCGGCCCTCCTCCAGGCGACGGCCTCCTACGAGAACAGGGACCCCCATCTCGAAGGGAACCCTAGTAGCGAAAGAGGGCCCCGATCATGATATTAAAAAGAGAGGGGGAGGAAAAGGACGCGAGCCCAATTGTGGGGGTTGATATTATATTTTTAAAAAGGGGGGAAAGAAAAGAAATCCAGGAGGCATGTGGTTGTCGTGTATTAAAAAAAGGGGGGAGATGTGAGTATATCAAGCCCAATTGGGCTGGGCTGTAATTAAAAAAAAGGAGGGAAAGGGAGAGCACAAGTGAGCCGCGAGTTTAAAAAAATACGATTGCTGCAAATCAGGCCCAAGTTGGGATGTGCTTCAAAAAAATTGAGTCGGCTATATATAAAAAAGAAGAAGAAAATTTGGGTGTTCCCTACTTGCGATGTGTTGCATCGCCCGCTACATCACAGCCTATATAGTTCAAAATTTGCAAGAGCTCTCGCATGAGGAACGCATGCGAGTAAATAAGCTAGTTCCGCTGCATCATCGCTCGGATGTAGTCCAAAATGTGCAAGGTTTCTCGCATGATGGACGGATGCGAGTAAAGAAACTAGTCCAAAAGAGGTTGTAAAGGAAGTGACGGATAGGTAGTTGGAATATTGGCACTTTAATTGGAAAATTGATGAAGATAGTGGATACTATGGAAAGAAGGAAGATTCAATACTATGTCTTCAAGAGACTAAATGGATTGGAGAGAAAAAGCAAGGGAGATCGAGAAGACAAGCTTTAAACTTTGGTATTCAGGTAAAGATAAGGGAAGAAACGGTGTTGGAGTGATTGTCCATAAGGATTTGAAGGATTGTGTGATTGAGGTGCAAAGATTAAGGGATCAGATTATTTTGCTAAAATTGGTGCTGAAAGAAGAAATTCTGAATATCAACTCAGTTTATGCACCATAAATTGGTTTAGATGAAAGGAGTAAACAAGCTTTTTGGAAGGATCTGGATAAAATTTTGCAAGGAATTCCACAAAGAGAGATGATTTGATTGGGTGGAGATCTTAATGGACATGTGAGAAAGGATGCTTCAAGGTATGCTAGTGTTCATTGAGGCCATGGTTTCGGGGATAGAAATGAAGAGGGAAAAATCATTCTGGATTTTGTAATGGCATATGATCTTTTCATAGCAAACACTCTCTTCAAGAGGAGGGAGGAGCATTTAATTACTTATAAAAGTAGCCCGATTGGAACACATATAGATTACTTTGCGTTGAGAAGGAGAGATCGGTTGTGTTGCAAAAACTGCAAAGTAATCTCAGGAGAGAGTTTGACAACTCAACATCGCTTGTTAGTCATGGATGTGCAAATAAAAGGGCTGGTAAAGAAAAGGAGGATTCTCGAGATCATTAGAACTAGATGGTGGAATCTTCAACTGAGGCAATCAAGCTTCAAGGAGAAGGTTTTTAAAGACTTATCTTGGAATTGTAGCGGAAGTACAAACGAGATGTGGGAGGCGATAGCATCTTTTATCCGAAAGGTGGCCAAAGATATGTTAGATGAGTCAAAAGGAGGAGTTCCAGACCAAAAGGAGGCTTGGTGGTGGAGTAGAGGGGTGCAAGAGAAGCTCAAAATGAAAAGAGCATGCTTTAAAGCTATTTCTAAGGATACAATAGAAGAAACAATCACAAACTACAAAATAGCAAAGAAGGAAGCAAAGAAGGCTGTAAGCAAAGCTAAGTCAAAGCTTGTGAAATTTTATACAAAATCTCGACTCTAAGGAGGGCCAGAAGGATATATTCAGGTTGGCCAAAGCAATAGATTGAAAGACCAAAGACCTTTCTCAAGTGAGATGCATTAAGGATGGGGAAGGCCATGTGCTTGTTACTCAGAAGGACAAAGATACTAGATGGAAGCAATGTTTCCATAAACTTTTCATTGGAGAAGGAAATAGAGAGATCACTTTGGGTGATCTAGCTAGTGAGAAGTTACTTAAATCGTTCAAGCTATAGACGAATACAAAGAAAGGAAGTAGAGGAGGCTTTGAAGGTTATGAGACCTGAGAAAGGTGTAGGACTGGATAACATCTCTATAGAAGTATGGAGAGTTTTAGGTGAGCATGGTTTGACTTGGCTTACGATTTGTTCAATGTTATTTAGTGAAGCAAGAAAATGCCTGAAGATTGGAGGAGAAGAATCGTGGTGCCTCTTTATAAAAACAAAGGAGACATTCAAAATTGTTCAAATTGCAGAAGTATCAAGTTGATGAGTCACACTATGAAAATTTGAGAACATGTGATTGAAAGAAGGTTGAGGCAAATTTCTGAAGTAAAAGAAAACTAATTCGGATTCATGCTAGGTCGCTCAACTATTGAAACCATTTGCTGAGGAGAACAATGGAGGTTTTTAGAGCTAAAAGGAAAAATATCTATATGATTTTTATTGATTTGGAATAGGCTTAGGACTCTGTCCCACGGGAGATATTGTGGAGAGTTTTAGAGAAGAGACAAGTACATGTCCTGTACATTAACCTCATAAAGGATATGTATGATAGGGCTTTATCTTGTGTAAGGATTAAAGGATCTAGTCTGGGAAGACTGACTATTTTGACATCAACAATGATTTACATCAAGGTACAACTTTGAGTCCATTTCTTTTTACTTTGATTATAGATGAGTTGACAAGTCACATTCAGGATGAGATACCTTGGTGTATGTTATTTGCTGATGATATTGTGTTGATCGATGAGACTAGAGATTGAGTAAATGAGAAGCTTGAGGTTTGGAGACATGCATTGGAGACTAAAGGATTTCGTATAAGTAGGGCTAAGACTGAATATATGGAGTGCACCTTTGATGGCAACATTGATGAAGGAATCGAGGTGAAGATTGGTGACGATAACATTCGGAAGAGAGATTCTTTCAGATACATGGGATCAATTTTGCAACATGATGGGGAAATTAATGGAGATGTTACTAATGGAATAAATGCAGGATGGCTAAAGTGGAGAGGAGCCTCTGATGTTCTCTGTGATAAGAAGATTCCTTTAAAAATTAAAGGAAAGTTTTACAAAGCAATTGTGAGACCTGTTATGCTCTATGGATCTGAATGTTGGCCTGTGAACCATAGACATGTGCAGAGAATGGTAGTAGCATAAATGAAAATGCTAAAGTGGATGTATAGACACACGCGTAAAGATCGAATTCAGAATGATGCAATCAGAAATACAGTTGGTGTAGCTCCGATCAAGGATAAGATGCGAGAAAACCGCTTAAGATGGTTTGGACATTTGCAAAGAAGGTCAGTTGTTGCACCAGTTAGGAGATGTGGGTTTTGGGATGTTGAGCCGGTTAAGAGAGGGCGAGGACGGCCCACAAAGTGTTGGAATGAGATTATATGAAGGGATCTTAGTTTTTTGGATATAAGTCCAGGATTGACCCAAGATAGATCTGAGTGGAGGTACAAAATCCATGTAGCTAACCCTACTTAATTGTGGGAAAAGGCTTTGTTGTTGTTGTGTTGTTGTTGAAAATTGCATAGTTTAAGTTTCTTCTTTCCATATAAGTTTAACAAGCTTATTTGAATTTTTATATAGATCTTGTTTTTGAATGTATCATTTGCAAATAATCTTTTTGGTTCTAGTTTTACGTCATGACACTGTAAAATAAATTTTTCGTTTGCATAGAATTTTTTAAATGCAACTGTTTCAATGCATATAAATGATCTATTGGACTGCACTAGATAAATTTGATTTCAATCAAATAAAATTTTATTAGATTTGTGTATCTTGTCAACGTTAGATTTGCATCGTGCCACTGTTAAATAAAATTTTAGTTTGCATACATATTTCTTCCATGTTGTATTTTTTGAAACATAAATATCTAATATTTGAATTTATTATTATAGTTCTATTATTTTTAAATAAAATAATAGAAACCGTACAATCTGTGTATACTTCTACATGCCCGCTTACTCGCTTCAGAACGCCTGACCGAACGAATACCGCATACCAACTTTCTAAACCTTGACAACTGTTATATTGGTTTGCATTGATGATATCATTGTTACAAGGGATGGGTACTTGGGTAGGGCATTCGAGCAACTAAGGATTTCCTTGCTCAGCAGTTTGTAACCAATGACCTTAGCGATCTACGTTACTTCCTTGGACTTTTTTTGAAAGAATTACTTCCTTAGACTTGAGTTCGCCATGTTATCTATGGCCTTAAGCAGAGTCTGATTATGATTTCAGAAGCTCTCAGGCTTGATAGATCACCTGGGGTTTATAAGATCGAATGCAAATCATTCTCTGTTTATTCAAAGGTCTCAAAGAGGTACAAATGTTATACTGGTTTACGTTAATGCTACCATTGTTACAGGGGATGATATGTAGGACATTCGAGCACCAAAGGATTTTTGTGGTCACCAAATTGTAACCAAGGACCTTGGCAATCTATGCCACTTCCTTGAACTTGAGTTCGCCAGTAACCAGTGAGGTCTTGTGATGACCCGGAGTAAGTACGTTATAGATCTCTCCAAGGCAAGCATGAAAGAATGCAGGCTTGCCACTAGTCACATGGACCCGAGCATGAAGTTGCATGATGACACAGAGGAGGTAGACAAGAGGATGTTCATAGAGCTCGTTGGGAAGCTCATATATGTGACTATCACTAAGCCAGATATATCATTTGCAGTGAGCAGAGTGAGTCAATTCATGGAGCAGTCTAGATAGGCACATATGGATGCAGTCCATATAATTCTGAGGTATCTGAAGACCTCCCTAGCTCTGGTCTTTTATTTAGGAGAGACGCACCCTTTGGAGTCACAGCTTATGCAGATGCAGATTATGCGAGATATCAAGGACAAGAAGTCTACCTTTGGCTTTGCAGTGTTCATAAGAAGCTCCTTGGTGTCATAACAGAGCAAGAGGCAGATGGTGGTCGAAAGATCGAGTGCAGAATCAGACTACAGAGCCATGACATAAAGGAATATAGCGATGATGTAGGTCAGATCCGTTCTGACTGACCTAGTGATGAATCTGTAATTCATCAGTCTAATTAGCTGAAAATAGAGCTTCGTCCCGAAAATTCAGGATCATTTACATGTTAAATCCATAAAATTAACTTTCATGCATTCATAATTAATTTGCATAAATTAGCATTTATTTCTGCATTCATATCCATCTTCATATTTTCACGTAACTTCACACATTTTTAATTAATTCATGCTAACTCCAATTGACATGAAACCAACTTCATTTTGTGTGCGTATCACTAACCTTAATACATAAAAAATTCTAAAAAAAATGCTAACTTGTACATATTCAAAATAACCTCAAACTCTAATTTCAAAAAAGACGGATGAAAACATTGATATCTCTCATACAATGTCCAAATGAACTCTACTCACTTTTGAATTAATGAACATTCAATTATCTACAAATCAAAACCAAATTCAAAAGAATCATAGTCCATTTGTAAAAATTGAGTTTTGGGACCTATGAATTGTACACATTTGTCGATTTTGACCTATCATTTCATGTGCATATTTCACTCCTTTTAATTATTTTATTTTTTATTTCTTTAGTTTCTTCATTGCTTTAATAAATTACATAAAAATCAAGGGTTTTTATCAATTGTGCCCCTCTGAGATATTCCAATAGCAGTTATGCCCCTCTCTTTTTGGGAATAACACTTGTACCCTCGACTTTTCGTCATTCTATCACTTGTGCCCCTCCGTTACTTTAGCCGTCAACAAATTGAATTTAACCATGGGTTTTTCAAATCATGGTTTGGTTAAGAGGGGGTAAAATGGGAAACCTTCATCTTCTTCCTCGGGTCTGCCTTCGAGTTCCTTGGGTCAGCCTTCAGGATAGTCAGAGGCGTGGGCAATGGCATCATCTTCGTGTCGATGCTGAGTAGGACAGTCGGCGGCGTGGGAAGAGGGGAAGGAGGACGCGGAAGCTCGAGGCGGATGAGAAGAGGGGAGTAGGGGGAAGGTGGGTCAGAGAAGAGGAGGGGGCAGAGGAGGGTGGCCTGGAGGCGGAGGAGGGTGGCCTGGGGCGGAGGAGAAGAGGGGCGGAGGAGGGTGGATCGGGGCGGTAGAGGGGGGCGCTCGAGGCAAAGGAGAGGAGGGGCGAAGGAGGGGGGTAGATGAGGGCGGAGAAGAAGGGGGGCGGAGGAGAGTGGACTGGGGGCAGAAAAAAGGAGGGGGAAGCTTGGGGTGGAGGAGAGGAGGGGCGAAGAAGGGGGGAAGATGGGAGCGGAGGAGGGTGGCATGGAGGCGGGGGAGAAGAGGGGTGGAGGAGGGTGGCCTGGGGGCGGAGGAAAGGAGGGGGAAAGCTCGGGGCGGAGGAGTGGGGAAGCTCAAGGCGAAGGAGAGGAAGGGGCGGAGGAGGGGGGGAAGCTCGAGGAGGAGAGGAGGGGGAGGTCGACCTGGGGAGGACTGGAACTGGCGTGAGGCGAAGTCGAGCTTGAGTGCCTTGAGGGAGTCGACGGCAACGTCGATCTCAACGGCGGCAGCAGAGCAGGACTTGAGGGAGCGGACAACCGCAGCCTGGAGGTCGACAACGACCTGCTTATAGGCGACGACGAGGCAGAGGGCGGCGTCGTCGAAGGCGGAGGCCATGGGAGAGGGTGATACGGTCAACAAAGACCCCACAATTCATTTTTTTTAATTTTTTTCCGCTTGTGTCCTCAAAGGTAATGTATGTTTGCATTTGCATTGGAGATGGACGACAACTCACCCGAGGGACACAAGTGATAGAATGACAAAAGTCGGGGGCACAAGTGATATTTCCAAAAAGGGAGGGGCATAATTGATATTGGAATATCTCACAGGGGCACAACTGATAAAAATCCAAAAATCAAAATCCAAAAAAATCAAAAAAGTAATAAAAAAACAGATGTTGACTTGAGATTATTGACATGATCCATGTGTATATATATAATTTACTTCCCTGATTTTCCTGACCTAGTTTGAACTCATAAAAAAATCAAAAAAAAACGCATTTGAGTCCCTTGCATTATTTCACGTCATGTTTGATTTTTGTATGCATTTATTTATTTATCATCAGATAAATGAATAAAAATTGCAAGGCTAAAAGAATGGTATTTTATATACATAAAATACCACCAAAAATTACATATCTTACATTCAGCATTATGTTTGCATTTGAGTCCTTCATGAATAGATTTTTTGAAGAGTATGAACATTGTAGATTGCATTTAGATGCGCAATTTTCATTTTATGCATTTTTGCATTTGAGTTCATCTCGTAATTATTTATCATTTATCCATGCATTTCTACACTGGTTAAAGTCTAGTCAACAGGTCATCCGCGTGTCACACTTCCAATGGCACCACCTAAGCGCCCAGTCAAACCATCCTACCCAATCAGCACCATGTTTGTTTGTCTTCAAGCGGCTAAGATCCGGGCCATTGGATCGAATTCGATCCAACAACCATGTTCAATCCCGCCTAAGCCCTCTCCACCTCACGCATTGATAACGTGACCTCACCCTCACCGTTGGATCTCCACAATCCAACGGAGATTGTAGGTACTCCCTTCCCCGAGCGCCTCCAGCTCCGCCCACATTGCTTCGATGCTGCTTCTATCTCCTCCGACCACCCTAACTACCCAAACCCAATATCCCTCTCTGGTAACCAACTTGATTCTCTAAAACGGTCGTCGACCAGAACATCCCCAAGCTGCTCTCATATCCAATCCACCAGATCGAAACCTCATGACATCCTTAACCCTAATCTCCACTGCCTCCGAAGACCTGCAACATCCCACAACCACCAGCCCGATCTACCCGGCGAACCCAACTCCCTTATCCCCTTCCTCGCTCTATCCTCTTCATCTCTAGCCAACCCATCATCGATGACTCCTAACAGCCATTATTCCTACGATCTTAACAATCGTCTCCTCTCTTCATATTTAAGCCATCTTCCTCATCATCCCAAAAGCATCAGCCATTAATCGAGCCACCTTCAAAATCAGAGAAAGCTAAGATACGGGCTGGTAACAGCAGCCTGTATACCTTCGGTAAAGATCTCCATCAGGCATGATCCCAGGTGCTGCAAACACCTTGTTGTTGCCCCTTCTCAGTTGCAGCCGAGCTCTACCGTGCTCCGCCCGCGACAAGGCGAAGACCCGGAGTCGAGGTCGACCTCCTCCACTTCCAGGAGAACCATCAGTATCCTCTGTTGCATCTTTTCGTTTCTTCATTATCTCTGTAAGCCCCATACTACATCCACCTCCTTCTGAATCCCCTCTTCCGCATGCACACAACGCACCTTCTCTGCTCACGCCACAGCCACCCTCCTATCTCTCTGTAATCATCTTCTGCCTATCTACTTCTCGTCATCCTTTCACAATCCACCACCGCACGGAGCACCTTCCGCCCGGACGACCCACGGCCGTATGCCACCTTCCGCCATCTGCAGCAGCTAGCTCCTCCCAAGGCCAAACTGCAGCTCTCGTTCGATCAAGAATGGGAATGATCCAGATCATCCAAGGCCGCCCAAATAACAGCCCTCAAATCGAGCCTACATCAATAGCCAAGATTAATTTCCATACCTACTATCCAAGCCTCAGCCACGGTTGTAGCCAAGGCTTCAAGATGCACCACATGGAGCCCTCGTACCGAACCTACACCTCAGCCATCGAACTGGCGCCTAATCCGCCCCCACACGCCATGCACATGGTGGGAAATTTACAGTCGAGCTCTTGCGCATCTCTAGAATTACCAGAATACCCTTATGTGGGGTAAATTACAGACGAGCCCAATCAATTTTGACAAGTTACAAAAAGGTCCCTCCATAGGGTAAAATTGCAAACAATTTATTTATTTTATTTAGAAATAAGCCCCAGACACTTCAATACTTCATATTTTGAGCATCTTTTGTCATATTTTCACATTCTTGGTGTCGTGATCTTCGTCTCACTATCTATCATATAGAACACTGAGATTCTACTTTTGAGACAATAATTGACATTAATTACTTGAGGATATCATTTTGATCATTATTACTATGTTCATTGACTTAATTGCTCAATCACTTGTGATTTGTGGGGATTCATTTCGAGAAATTAATTCGAACTTAATTGAATAATTGTTTGTGATTATTTGATCACTGGGTCTTGGGATTATTTGATTGGCTACTTGTTTGGTCCTTGGTTGGCTTGCTCATCATGCATTCATTTTTTATCAGCATTTCACTGTATCATTGCATCATTTAAAAATCAATAAAAATTGTACTTATTTTACTTCTCTCATCACATAGCATAGCATTTATTCTTGCATAAAAATTATTTTAATAACACATGCATTACATTTTCTTTTCGTAATTAATTAAATGTCTTTAAATAAAATCCATAAAAGCTAAAAAAATCAAAAACACCAAAAATAAGTCTTCTTTCTATGAAAACCTAGGTCTTAGATCCCTTATTAATCAACTTAAGGAGACAGCTGCCTCCCTGAGTATGACCTTGGACTAGTCCAAGTAAAATATAAATTTGATTGCTCACTTTAGTTGACAAATTAATTAAGTGGTCTTGTTGATAAATCTTAAATGAATGAATACTACAACAATTCAACATTATTAAACAGGGTATTAGCAGTTCTTTACCTAGCCGTTGAGGTACCTCTTCCCATGCACCTATGAATGAAAATGTCAAATACGGATAAGAATATAGGTGTTATCATATCCTTATCCTTTTAAAAATATGGATAGAACAACAACAAAGCCTTTTCCCACAATTAAGTAGGTCGGCTACATGGATACTTCGCCATCATTCAGATATATCTTGGGCCAATCCTGGGCTTATATTCAAAAAACTAAGATCCCTTTGTATAGTCTCTTTCCAACACTTATTGGGCCATCCTCGCCCTCTCTTAGCCGGCTCAACATCCCAACACTCGCATCTCCTAACTGGTGCATCCGTTGATCTTCTTTGCAAATGACCAAACCATCTTAAGCGGTTTTCTCGCATCTTATCCTCGATCGGAGCTACACCAACTTTCTTTCTAATTGCATCATTCCGAATCCAATCTTTACATGTGTGTCCACACATCTACCTTAGCATTTTCATTTCTGCTACAGCCATTCTCTACACATGTCTATGCTTCACAGGTCAACATTCAGATCGATATAGCATAGCAGGTCTCACGGCTACTTTGTAAAACTGTCCTTTAATTTTTAAAGGAATTTCCTTATCATATAGAACAGCAGAGGCTCCTCTCCACTTTAGCCAACCTGCATTTATTCTATTAGTAACATCTCCATCAATTTCCCCATCCTGTTGCAAAATAGATCCCAAATATCTAAAAGAATATCTCTTCTGAATGTTATTGTCACCAATCTTCACCCCAATTCCTTCATCTTTGCTTCCATCACAGGTGTACTCCACATATTCTGTCTTAGCCCTACTTATACGAAATCCTTTAGTCTCCAATGCATGTCTTCAGACCTCAAGCTTCTCATTTACTCCATCTCTAGTTTCGTCAATCAACACAATATCATCAGCAAATAACATACACCAAGGTAACTCATCATGAATGTGACTTATCAACTCGTCCATAATCAAAGTAAAAAGAAATGGACTCAAAGCTGAACCGTGATGTAAACTAATGTTGATGTCTAGTCAGTCTTCCCAGACGGGGTCCTTAAACAAGATAAAGCCCTATCATACATGTCCTTTATGAGGTTAATGTATAGGACAGGTACTTGTCTCTTCTCCAAACTTTCCACAATATCTCTCGTGGGACTGAATCATAAGCCTTCTCCAAATCAATAAAGATCATATGGAGGTTCTTCCTTTTAGGTCTATAAATCTCCATTATTCTCCTCAACAAATGGACGGCTTCAATAGAGCGACCTGGCATGAATCCGAATTGATTTTCTTTTACGTTGGAAACTTTCCTCAGCTTTCTTTCGATCACATGTTCCCAAATTTTCATAGTGTGACTCACCAGCTTGATACCTCTGTAATTTGAACAATTTTGAATGTTTCCTTTATTCTTATAAAGAGACATCACGATACTCCTCCAATCTTCAGGCATTTTCTTGCTTCGCCAAATAACATTGAATAGATTCGTAAGCCAAGTCAAACCGTGCTCACCTAAAACTCTCCATACTTCTACAGGGATGTCATCCGGTCCTACACCTTTCCCAGGTCTCATAACCTTCAAAGCTTCCTCTACTTCCTTTCTTTGTATTCGTTTATAGCTTGCACGATTCAAGTAACTTTCACTACTAGCTAGATCACCCAAAGTGATCTCTCTATATCCTTCACCAATGAAAAGTTTATGTAAGTACTGCTCCCATCTAGTCTCTATGTCCTTCTGAGTAACAAGCACGTGACCTTAATGCATCTCACTTGAGAAAGGTCTTTGGTCTTTCTTTCTCGTGCTTTGGCCAACCTGAATATATCCTTCTGGCCCTCCTTAGAGTCGAGATTTTTATTAAAAGAAACTTCATAAGCTTTTGACTTAGCTTCGCTTACAGCCTTCTTTGCTTCCTTCTTCGCTATTTTGTAGTTTGAGACAATTTCCGTTGTTCTATCCTTAGACATAGCTTTAAAGCATGCTCTTTTAATTTTTAGTTTCTCTTGCACCCCTTCACTCCACCACCAAGCCTCCTTTTGACCTGGAGCTCCTCCCTTCGACTCGCCTAGTTATCTCTTTGGCTACCTTTCGGATACAAGATGCTACTGCCTCTACATCTCGTTTGCACTTCCGCTACAATCCCAAGATAAGTCTTCTAAAACCTTCTCCTTGAAGCCCGATTGCTTCAGTGGAAGATTCCACCATCTAGTTCTAGTGATCTTAGGAACCCTCCTTTTCTTTACCAGGCCTTTTATTTGCACATGCAAGACTAACGAGCGATGTTGAGTTGTCAAACTCTCTCCTACGATTACTTTGCAGTCTTTACAACACAACTGATATCTTCTCCTCAACGCAAAGTAATCTATCTGTGTTTTTAAAATCTGGATACGAATATGAATATCATGTGAATATGTAAAATGTAAAATCATATCCTCAAAATACGAATATGAATGCAAAACGAATATTGATAATTCGGATACGGATATTTGGCAAACAAATATGAATTAATATACGATTATTAGACATGTCTAAATTTACTTAAAAGTTATAAGCATTTTAGGTTCATAACAATTTCCAATGTATAAAAGGTATATTAAATATTTTAATAATGAGTATGCATAATAACTAAATAATAAATGAAAATATCAAAATAATTAAATAATAAAAATAAATCTTTCCATGCTCATTTGTGTATGTATCATATAAGTAGAGGTATCATCCAGAATTTTTTAACATTTATATTCATATTCGTATTCAACGAATATCAGTATTCATATCCTCAAAATTTTGAACATTTGTATTCATATTTATACTTATCAAAATTGAGGATATTATATTTGTATTCATATTCGGCGAATGTTGAATATGTGTATTTGTATTTGCATTCGTAATCGCTAGATATGAGAAAATGGCATCCATATCCTCAATTTAACGAATGTGGATACGAATATATTTGTATTTGTTTTCATCCCTACATGCACCTCCAATGCAATAACTAGGTTGCTCTTTTCATTGTCAACAACCAAGCCTTTCATGAGAGGATCAAGCACATCAAGGTAGACTGTCACAATACTAGAGGACATGATTCGGAAGAGATTCATCTCCACCTCTCATGTCACCTCAGGAGAACAAATGGCAGACTTGTTCACCAAGGCCCTAGCTATGTTACAAGCTGAACATGATTGATATCTATGCTCCAGTTTGAGAGGGAGTGTTGAGATATTAGTTATCTTTTATTCATTCTGTTTATTCTCTTTTATTATCTATGTTATGTAATTTGCCCAATAGATTTCTCCTCTATATAAAAGAACCTAGGACCTCATGAATAAGCAACTCATTATTTTCTCTCCACAAAGTTGCTACCTCAGGTCTACTGCTAGCCATACTCAGAAATAGGACTGGATAAGCTAAATCAAAGGTAGTTCTTTCATCTTCATTGACCTTCCTCCCCCTAATAAAAAAAGAATCATCCGATTTCCCACACATTAACCACAAATCAATTTGTCTTCAGCGCACGTGCCTAAACCACCTAAAAATATCTATATTTATCCTTCACATTGGACACATCTGATTTCATTTTCTGTGCAACCGTACACATGCCAATAGCCTCTTGAAAAGCCAACATCCATGATAAAGCTTTCACGCTAAAGCATGGCAGGTATCTCACTATGACTATGTAATGTTTGCTTTACACTCTAGGAATTTCACCATCAAGCACAGATTGTATGTATCATCTCCAGGATTTCCTCTATCTCGATGACAAATTTGTTCCAAGCATTAAATAATATCTTCTGAGGATTTTAATTAATCAGTCTTTATGTCCCGTGTGTATCTCCGTTTCACTAAAGTTGCATATCAGGTCATCACACGCCAAAGCCTCCCCTAATGCCCAAGCTTCTAATCAACTGTCTCAAATTTATCCTCAAATACCCAAAATTAGAGCACATTATGAAAATATGCCCCCACATATGGTAACATAAAATGGAGATACCTCACTCAATGACTGGAATGGTAAATGGATATTTAGCAACATATGGAGACCTTACTCAATGACTGGAAGAGAATGACGATATACTTTTCTTTGAAAAGCCAAAGAATAACCATTATTAGAGGTTAATGAACATCCAAAAAAATCATTATAATCAATAAGAAAGGACAGTCTAAAACAAATCTATTACATTTTCCCTTTCAAACTATCCCAATCTTGAGAAACGGTATACAACAACAACAAAGCCTTTTCCCACATTAAGTAGGGACGACGGCTACATGAATTCTTTGCCTCCATTCAGATATATCTTAGGTCATTCTTGGACTTAGATCCAAATAATTAAGATCCATCCAGATAGTCTCATTCCAATACTTATTGGGCCTTCCTCACCCTCTCTTAGCCGGCTCAACATCCCGAATCTCGCATCTTCTACCTGGTGCATCAGCCGACCTCCTGTGCAAATGGCCAAAACATCTTGTGCAGTTTTCTCTCATCTTATCCTCTATCAGAGCTAAACCAGCTTTTTTTCTGATCGCATCATTCAGAATCTGATCTTTTCGTGTATGACACCACACATCCACCTTAGCATTTTCATAATGAGAAATGGAATGGATTATCATTTTCCACATAAGTCTCCACCGGAAAACATCATATCTATGCAACCAGCATCTCTAGCGATTTAAATCAGTCCTGCCTCTAAAAGTGAATCACGTCGTTCTTATTCCTTCTTCCCTTCTTAAAAGATCGCCAGAAAGCTGACTAGGGAGATATACCAGACTATTGTATGTCCAAATACTATCCAAACCAATCCACACATACCTTATAAAAGGACAATCAAAGAATTAGTGCTTAGTATCCTCAATTTTGGACAAAGGACCAGTCTACCTTATGTCCAAACCAATCCATACCTAGCTTGCAAAGGGGAAATCAAAGAATTAGTGGTTGGTGTCCTCATTTACGCACAAAGGATCTGGTAGTGACATGTTTTCTTCTTGTCCTTCATAACAAAATATTGGCCTTTATAAGAGCCCTTATTTGCCAAATAAATCTACCATCATGAAGGAAAACCATGGCACTCTCCCATATACCCCTAGATTAATTTTCATATATGACGTCCATGGAGAATGTATTGTTGTCGTATACCCAACAGTCTCAAACCCCCCCTCTGGTGTGTCAAGCATCCGAGAAAAAGTAAATAAATGTTGAACCCAAGCCCCTCCACCTACGTCCACATGAGCAGCAATCCCCACATAAAACCAGAAGTTTGACATCTGACCTTGATAGGAGCATTGATTTTCCAAATGTATCCACAATCCTGAAGGAAAACCATGTTATTCTCCCATGTACCCCTAGATTGTTTCCCATAAACAATGGCCATGAAGAATGTATTACCATCTTATACGCAACAGTCTCAAACCCCCTTTGGTGTGTCAAGCATAAGAGAAAAGTAAAAAATGTCGATCCCAAGCCCCTTGACCTATGTCCACAAGAGCAGCAATCTACCATAGAAGACTTCGTCCGACATAAGGTTAATCCACCCAAGGAAAATAACCCCCAATATATCGTGACCCTCACCCCCCACGAACTAAACCAGAACAGGATATGTGTCCAGTAATAAATTGAACACCCTTTCATGTACCAAAGAAGTCCTAGGGGCAACCTTACCTATTCTGCTAGGCCAAAGTCCAACCATAGTATTCAAATAGGACATTTTCGAGAAAACCTTCCCCATTATTAAGCCATCTTAGCACTCACTTTGAAAGGAGTGCACAACTTTGTGTTTGCAACTCTTTCAAACCAAGACAACATCCATCACTAGACAGCAAATCTTAGACCCTTCAGAAGGGGGCATACGATCTCCCGCTACACCATCCCCTTGCCATAAAAATATTCTCAATGCATCCATCTTCTTAGCAACAACATACGTGGAACCATGTCTCTTAAGTACCAACCAGATATGATGAGGGTTTGGAGAAAAAGTGAGTTTTCAGGCTGCTTCGAAGGTGGACTTCTTCAGATCCTATAATACAATTGACTAGGATTTCTTTTAGAGTTCTTTGCATAAGAGGGGCTTACTAAATCCATGGATTGCTTGAATAAAAAGGTGTATGACTACAAACTCGTACTCAGTATTAATCAATGAGCACCCCAATGGCGAGATCATTCAGCCACTGAGGGGTCAAGTAGGGATGCTCATTTATGCAATTCCTTTTTGTCCTAGTGATTGTACAGCCGATGTATTATCCATCTCAATGTTACAGTATACAACTGACAATCCCTTATTTGTGGAGGGGATTGTCAATGAGGTTAAGCATGTCTCAACATAGGTTGAGATTTTTAGAGGTTAAGATGGTTTCATGGTGGTCTGGTACCCACTTAAATGGTCTGGTGGTAGTCAGTGAGTCTACCACCCAAAAGACCTAGGTTCAAATCCCCCTTTTGCAGGGGTTGCGCTAGGTAGTAAACAACCAGCGTAAAAATAGTCGAATCTTTCAACATGGATTTGAGCAAGAATCCATGTAGCCGACCCTACTCATAGTGGGAGAAGGCTTAGAACTTTTTAAGCTGGTTTCATGGTACGCCATATCGCAATATATCGACGATATATCGATATCGGTGGAGAGCCCGTACTGATATCAGTCCAGATATCCATTTACCGGGTATCGTCGATATGTGCCCTATATATCGGCGATATATCGCAGATATCGAGCCATATCGCTCGAAATTGATTGGTTTCAGTACAAAATTTTCTGGATATCGATCGATATCGCTGATATATATATATATATATCAATGATATTACCCTTATAGGCTTGATTTCACTACTTATTTCGCTACTCCTAGCATTAAAACACATCGTGAATTATATATTTTGTTTCGTGTCGGGGAGGCTGCCTCTGCATTCCCGTAGGGGGAGCGTGCATGCTCCCCCTTGTCCCCCCCCCAGCTCGCTGACCGGGCAGGAAAACCCTCGTCTAGTAGGGTATGGTACTACAGGGATGCATATGAAAGTTCTTTAATTAGTGGACTTCGCCCCCTTTGGAAATAGAAATGAAAACAAGTTTAATACTGATCAAGTTAGAATCGCAGGGTCCAGAATACATCTCAGCAGTCAGCAGTTAGCTCAGTTGTCAGCTGTCAGCATTAACAGCCAGCGATTTGTGTGACATAATGTGTATTAGTGTGCTACATACACCTAATTCTTGCATATAAATGTGTATTTGTATGTTATTTATTGTTTTAATAGCTAGGATGATCTTAATTCGTGAGAAAATCGCTTTTTACGATATTTTCGACCAGGCGAACCGATACAATATTGATATTTCCTATTTTCCCTCCACGAAACTCTTGGTTCCCTCATGACTAGGTAATATCTTTTAAAATATTACATCAGTTTACATTTTTTCATTTATTTTTATGAATAGATAAATCTTTATACCAAAGAAATATTACCTCGTTAATCATTATGTATATTTTTTGAATCAAATGACTCATTTAAATGCCATTTATTGTCTTCCATGAACAAAACAGGTGTTCTAAGTGTGCTTAACTTAGCTACTTTGATTCCAATTCCAATATTTATTAATCATCAATCAACATTAACAACAATATGTTTGATATGATCGATATATGTGATATAAGGATCATAGATGATTTATATGTGTCATCTAAGTGTATATTTGTAAGTTATTTAATGTTATAAGAACTTGGATTAAATCCATTTCCAATATCTATAAGTCAAGAATCTACATTATATCGATATGTTCAATATGACCGATATGTGTGATGAATGTGATATAAGACCGATATGTGTGATATAAGTGCATATTTGTATGTTATTTGTTATTTTAATATCTTGGATGATCTTAATTTCTGAAAAACGACAAAAAAATAGTTTTTTTGAGCCATTTACGACATTTCCACCGATATCATTGATATATCGGCGATATGCCCCAATATATCCTTCTCCGGGTGAACCGATACGATATCGGTATCGATATCGATATTTCTACCTTGACTGATTTGCATATCAACAATAATAAGTTTCTTTTTGTCTTCTTTCTTGTATGATGATGAGATACGAGAATGAGGTCTTACTCTAAGGTAAAAAATGCAAACATTTCCTTTGTGGTAGGTGGGGCTACCCCTAACTAGTAACAAGCTCAATCTAAATGATTATGTGCCTTGTCTTAAGAGGATGATCAAGACACTTCTTATGAAGTGGGTGATGTGACCTTGGGGTGCAAGAAAGAACTTAGTGCATAGGTTGTTCAAGAGCATTTATGGCTTTCCCACAAGGTTCATCATTGTGGTGGGGAATGTGAGCGGCCCCTCCATGTTTTGGCAGGTATTTGTTTTGTTCTTCCTAGTTTTGTTCCCAAGTTATCTCCTATAATTGTTGAAGGTCTTTCTTTTATTATCTGAAAAATAATTAGACTAAGGAGGATCCTTTGGTGATTTCCCTCGTTTATTTGTCTTGGTTTAGTATAAGGATGTTAGTTTTGTTGCATGTTAGTCGGACCTTAGGAGGGTAGTCCATTGTCTTCTCTTTAGGTTTTCAAATCAGCATGTCATGCTAGAAGATTTGAGCTTGATGGAGTGTCCATATACTTCTTTTCAAGACCATTAGAACTAGCGGGATGATGATTTCTTAACAATGAAGGCATAAAAAGTACTCTGGATGGTGAAGAGCAGAGTGATAATTCCCTTGATCAAGACTGTAGCTTGATTTAAGACTCGTGAGACTACCTAAAGTACAGATTTTTATTTGCTTTTGAGATCAAGGGTGATAAAAAAAAGGTCTTCATGGCTCAATTGTTCGATGACAAAAAAGATAACTGCCTCTATTGAAAGGATGAGATAGAAGAATTCAAGCATACTTTTTTCTCATATCGTTTTGCATAAGAAATGTGACGGGAGAAAAGATTGAGTGTGAGGACTCTTCAAACATTAAGCATTTCTGGACAACTTTTATAGGCCATTTGTTTGAATTCAGGACAGACAAAGCAGGACCTTGCTTTCATGTGAACATTGTGGTTAGTATCGAATGGTGTGATCCTTCAGGGTGAACTACTCTATGTTGATAATGTTCTTGCTCATATTACTTTTTAATTCTTGGCTTTTGAACTGATTGTTTTATTACTAATAATAATCTTCGATTATTTGCTGAGAGCACTTGCCCCAAGGTGCCCACGCTTCTTGTTTTAAAAAAAATCTTGCAAGCACATACCTTGAGAAAATTATTTAGTCAAGGTTGTAAGAAAATTCTTAGATTTTTATTCATTTAGATTTTAGTTAATAAAAGTTCATTTAAGTTTGATTCAAAAATAGACAAACCAAACTTGAACACAACATTAGATTCAACTAGATAACAACAACAACAACAAAGCCTTTTCCCACAATTAAGTAGGGTCGGCTACATGGATTCTTCGCCTCAATTCAGATCTATCTTGGGTCAATCCCGGGCTTAATCCAAAGAACTAAGATCCATTCGTATAGTCTCTTTCCAACACTTCTTGGGCCATCCTCTCCCTCTCTTAGCCGGCTCAACATCCCAACACTCGCATCTCCTAACCGGTGCATTCGTTGATCTTCTTTGCAAATGACTAACCATCTTAAGCGGTTTTCTCGCATTTTATCCTCGATCGGAGCTACACCAATTTTCTTTCTGATTACATCATTCTGAATCCAATCTTTACGTGTGTGTGCCCACACATCCACCTTAGCATTTTCATTTCTACTACAGCCATTCTCTGGACATGTCTATGGTTCACAGGCCAACAAACTAAAATCGAACAAGATTACTTTGATTAGGTTCAATAAAGTGTTTGTGTCAGATATATTTAAAGTTGTGAAGTTTATGCAAATTTAAAGTTAAAAAAAAATTATCAACTCCTCCTTATCCCCAATATTCCCAAATCCTCTTATTCCAAACACCTTCCCCAATTTTAGAAAATCCTAAATCTCCCATCCCATCATCCATTGGTCTTACCCTCTCACATTATCTTTCCAAATATAGATCTACAAGCTTTTCATTTTATTTCAGATATAGATTTGGATATAATCAAGTTTGCTGCGTTCATCGTCTTCAAATGCTAACAGAATCACTTATCTCGTCAGGTTAGCTATCATTTTTTTTAAGAAAAAAAGTTAGTTATCATAGTTATCTTAATTTCGTATTCAAGTTCTTCAATGCCCCTTTACTATGTGCCACAAAGGTACAGACATCGAATAGCCCTGAAATGAGCATCAACTATCATAATATCACCACTGGAATAACCTACCTCCCGACATAATCATTATATTTTTGTAACGCCCTACAATAATTATTTTTAAAGAATAGGAAATACTACCATTTGAACTACAGATAGTAGCGACCAATTTGATCAAGTTAGATGCAAAAACAAAGGCACGGATTGAATCAGACAAAGACGGTTTATCACAAGCCATAGCGACTAGCATAAAGAAACACCATTCTACTATAGTTTTCCAAACAAAAGTCAGATAAGATTGCAGAGGTAATCCATGGATCGCTCATAAGAGACAAAAAGGCTCTAATTTTAACGCATATAGGAACAAATCTTTCACGCGGCGTGGTAATGTTCAACTCCTGCAATTCAAAAAACAATCTAAAAAAACCTGCTGGCTTTCCGTCGATCTCGACATCAAAGTAAACCTTGTGAGTGACATCATGCAGGCTACCCTTGGCCGCCTATGCCAGCATCAATAACAAAATTAAAATAAAATCGACAGTTAGAACTCAGAAACCTATAGATCCATCAACAAACAGTTAATCACTCGACAGATCGGGGCGTTCGACGATGGATCAAGCACAATCGTAAACGGATCGGGTTGCTGAGGACGGGGATTGGATCTCGGAGGGGTACCTGTGAAGGAGTTAGGGATGCGAGGAGAAGGAGAAGGGCGAAGACGCAGAGCGAACGCAAAGACGGGCTCATGTTGTCAGATCTCTCTGCGGCTGCACTCTCTCGTCTACTGCGAGGCCTCTTTTTGCCATGCCGTCTTATATTGGCGAAATTGGATCTTTTTGCAATTTTGACCAAAAACCTAAATGGAATAAACGGGCGTAATTACCGTTAAACTTCTTTACAGTGTCATCCTTGGAGGTTAACTTCTGTATTAACCACTGTTACATCCAAGGGAAACCGCTATGGACCGGATTGATATCAGGGTTGGGGTTGAAGTATTCTCATGTGGTTGTTTGGATGGTGAAGAACGTTGAAGAGGGTTGTTGAAGAGGGTTGGAATGATAAATGTGATGTGATGTCACATTGATTCTGTATTATATTAATTATTATATTATTATAGTATATTTTTATGCTAATTTTTCTATTTGAACGTAGTTAAAAAATTATAACAAAGAAATTGTGAGGTCTATATAACTAATTCCAACCCATGAATGCATGGGTTGAACTGGGGATATGTCAGGTTTCCTCCTCCTTTAGGCATCTACCACCATATCTTGTTTGAGAAATCCCTAGCCACTCTTGTTTAATGATCAATTCTACCGCTTTGAGTTGATATCCTTTTCTCCGATGATATTTCATATCATCATTGGCATGTTGTTATGGTAAGAAGCCCTCCGAATCAACCTTATCAAGATGCAACGCCCAAATCTTCTCCCAACTCACCTCTATTCATTGCTCCCCCTCGTTTAAGGCTATCAAAATATCTTCAAGTTCGGTATTCTTTCAAGTTTGATTTGTTAAAATTTTGATTAAGTTTTCATTTGAAAACAAACGAACCTAATATGAACACAAGTTTGGATTCATTTTTATAAACAAAAGCGAACCTGAATAAGGTAGGTTTGCTTATGTACAGTTAATTAGAAGTTTGGTTAATTTTAACATATTAATATGTAAGATATGTATGCAAAAATCTACAAAGGTATGTATGATTGTGTGGGTGCATGTGTGGATGGTAGAAATAAAGGTTTGGTTAGTACTCATTGACTATTAAATACAAAACTTCGTTAAGGTTGAATTAATCAAATAATTTATACAAACCTTAATTGAAGCGAAAAATGATCATATAACATAAATTACTAAAGGTTTGTTCTCAAATAAACATTAATCAATGTGAAAATGTATATAGAATAAGTGCACTTAAGGTTGATTCTTAAATCGAACCTTCACGAACCACGATCAAGACGAACCAAACTTGAACAACATTTTCATCTTATCGAACTGAACCGGAACCCCTAACCTCATCTCTCACCTTTACTCATCTCTCACCTTTACTCGTCTCACCTCTGTCTCTCCCGTTGTATGCAACATCTATATTTCCTTCGCCTAAATGTATCATGATCAATGGAATGGAGAGCACTTTTCATCACTCAGGATCATGTTATCAAATCAATAATCCTAAAACAATACAATACCAACATCATATAAATAAATACCGCTATGATAAATTAGATAAGCAGATGAAATGTTCATATTACTTTTATTTTAAATAGTCTCAAGCGTGAGCCATCCAAAAGAAAAGCTGAAGATTGTAAAAAGTGCATAAAGAGTTTGAGTACATATAAAATAGAATGTTATAACCTTCCAACTAAAAGAATTTAAGAAGGAACCCACATTTACCAATGGTCTACTAGGTATAATACATGAGCTTTTGTCTTCGAGTTGAGGTCACATAAAAGAGATCTAATTATTGATGAGTGAAAACCTAAAAATTATGTATATATAATATAACGTATCAACTAAATAAAGAGTAACCGATCAAGAGTAGATAATAAGGCTAAGAACTACAACCATCACCAATCATATGTGCTTACTTGTACCCATACCCATAACCCACAAGTTATGATGATACCTGATTCAACCGAAATTCGGTGGTCTTAAGTTCAACACAAAGCGTGAACTCAGTCGAAGTGCCAACCACACAAATCTCAATTAAAGTCAACAATTAACCCACACTAAAGATCAATAAATTAGAAATAATGTGGAGTTAAAATTTATTTTTAACTCTGCACAAATGATGTAAAGGGCAAGTATGCAGAGAGTTCGAACACAGGGAGCAAGCAGGGTAATTCAAAAATTGTGCTCAAGTGTGTGTGTGTGTGTGTGAAGTGTCTACACTAAGCAAGCAAGCAAATAAATTTTTGTGGGTTTTTAATTTTTAATTTTTTTATTCTTTTTTGATTTTTGGATTTTGTATTTTGATTTTTAATTTTCTGATTTTTATAATTTTATATTTTATATTTTTCTTTTTCTTTTTCAATATTGGAAAATAAAGACAAGGTAATGAAAGACAAGATAAAATATTTATAAAAATGTGCAGAAATAACCAAAAATTCAGAAATAAATTATTTTTGGTATTTTTAGGATTTTTTACTGTTTTTGTGATTTTTGGGGATTTTTCAAGGTGTTTTTGGTATTTTTAAATACTTAAATAAGTCAAAACAGTGAAACAAGAGCTGGCTGTGAATAAAATGGGAATTGAAAATAGCAACCAGTACTCAGAAATTTTCACAATAATTTTCAAATAAAGCTACTGAAAGATAGAACAAACAGGAGTTGAGTTTGTATTTTTTAGAGTTTTCTACTATTTTATATATTTTTTTGAAGTTTTTGAGTCTTTTTAAATTTTTAGTGTTTTTCTTTTGAGATTTTTAATGATTTTTGGACTGACACTAATAGAGGATAAAATAGACACTAGGTGAATTTTTTAGAATTTTTGGAATTGTTTTAATATTTTTTTGGCATTTTCTAAGCTAGACAGTAGAGAAAAAGCTTGTTTTTGATTTTTAATAAATATGAAAATAAAATAAAATCAAAAACTAAAAGGATAGCGTGGAAGTACACGTGTCTAGGAACTAAACCCTATTTTTGTGGAATTTTTGGACTTAAGATGATAGGTTAAATAAATACAACAAGCATCCAATCAACACACAGGCCTGGCAGGGGTATTTATGCAATTTCTCAAACATCCAAGGGCATACATGCAATTTTTCACAAAAATATACACTGAATATTCAATTTATAGCTTCAAAAACTAATTACAAAAACCGCCTGGGTCTCTTGGAAATTTTCCCACCAGGGCGCGTGACTTGCACGCGCCTGGCGAGGACTGAAATGTAATATCTTAAAAAAGTCGGGGGCTTCAAATGCAAAATAGCCAAAAGTTTCACTGTAATACAATATTTTTGGACTGAACTGAAATACCCAAACCTCAAGGGGTATCCTTGCAAAATGCCCACCCCCTCACGTGCACAGGCACGTGAGGTGACGTGGCGAAGGACCTAAGTGCGAATAAAACAAAGGTAAGGGTTCACATGCAAATATTACAAAATGTTAACACTACAGACAAAAGTTTCAGTGCTAAAATATAAATACAAAACATGCGAGGGTTGGGATGCAAAATACCCTCGCTGGGACGATCCGCAGATGACGCGTGGCGCGAATCCAACGGCTGGCAGCTGAGCGTGATCCAGCGGCAGGGAATGTGCCACTTATCCACGTGGCAGCACGGGGACGGCCGATGACGGTTCGCTTTGACGTCTGGGATTAGATCTCAGAAAGAGATCCAACGGTGGCTGGTCGCGGAAGATCTGACGGTCGATGCGCGATCTGGAACTCCACCTCGATCCAACGGTGGCGAAGGCCGGAGCAAGAACAACGACGAACTCCGACGAGCCGAGGTTCTCCGAGGTCAAGCTCCGTCTCCGGCGGGCTTCTTGGCTTCAAAATCGGGATGGAGCTTCCTGGGGGCCTTCTCTTTCTCCTAGGGGCACCAAAAGTGCACGGCGATGGCCGTGACGCTCACAGGTGGTCGGCGGAGCTGGAGAGCTCGGCTGAGCTCCGGCGAGCATCAAAAACGCGCCCAGGCGCGAGTCAACGTTCTTCGACCCTGCAAAACTAGTCAAGAGGTCCAGGGCAAATTGCCTGGACCCTAAGTGGACCTAATCGACGCGAAAGGCGGAGTGGCGATCGGTGGCCGGAGGTGCGCTCCGGCGAAGGGATGTGATTTGGCGAAGGAGTAAGCGGAACTCGAAATTTCTTTAGGGCTAATGATCCTAAGCCTGAGACTAAGCGGATGAACGGAAAATAAAAGGGGGGAAAGGGCTTCCTCGACGGTGTAGACCGGAGGGAAGGTTACCTCAACCGCCGGAGTTGCGGGAGGTGGTGGAGACGCCTCCGACTTCCTCTGCCCTGGCTGAACGCACGGCGTGAGAGCTGTCACCTTCACGAGTGCTTGGAGCACAAGAAGAGCAAGGAAGGGTGGACCGAAGGTGTTCGAATTCGAAAGGAAAGAAGGGGGTTGGTTTTAAGTGGGTTGACCCGAGGCGACAGGGGTCCAAAGACCAAGGGATCTGGAGCGCCTCAGTGATCCATGGCCCGATGTAAACACCCGGCGGGCAAGAGGGATGATCGAGGAATAATGTTGCAGAAGGTTGCAACACAAAAAGGTGAAAGTTTTGGCCTCGAGAAATCCGTGAAGTCGGGTCAAAAACGAGGTTGTCAGGAGCTACAGGGGGTAGGACGTCCAGTTGACCGCGGTCAACTGTTGACCCCTCCTGGTTGGTCCACGTGGACCAACCAGGGAAAACCCTGAAAAATTAATTTGTAAAATCAATAAAAAATAGAATTAAGTCGAATTAATTA
>JAZKJV010007746.1:0-159769 GCA_037367405.1 Ottelia alismoides
TGCACGGACCGAGGTGGTCTGGCCGAGGGAGCGAGCTCCAATGGGAGGTGTAGTGGTCACGCAGCCACATGCGGGCAGAGGTGGGGCGTGGCTGGAGCGATAGAGATCTGCGACCAGGGGTGCAGGGGTGTACAGCCAGCGACACTGGAGGAGGGCGGGGGGGGGGAGGGGTTTGCCGATGATGAGAAGAGAGGGGCAGCGGCTGTGCTGCTACTTGCCCTCTAGTTTTTTTATTTTTTTCTCTGATTTTGTGATTAATTTTTTTATTTTTGCTTTGTTTCTTGAAACACGAAATCAAACTAAGAAGATGATGAGAAGTGGTGGGTGGTGATGATGAAGAAGATGATGGGGGAGCATGATTGAAATTTATCATAGAACAACAAAAAAATGTTAGATAAATAAAATAACAAGCAAAATGAGAGGGAAAACTTACATGTGAGGTTCCTCGGATTGCGGAGCAGCTATGCTGAGCTCCTGTCGTGGTCTCGAGCGACGTGGCGGAGGTGCTGTAAAGCTGAGCGAGCTTAACGGGATACTCGCTATGCAAGATGGTGGTTGCTGTGTATCTCGCTTGAAGGGAGTCGTCGCTTAAGGAAGATGCTGGACCACTGTCACCGACAAAACACTCCAAGCTCTCTCTCTCTTTTCCCTAAGAATTGCGGATAGGGAAAAATGAATAGGATGAAGGGAATAAAAGGAGGAGGAAGATGGATAAGTTAGAAAAGAAGTGGGGTGGAAGTTAGGAAAGAAGTGGGAGAGGTGTAGAAAATGGGAGTTGGTGGAAGAAAATTTTAAAAATTAAATTTAAAAACTAAAAAAATAATTAATTATAAATAATTAATTAAAATAAAATAATTGATAATTAATAATTAATAAATATAAATAATAAATATAAATAAGTGAATAAATAAATTGCAAAAATAATATAAAAGGGATCGTGTGATACCCTGAAAAAATAAAAAATTTAATGTAAATAAAAAAGTAAAAAGAAATAACAAAAGGGATCAAATCAAAAAGAGGTCAACCACAACCAAAAGTTGCTCGTCTCGATGAGATCTACAACTTTTATGAAGAACTGAAAACCAAAATAAACCATCTATACAAAAAATTATTTTGGATGGTATCCTATATATATAAACTACCGAATTTTTATATTTTGCATATTTTTTAATATTTTAAAATAATATTAAAATAAAAATCAGAGAAAATATAAAATAAATATCTACAACTTAATCTTTTTTTTGAATTTTTATTAATTAAAAAAATAAAGAAAAAAAATAAATAATAAAAGGGGACATATGTACAATATACTAGGAGGGGCCCAAAATTCAAGTTTCACATACGAACTCTGATTCTTTTGTATTTACTCTTATTTTGAAGGTAATTGAACGTACATTAATTCAAAAGTGGGTAGGGGTCAAGGGGACTGCATGAGAGAGATTCACGTTTTAAGGTTCTTAGTCTCAAACTAGCGTTAGGCTTTTATTGGTCAATTTTACTAGTTAGTATTTTTTTGATATTTTTTTCTTTATTAACGTTAGTAATATATATACTATAGAGTTGATTTTATTCAATTCCGAGTTAAAGAAAAATAGATTAAAAATAGTAAAAATATGATGAATACACATGTGATATTTACAAGGGAATTTGGCTTCTTATTTAATAAAAATATGCATGCTAAAATGCAATGCATGAATGGGAATAATGCAAAAAAGGAGAAATACGGCTAATTACTCGGTAACAAAGCTCTATTTTCGACTTTTAGAGTGATGAATCATAGATTCATGAACCCCATATACTTAAACCTTGATCTTCCTTGAGCAACTAAAATGAATTGTGAAAGTGAAATGATTTTGGGTTCCATGCCAAGGTCATGAACAAAAGGTGAAAATGGAGCTCGACTTGACGTTTGGATTAATGATGTGGCGGAACCTTATTGGGTAATACCTAATAACATTTATGTTCCACAAGTCTCTATTCAGGTCCCCTCAACATTCAGGTCAGAACAAATCCTCATATGCAAATTCTGATGACCATGAATCTTATTTATATTGTGTAAGTGAAATATAACTCTCCATATCAGATATGGCAAAGAAACAACCTCCTCTAACAAGGTAACTCTAATTCCCCGGTCTAGCAACTCTTCCCTCAAGGGAGTGGGTATTCCCTTCTAAGTTCAAGTGCAACCAGCTCAAGAAGAGGGGAGGAGAAGAGAATGGATTGTGACCAGTGTAGTTACATATTCGTGGATCGTGACCAGTGTAGCCAAGTCTCCAGTTGCTGGCTTCCATGGTATGAGACTTTGAAGCATATGCCTTGCTTATTCACATTTTTCTTCTCTGACAGGATTTTTTTTCACCTTATTGCTAGTCTAACTTTTTTGGAGATTTTTTATATATACAAAAGTGCAAAATGTGCATGGATTTTTTCTTCTTAAGTCAGTAGACTATCCCTCTTTTGAAGCTTTATTGCAACCTACAGCATCCTGTCATTAGACGTCGATGCCCCTAGACTAGGTTGAGATGCACTACCCTCCCTAGAGGAGGATGGATGTTTCCACCCGTGTGGTACTCCAAGCCAAAGGATTCTACCTCCTCATCACCTCATCAACGAAGAGCTACGTGCATGGTGCTTGTCCAAGTTAGGTCACGTGTGTATGAAATATTCCAATTATACCAATCAAGATGACATGTGAACATAACCTTGTGGACTCACAGAATTAAGTCATTCGACCTGAAAAATCTTAATTCTAGTTCCTATAAGGTTCCTCTGAAATTAAGTAGATTAAGGTCAAATCAAATCCATCCTTGACTTCTATTCATAACTTGGTTCAAAACCCACTAACTTTTTACTTTGCATATGCTAGATATGCAAATGAAAAGCAGAGACATGCAATGTATATGGAATGAAGTGCAAGACACATTTTTTCGAATGCAAGGATGATATGCATAGTAAATAAGAAGCCTCTCTTTTTTTAGAGCTCTTTCTTTTGGTATACCTCCTATTTTACAAAAAAAATTACAAAAGTATTATTTACAGGAATTTTACAAATTTGTACAAGTCTTATTATACAAATTTTACAACTTGTATACAATATACATTTTATACAATACATGTATTTTACAAAAAGTTTTTTCCAATTTTACCCATCCTATAGTTATTGTATAAATACAAAAATATATGAAAGTACGAGCTATGGGTAAAGTATATATGCAATATATACACGTCCCTCCTATAATTAGCATGTGTTATGTCCTCAGAGCACAAGAAGTTAGGAAAAGACATACTAGCTCGTGCTAAGTGTAGGAGAGTTAAAATAACAAAATGTATAGAAGTCAATATGCCCCCCTATACTTAGGCTCCGATCAGCCTAAGTGTAAAAGAAGAGCAAAAATAGGGCATATGAGGTTAAGAGGAGAAATGGATGAGTATATATACAGGGCGGGCATCGGTACCCACTATACTTAGGCTTTGGATAGCCTAAGTATAGGACATGAGTAAGTGTGAGAACCGATGAGATATGGAGAATATACATAGAATATGATGAAGAAGAAGAAGAAGAGAAGACTATACGAGATGGAGGAAGAATGTACAACGATCAAGAAGGTTTGTGACGGACCTTCCTGTGGGAGCGAGGAGGTGGGTAGTATACATATTTGTTGCTGTCAGAATCATCCTCAAGAGAATAGTAGTGATGGGCAAGAACGTCCAACAAGGGTCGACACATGGCTGCTTGCTCAAATATGGCTAAAGAACAATCGAACTTAGCTCACTCATGTAGACCACCTCATCCGAACCTGATGAGGACTCCTTAGAAAATTCCTTCTCTGGTATGTCGAAGGTAACTTTCTTAGCCAGATTTCTAGACCCTGAAGCATTAGGAGGAAGAGGAGAGTGATACATCTTGAGGAGTTCACGGTAAGACCTTGAGGAATCACTACTCTTCTCCTTCTTAATAGATGACCGACTAGAGGATGGAACAACCGATTTATCAGGTCTGGTCAATTTGGTCCTGGTTGTCTCTTTTGGTAAAGGTCCTAGAGGTAGAGTATGTGAGGTGCTGACCATAGGTTCGTCATCAGATGAATCACCATATTCATTGTAATACTCCTATAAGGTCAGCACACATCTCTGGTATGTAATAGTGCTCTCGGTTGGCTTGGCAATGATGGGCTCATTTGTCATATCATTGAAATGGTCAAGGTAATCAGAAAAGGTTGTGTCTGACTCAAGAATAGATTCTACTTATGAGTATTTTTTAGAAGCTATTACGGTGGTGGTGTTGCAAGCAGTTGGTGAAGTGGAGGTGTGGGGAGTCTCTAAACCAATGGTCATCTGAAAAGTTGGTATCTCAGTTGTAGTAGAGAGACAGGACTCATCTGTCTCTCAGTGGTAATAGTTGTCTGCAGCTATGCGGGTTACCTTATATTATTGTGTGTCCTCAAAGAACGGGTGAGGTTGGAGTGCTCTCAAAGCGATGAAATCAATCTCTTGAGTCTCGCAATCTATATTTGCCTTAGCCAAGACTAAGAACAACTTCTCGAGAATGATTGGAGATTGGGTGAACTCTCCTCGCTGCTTAATGTCAATGATCATTAAGTCTACCTGGAGTAGAGCACCTTGGAAAGCAATGATGACTAAAATGGTTCTTCTCGATCATTTTATAGACCAATTAGCCAACTAAACGATCTCTCTTGACTTCCTGACTGACTTGAGTTTGAGATTGGCAAATACGAAGGTCGAGAGAATATTTATCGGTGAGTCATCATCGATTCTGGAATGGGTGAAGGCAGTGTCTTTGATTTCACAGTCAACCCTAGGCAACAGCTTCACTCCGTGGCTCGTGGTGCTTCTCCCCATCACCAAGGAGGTGGCCATAGACATTGTGTTCTCTCAGTCCTTGTCCTCTTATTGCCTGACCTCTTAGGCATCAATTTACTTCTCACAAATCGTTTGAGGTTAGGGAAGTGATCTATGGCCTTTATTAAGGGAAGCTTAAAAATCAATTCCTCATCGAGTGCTTCCCTTAGGGCAGGATCCAGTCTTTTTAGATCTTTTTCATTTTCAATTTTTATGAGTTTTTTATTTTTTCAATGTTTTAGCCTTTTTGGGATTTTTGTTTTTTTGTTGTTTTTTATAGGATAAGGTGGAATGGGAGAATTGTGCCGACTCGAGACTGGAGGGCAAGTGCTTAGTATAAGAGGGAGGTAGGATGGACTCTAGTTGTACATGACGTGTGATCAATCCAGTGTCTTCCTGGTTTTTAAAATCCAATCCTCAAAATCCATGATCCACTTTCATACCTAGGTTCCTACAAGTCTAGAAATATCATCCTCTAAAAAGTTCTCATGATACATCATGAAAGAAGTCTGCTTAGTTGGAGGATACTGCTGAGAACGTGGGATCTCATACTCAACATACCTTGACTCAGGCATGTAATTCTAGGTTGAGTATAGCCCATCTGTATGGCAGATATTGGTCAGAGCCTCATGTGGTGGAGTCAATAGACAGGGGGTTTGTAGATCGGTCTCATGGGTCCAATCCCTTGTATATGTAGGTCTCCGAATGGGTGATATGAAGGCTAGTCAATGTGAATTTGATCACTAAGGTCAATCAATTTAGGAAGATCAAGTGGTGCATGACTCTCCATTTGGTTTGTCCGACCGACCATGTTGTACCCTAATGACAAGTTGGGATGTGTATAGGTTAATTGTTGCCCGGTCCCAACTTGAGGTGAGAATGAGGTATGTGGGGTCACATAATTCTGCCAATCATTTGTCTCAGCAATGGCTTGCTCTTCGAATGGTTCATTGATTCCAACAAGCGGACAAGCATACGGTAAGTTAGCGTAGGTTGGAAGTGGGCTAGGGGTGTAAGAATATGGGGTAAGTGAGAAGTACGAAGAAGTGAGGAAGTCAGTCATAGTTCTGACTTCACGGTCTGGGCAGGGGTATGAGGAGGAATAAGAGGGTGGATAATATAAGAATATGGTTGAAGAGAAGTGACCTGGATATGATGACCAATATCCCAACATCTTCGAAGAGTAATAAGTGAATGTAAGCGGATCAAGATAGAAAAAGTGCATGTGTGTAGAATAACACACAAACACAAGAGCAAACCCTGAGTTCACCTATTTAACACAGTGATGGTCACAAAGGTCCGGCTATTTATCTTCTCAATTTTAATTAGGTGATCAAGCAAAATATACATCCAATCACGCAAGGCTTAAAAGTGGATTTTGGGCACTATCCTAGGGATGCGTCCTCACCTTTCAACAAGCACAATAGTACAAGCGTACAATGAAGGTTTTCTCTCCCTAAAACAAGTATAGATTTTAAGTAAATTTTTTGGTCAACTCTGACTAGTAGTCTCAATTTTTAGTTTGATTTTCACTTGATTAATCCACCAAACACGACACGCCTAGCAATCAATCATGATTTCCTTTTAACCTAAGTTTCAAAACCAAGGGGAAGGGAGTCGAGAAAAATCGATACAAGCTTTTTGCACTATATGAAATGCAAGCGAGAAAATCGTTCCTAGATAGGCAGTTCTATTAGCGAGTGATGAACAATTTAATTTTGACTAATAGCTCTGTAGTCTAAGTGTGTCTCATTAAGTGTGATGTGTAGTCCTATAGAGTACAAGCACAAGCAATAAAAAATCTAATAAAAAAGCTCTAGCCGCAAGTGCAGGTCCTACTCTACGTCAATCAATCACATGACCACAAAGGGTCCAATGTCTAGTCCTAATACACGAACGAGATTCCAAACAGAATCCGCTAGAAATTAGGAAATTAATTACAAATTAATTTACAAAAAATGAAAAATAAAAGTCTCTTTAAAATCTTCTTGGTGTCTCAACAGTCGGCTCGCTCTACGAATCACCGACCACTGATGCACTTCAAGATGCATCGACTTCGAGAAAGCTACTCCAAATCCCCCAGGCCCTTCAACAAAAAGATAAAATTTATGTCAAAGGGAGATATCAAAATATATACAAAATATAAACATAGACATAATTGAGGAAAACGAGAAAAAAGAAATAATTACAATGTGGTTTGTATGTCAGACTACCCGAGTGAATGGAAAACCTAAATCTAATTTTCTAAAATGATCCTAAGTCATTTGCCTCACTGGCAACAACCATCTGATAATCACACTAAATGCATGTATTAATTTGTACTCGTTGTATCACGACACATAGCCAATTATACAGAGTCGATAAAGGGATCTCCGTAAGAAGTGTCTCAGTTTTTATTTATATCTCGGGCAAGTCCGGGCTCGAATACAGGGAGGCAAACAACAGCATCAGGTCAACTTAGATGAATTAGTTCAAGATTTCGAAGGTGCTTTTTTGTTTTTTTAATGCAAAAGAAATGCCAATGCACAAATGCGATTGAACTAGGTTATTAGGAAATCAAGTGACATAGTTAAATTATTTTTGTGTTAAATTAATCCAATTTAGTCAAGTTATATTTTTCTTGGAAACCTAATCCAATGATGAATGCAAAATGTATTTTTTTTGGAATTTTTGGGTTTAAAATGCAATAATGAAAAATGCAAATTTTTAGGGGTTTTTATGTAATTTTTCGTGCAAACAGAATGCAAAATTAATGAAATTTTTAATAGAAGTGAAGCATACAAAATGAAGCTACACTTATTTTTTTGGAATCTTTTGATAATATATGATGTTTTTATGATTTTTTATGGAAATAGAGTGAGTGTGAGTATCTAATTGCTAATTAATCCACAAAAACAATTTATCTAGAGAGCAATTTATCTCAAAAATATATTTTAATAAGCAAACCTGGAGACTTGAAATTTCACAAAAATAATGTTCATGGATTTTAAAAAAATCAATTAAAGAAATTGGTCAACAATTTATTTTAGGCAACAAACACATCCAATTTAGATGAAAATTGGAAAATAATTAAAGCACATTTAAAAGCATCATATATAACTTTTTAGAATTGTTGGAGCAAGTGTTAATTAAATATTAATTTAAGACCATCAATTGGGTAAACTAAGAAATTTTTCACCAAAACAATTTTAGTTAATTACCCGATACTCACAAAATTATAAATAAATAGTCTAGAGATACAGAATTAATTGAACTACAAATGCTATTTTTGTATTAATGAAATGATGCCAAAATACAATCCAAATTGACTCTCAAAAATAGGAGTATCCGTGGAATTTGGAATTTGAAATTAAGCAACATAAACTATGCTCAATTGCACTTTTTCAATTTCAAAAATCTACGAGGAAACTATTCAATATTTACAAAATAAAAAAAAGAAAAAGGGGGAAATGGACCTTCTTCTTCTCTTCGTGGAAAACGTTGGTCCCAAGAATGGAACCCATGTCTAGGGATGGAGAAGGGTATGGCGGTCACGGTGCGGCAGAGTGCGGAGGTGCACGACCAGCGGGCTAGCAGGAACATGTGGATGCGGGGGCCGACCAGAGGGCATCGTCCAAGGGGCACAGGGTGCGGCACAATGGCGAGGATGCACAATGACTACAGATGGGCGTGTGGGCGGTGATGAGGCAATTGTGCGAGGGGAGGAGAGAGGCAGATGAGACTAATGGAGAGACTAGTGTGTTTTTGGAGCGTCTGTATGCCTTAGGCAGAGGGCGACGCCCGGTCGACACATGACCGGGGCTTGGTGGCGCGTGGACTGGGGCGGTCTGGTTGAGGGAGCGAGCTCCGGTGGGAGGTGTAGCATCGCATGGCAAAGCGCAGGCAAAGGTGGTGTGTGGATAGGGTGACGGAGATCTGGAGCTAGGGGGTGTGGGGGTGCACGATCAGCAACACTAGAGGAGCTCGTGGGAGCGGGGGGGGGGGGGGGGGGGCACTGCCGGTGGAGAGGAGAGAGTGGGTGCAGCGGCGGTGCTGCTTCTTGCCCTCTACTTTTTATTTTTTTTAATTTCTTTTGTTGTGATTTGTGTGATTATTTTTTTTATTTTGTTTCTTGAAATAGGAAATCAAACTAAGAAGAAGATAAGAAGTGGTGGGTGGTGATGATGAAGAAGAAGATGGGGAGGATGATTGAAAATGATTATAGAACAACTAAAAATGTTTAATAAATAAAACAACAAGGAAAAGGAGAGGGAAAACATACCTGTGTGGTTCACTGGATTGCGGAGCAGCTATGATGAACTCATGTCGTGGCCTCGAGCGGCGTGACAGAGGTGTCGCAAAGCTGAACGAGCTTAATGGGATACTCACTACGTTGGGACGGTGGTCACTGTGGTTCTCACCTGAAGGAGGTCATCGCTTGAGGAAGATGCTAGGTGGCTATCACCGACAAAACACTCCAAACTCTCTCTTTTTTCTCTAAGAATGGCGGATAGGTGAAGATGAAGAGGATGAAGGTGATAAAAGGAAGATGAAGATGGAGAAGTTAGAAAAGAAGTGGGGTGGAAGTTGGGAAAGAAGTGGAAGAGGTGTAGAGAACGGGAGTTGGTGGAAGAAAATAATAAAAAATAAAATAAAAAATTAACAAATTAATAATTACTTAGAATTAATAATAATAAATAAATAAATATTATTTAAAAATAATAAATATAAATAAGTAAATAAATAATAAAAAAGTAAAATACGTAAAATCAAATATTATATAATAAATTATAAAAATAATATAAAATAGGGTGACACGTGGCGGCTCCAGGAGTGGCCATGTGTTGTACCTAGAAACATAAAAAATTAAATGTAAATAAAAAATAAAAAAGAAATAATAAAAAGGGTCAAATCAAAAAGTGGTCAACATGAAAGTTGCTCATGTCAACAAGATCTACAACTTTCGTGAAGGATCGAAAATCAAAATAAACAATCTGATTTTTTGGTGGTATCATACATATATAAAATACTGAATTTTTGTCTTTGTAGATTTTTTGGCATTTTAAGAAAAATAAAAATAAAAATCAGAGAAAATATCAAATAAATATTTACAACTTTATCTAATTTTTTGGATTTTTTGTAATTAATATAAATAAAGAAATAAAAAAATAAATAAAAGGGACATATGTACAATATATAAGGAGGGGCCCAAAACCCAAGTTTCAAATACGGACTCCGATTTTTTTTAAATATAGTCTTGTTTTGAATCTAATTGAACATTCATTAATTCAAAAGTGAGTAGGGGTTCATTGGAGACTGTATGAGAAAGATATTCACGTTTTAAGGTTCTTAGTCTCAAACTAGGGTTCGAGTTTTATTGGTCAATTTTACATGTTAGTATTTTTAAAAAAAAAATTTAATGTTAGTAACATATATACTATAGATTGATTTTATTGAATTCTGAGTTAGAGAAAAATAGATAAAAAATAGTGAAAATATGGTGAATAAACATGTGATATTTACTAGGGAATGTGGCTTCTTATTTAATGCAAATACGCATGTAAAATGCAGATACTAATTCTAAATGCATGAATAAGGATAATGCGAAATAAAAGGAGAAATACAGCAAATTACTCGAGGACAAAGCTCTATTTTCGACTTTTAGAGTAATCAATCACATATTCATCATATGTACACTACTCTTAGTTTTATATTTTTATTTTGTATTTTTACGGAATTTTAATTTTTTATTTTTTAGTTCGTTTTCTAATTTTATATATTTATTACGACTTTTAATTTTGCAAATTATTTTAAAAAATAATGAAATAATGAATAGATAATAAATACAACAAACCACTCTTTTTTATTTTCTAAATATATCAAAGATATACAGAAAATTAAAAAAAATATTTTTAATTTGAGAATTTGTTCTAATGTTTTTTAGATTTTTCCAAGATTTTTAGAATTTTTTTAGGTTTTCAAATAAATGAAAAATAGGAAAATTAGGAAACAGAACATAATGTAAATGTTTTTTTAATTTTTAAAACAATAAATGAAATCAAAAATGGATGAAACATTCACACACAGAAAGAAAAATTTTATATTTTCCAGAAAGGTGTTTTATGATTTTTTTTGTAATTTTCTATGAATTTATATGAATTTTTATGTTTTTGACTATGTTGTGGTTTTTTCGGTTTTATAAGGAATAAAAATGCGAAAATGGTATAAAAAAATAAAAGAAATGAAAATGAACGATTTTGAATTTTTTAGAGTTTTCTGTTAAATTTTGTATTTTTGCTGATTTGAAAATGCAATAGGGACTTTTTACGATGTTTTTAAATTTTAAATATAATGAAAATCATCTAAATGCAAAATAAAAGTTGTAATAAAAGATCTACTTAACAGAAAGCTAACATGATTTTCGCAGATTTTTTAAAGATGTTTTGTTATTTTTTTATTTGATTTTAACATGCAAAATTAATATGCAAATGCATAGGGATCGAAGTATAAAGAAAAATAATTTAGAGACTAAATGATAACAATGTTAAAAGATTCGGGGTCAAATATGCAGTTTGTCTAGAGAATGCGTGCTAAAAGATTGCACCTATTTGTCATTAAATTATTACCAGGGACCAAATATTAACAACAAAATGATGGGCTCTTATTGCAATTTCCATACAAAACATGTGTTAAGCACGCTCTACAGTTCAAATCGAATCGAAAGGCTAATAAAATAAATCACAAGGTAAATAATGCAAAAGTTCAAATAACGACAAATAGACACGTGTCCTTACAAGAATTATTTGCAAAATAAATAAAGGTAAGGGTAGGGGCATAGTTTTACCCTTTAATCTATGTGGTGCCTTGGAGGGTTGTGATGCTATGAAACGTAGATTGGTCGGTTGATGACGTATCATGCTTGGATGGTCTCGATCTGATTTGGAATCACAATCTAACAGTTAAGATTTGGGGCTTCACGGATGGCTATGATCAAATCTGTAGGTATTGTTCTTGATCGTATAGATCTAGAGCCATCTGGATGAACTATGAAGAAGGAGGGTAGATCTGAGTTTCGATCTATGAGATCTCACTTGATCTGTAATGGATCTGTCTTCTGAATGGCCTAAAATGTTCTCGTAGTCGCCCTCTCTCGATCTGATGCTCCACTGAGGTCGAATCGTCGATGAATCCAGACCTAGATGATTGGTTGAGCTGCAACTAGAAGTGCTCCTCCAGATGTGCCTACTTGGTCCCAAGTGCACCTCTAACTTCTACAGGGTATTGGTTATGCTCGGAGAAGCTCTCCAGTCAAATTTGTTAGAAGAAATGAGCAGAAATGGAAGGTGGGTGAGGGTCTCTAGTGATGAGGATCAGGAAAGAGATCAGACCTCAGATTTGGCTAATCTGAGGATGATCAGGGATGGAGAAACGTGTAGAAATGGAAGGTGGAAGTGAAGCAGTGATCAGAATGGCAAATTGATGATCGTAACACCTTCGTTCGAGAAGATCGAAGGTAAATGATGAAGATCAGATCTAACTAGAAAGTCAGAAATACATTGCAGAATCAAATGCGAAATCGAAGGAAAATTACCTAACTCTACCTAAGTATGGGAGGAAGAATGATTTCACCTCAACCCACTGTGACTATCAGAGATTCGGAACTGCGTCGATGAGGGTCTGTCAAGTGGAGGAATCGTGTCTTCAACCTTCATCTCACTCTCCTAATCGTGGATAACTCGAGCTGTCACCTCAAGCCTCTTCCAGAAGTCAATCTCAGGGAGAAGAGAGTCCAAAAACGAATCCAACACCAGTGAGGGAAGATAATGGACTATATATAGGGACATGCTCGGTGTGTTTTGCAATCAAAATCACGAGTGGATCAGGATGTGATTAGTGGATTTGATGTGCTGGCGAGGAAGAAGAGTGAATAGGCTGAAAGTTAGGAGAAGAAATCGGGGGTTGTTAGTGGTTAAGACACATGAAAAATATTTAGAAGGAAGGCTGACGAGAGAGGGATGCATTCTAATGGCATGGACTAAGTAGTTGACCTGGGTCAACAACCCCGGGCCGACCAACCAGGGTGCGCGCAGGAAAGTACAAAATAGGCTAAACGATAAAAAAGGAAAATGGAAAATAAATTAGTTCAAAAATCAAAAATGATTTTAAATAATGTAAATTAAAAAGTTAAGGATTTAATTACCTAAATTATGGTGATATTTAATTAATTAAATAAGGTATATACAAATGTGAAAATAAATAAAAAGTGTTATTTATAGGTATGTATATCTATATATACAATATTTGATTTTTAATCAATTAATTATACAAATATATACATAATTTAATATTTTTAAATTTATATTATTTTACAATGGCTTTAATGATATTTATTTCATTTTATAAAGTAATTAGTTTGGTTAAATAAATAGAGCTATTTATAACATATACACAGTAGTACATATACAATATTTACAATATTTATTTTTGATGATTTTTGATTTGGTGATTTTTATTTGTATTTTATATAAGTTAAATATAATATTTACAATTAACTAAAATTTTAATATGTACAAATATTTTCAAGAAAATAAATAAATAAATAATATACATACTATACATAGGTATAATACAAAATAGCACCCCCAAATAGCCACATTTCACACCTTGACTCTGATTTTTTGAAACCACCTCCATTTTAAAGATTATTTAAGTTGGAGTATAATGAAAGTGAGTTTGATTAATTTTCAGTTTTTGTGAAGAAAACATTGATCTTACAAGTTGAGCTTTGCGGCTTTTTGAGATTGTTCTAATTTACACAGTGTACAAAATTTTTTCTTTCAATTATTTTTATTATTTAAATATATTTTTATGTACAAGTTTCACGATGAAAGCATTCTTATTTGAGTTGAATTTGGGTATGAATAAATTAAAGGAAAGAATGTGTATTGTATACAATAGTTCACAGATGATGGATATATACAAGTGATAAATGATTTTTTGAAATTTTAGTATTTTTGACCTTATCTCCCCCTACTTTATTCATTGTCCATCATGTCAAGTCATGACCTTCTCTCACGGTCAAAGTCAGCTTGTATCTATTACATATGTACAATTTTTTATTTTCTTTATTTTTCCTTATTTCTTTATTAAGTTATTTTAGGTTAAAATATTGATAAATATACAATATGTACACAAGAATGTTGGTTAGTAAAAAATATATTATTGGCATTTACAGGTGTTTTAAGGGATTTTAAGCTAAAATAAATGAATAAAGAAGATAAAATGCAAATTCATCAGATGGGTACTTTGGTCACAACCAAGTGGAGATTGCCCGAGAAGATCAATGGAAGATGACTATCACTTGTCCTTTGGCACATATTCCTTCAAGCAGATGCCCTTTGGATTGTGTAATGCACCCTCTACATTTCAATGTTTTACGTTGGATGTGCTCGCCAGCATGGTCAGTGATGAATCCCCATTGCATCACCATTATTCTTCTATTTTGGCCTTAAAACCCTTGTTAAATGCATATATATATCATTAATTCTACAAAATAAGCATACTTTAAATTGTACAAAATATTGTATAAAATATTGTATAATTATTGTATTTATTGTTAAAATAAAGTAATAAAGAAAAGAAAAGAAAAGAAAAGAAAAAGAATGAGGGGTCAAGGACACTGAATAACCCTAACCCTTGAGACTAAGTCATCACGATGACTTGGCCAACAAGGAATAAATTAGGGGGAGATAGGGCAGGTGATGTGCATAGAAATCATATCAATAATCTATTTTTTAATTCATCTATAATTACATTTTAGGATTTATTTTATTCTTTATTATTTATACATCAATAAACTTCGTACATGAAAGTTGTAGATAAAAATATATAGAAAAATCCAAAATTTATTTCATACAAAGATAATACACAATGCACTTTCTACACTCAAAATAAAATCCAAAACCTAAACTTCACAGACATGTATCTTCTCCATATGAACTCAAAATCACCAAAATCGCCTTTAATTATATATAACTTTTAATAAGTTATTTAATGAAGGTAGTTTTTTTTAATTTGGAGTTAAGATGCAAAGGTTAGGTTTTGGATCCCTACTGTACAATGTACATGAATAAAATATTCATTTTATTTATTCTCTATATTTTTCACAATTTTATATTTTTATAATTTTGTAAATATTATTCATGTTATACGTACATAATAATAATAAAATAAAATTATAAAAATACAATAGTATACTAAAATAAATAGATGAATTACCTATGCATATACCTATATAATAAATATAGATATTTATTTAAGTGAACAAATAACTCCATAAAAATACAATAAAAATATGTGTGTGTATAAATAATTTATAAATATATAAATTATGTGTATAAAAGAATGAAATCCAAAATAAGAAATAAAAAATAAAATAGGTAGTATAGAGATAAATATACCTATAATTACATAAGTAAATATTAACACATAATAAATTAACTTGTAAGAAGAATTAAAAATCAAATTATTATACTACATAAAATAATGAATATTTTTATGTTTTAACCTAAAATTAATAAAATCATTTGTTACTTTAAATTCATTTAATAATGGATTTAATTCTTAAATTTTCCTGATTGGTCCACGTGGACCAATCAGAGAGCTCACTTTGTTTAATCAGTTAACTCTCCTTCCCAGGCATGTCAGACGATGGAACCACTCGTCTTCTCCCTTTTTTCCCGGGTGATCAATCACTCATTTCAACCAAATTTCTCACGCAAATCTATCGGCGATCATCCCTAATGCAGTGTTAAACCTTCGATTCCTTATGCATAATCCATATCCGTCAGAAACCCTACATCGATAGAGGCCCTCGTTCTGTCTATAAATAATTCCCCTCCTCCTCAAATCTGGTTTTGATCTCTATTTATTCCATTCTTAGCCCCTCAAATTGTGCCTAAAAGTCACACACTGGTGACAGGAGTGTTGGGCTGCCATTTGCAGCGAGGAGGAGTGAAGGAAGAGGTGCATCCACCATCTCCAGCGAGATCGTCGCCATGAGGTTCAGTTCATTAGTTCTGGCCAAGTCGAGCCAATTCCTCCCATTTCCTGGTAAGATTCTTAGTCCTTGCTTCGATTCATAGTTATTTTTCAAAGTCAGTTGGTTAGGGTGAATCCCAATTAGGAAAACAACTTGGAGCTCTGCTCCAGGTCTGATTTCTCATGTGGATCGATTGTCTCTGACCCATCTGATCATCCTCCACCGTACCCCATCCATTTCTTCGCAAAACATCCATCAAAGCCCTCTCGTTTCAGCAAGGGTCGAGGCCACCCATCTCCTTCCTCTGCCCTTCGCTGGAGATGCATCACCCGTACTAGCCACGAGGTTTAAAGCCTCTATTTTTGGGCTGAGAGGTATCTCTCGAGCCGCCTGATATTTTGATGCAGTAACGAAGCTCAATAGGACACCTAGAGACACGAATCGAGGATCAGAAGACCCTCCAGGTCGCCTAGAACTGAAGAGCCCCCAGATGTCAATCGAGGAGACTTGGACATCACCTAAGAGCCCCTGCATATGCAGAGACCTCTAAGATAGTGAAGGACTTGTTGACATGAGTAATCGTGGATGGAGCAAGGAGATCTAGGCATTCAAAGCTTGGACAACAAGGAGTTCTTCCATGTTCATCCATCGCATCTCCCAACCATCGAATCAAGAACTATGTGCCTGGTCTAATCCTGGCCATCCAAGCTGAATCAAAGCATCACGCCTCTGAGTCATTTGATGCATTCCAAGTGGTGCCATGTGGAGCTCTCCCAACCGTTCCCCAACACTTGATGATGGTAATTTGCAAGAACCCTCCTCCTCCTTTTTGTTTTTATGAAATAGTCGTGTACTCTTTTAAGTACGTTGAATATTTTGTGTAATAGTTGCATAGGACCCCTTGGCTTTTTGTGTATTTTTGTGTTAGTCCGTGCCAGCGAGGTGCATATTGGCCTACATGTGCTTTCGGAAAATTGCTAGGATACCCTCTTGGGTTCTTTTATTAGTGTTTCATCCATATTTTATTTGTTTAAAATCAAAAAACTTTCGTGTATTTTGCATTGAGCCCCCTGCCTTCTATTTTAATTATAGAAATACCATTTGTAGTTTAATTAATTTTTGTGCATGTTTTCTATTTTCTATAAATATCATCCGTACTCCAAAAATCATGAAAAAAATAGGGTCATGTGTCTGATGCAATTATCTTTCACAATCTAACTTTTATTTTGCATTTTAGGCTTTTTTTATTTATTAAAAATCAAAAAGTTCACGGTTATTTTCTGTTTGCATTAAAAAATCCAAACATAAAATCATATTTAAAAATTGTAAAAAAATTAGCAGTTATTTATTATTGTATTTTATACCTCCAAACTAAACATACCTAAAAATAGAAAAAGAAAATCACAAAAAAATAAAAAGCTCCAAACTCCTTATAAAATTATAAAAATTCAACAAAAACTCCAAAAATATTAGTTTCTACTTAGTATTTTTATTTATATATATTATTAAGTACTAACATTAGTTTTGAGAATTTTTTACACTATTTAGTCTTTTAAATCTCAAAACAACTAGTCTTATTTAAAAAGTCTCTGATTTTGTATATTTTGGACTTTAAAAATACCTAAAAAGTAGAAACAATCCCTAAAAAATCATAAAAATATTTGAAAAATATAAAATGCTCAAAAATATTTTATTTTGCAATTTTTGATTATTTTTATCTATATTTATAATTATATTACCCAATATTGCATTGTATACATATAGTTAGTCATATATAAGTATTATTCTTATAAATACTGTGTAAATATTTTTAAACCTTTGTTAAAAAGTAATAAAAAGGATTGTTTTATTTATATTTTCTGATTTTCTTTAAATTTATTTTTAATTTTTATATTATATACTCCTTATATTTTACATAATATTTATATATATAATTACATGTATATACTTATATTAAATATTAAAAAGAAAAAGAAATTAAAAATTAGAAAATCAAAAAATAAAAAAAATATATTTATAATTAAATAAATTAAACTAAAAAATAGAAATATATATAGATATAAAATATTAAATTAAAACTCACACACACATTAATCGAAATTGTGCATACATACATATACACTTGCTTTATTTATTTAAATAATGCATGCTATGTCACGTGCTTCTCATGTTCGACCCCTACTTTAGTGCTATTATACACATTTATTGTATAGTATAATATATTTTGATTCATACACATGTTATGCTTTCTTAATTTATTCCTATTGTGTGGGTTGATTAGTGCTTAGTCACTCGATTTTGGTGAGTTGTAATCGCACCGACTTAGTGGACCCACCTTGTGTGGTCCACAAGACTACTCTCCTGATTATAGTGGTTAAACAAATAGCGACGTTGTCGGGGACCAACGGATAGCGTAGCTTTGTGTATATTATTGTGCATATTATTTCTCTTCTATTGTTTCTCTTTATTTTTTATTATTATTTGATCTGTTCTGACTATTTATCTTTGTTTGTCTTTGTTGTGAGGGACCACGTGGAGAAGGCCATTTTTTAGGAGGTGGATGCACCTGATCTGCGAGGAGGAGAGCTCTTTTACTTGTGAGCTAGCCAGGAGAGAGCTAGAGGAAAAGCAAGGAGGAGAGAAGTAGAACAGCTCACGTTGAGTTTTCTTGCTTTATTTTGTGTGGAGAGTGCCATTTATTTTTTTGTATAATTACTTATCATAATTTTTGACTTGAACACTTCACATCCAATGAGGTCCATCGCTCGGGTGTCTGTTCACCTAGGGGTCTCGTCGTGGTTTTTTGTATTTCTCGCCTTTATTTTTCTTTGATTATCGTGTTTTGAGCTTTTCGCCTTTATTTTCATTTGTTTTATGTGATTGAAGCCCCTAGATTTAGGCTTGCTTGCATCGGTAGCTAGGTCCAAACACTTAATAGAAGCATGTACCAACCCCCCATTCTTCCTCCTCCAGCTCACCCCCTCACCTTCTTCCTCCAAAATGGCGAGAGCAAGAGGTGGTCAGGATGAAGCATGAGGTGCAGGCCTGCATAGAGCAACAAGCACTGGAAGTAACCTGTGAGGCAACCACCACTACTTCCTCCTCCTCCTCCGAATACTCCACCATCACCCTCCTCTTCCCCGATGGTGATGGGTTCCTATGGAAGAGAAGGAAGAAGAAGAGAAGGAAGGGAAGTGTCATAATTTGTAATTACCTTGAACATAAAGGGTGAAAATGTTCCACATTTGACAGATTCCGTCAATGTTAACGGAAAAATAGATGGGTGTTAAAACAAGGTCATGAAATGTAAGAATTAAGCATTATTTAGATTTATTGGTGTAATTCACGATTACATAGGCTTATGAATGTAATTATGGAATTACTCAGGGTTTTAGGTGTAAATAACCCTAATTTATTTTTGTGAATATTGCTTGTATTAAATATTTTCTTTATGCTAAAAACTGCGGGAAAATTAGGATAGATGCATGGAACCATGTTCATCAATTTTTTTTGGAATTTAATTTAATTTTTCCTATTTTTTAAAAAACAAAATCATGCATTTCTCTCTTTTAGCATTTCAAAATCCATAAAAGTTCAAAAATACCTCCAAAATTCAAAAAAATATTATCTCTATATATTATATTTTACACATATCTAAACATTATAAAAAAATACAAAATATAAAACATAAAAATAATAAAACCTAACAAGTTTATAATAATTAACAAAAAATATATAAAAATTGAAAAACATATCTTTATATTTCTGACTTTCTTTATTATATATTTTATATTAAAAATATATTAGGTTAATTTTGGACTTATATATATATATATATTTATTTAGCCCTAAACAAGTTGGGATATTTATTGTATTTCTTGTTTTGACTTTTTTCTAATTTTGAAAGTCGATAAAAATTAGAATAATTGCATAAAAATTAATGAAACTAGAGCAAAATATGAAAAAATAAAAAAAATATTTCCTATATTTTGACTTTATTTGGGATTATAAATATAAAGGCTATATTATATATAATATATATTACTTATATATAAATATAATATCTATAACAATTATAATACGGTTATATTATTTTAAAAAATAAAACGGAAATTAAAAATTTGTAAAATTACAAAGAAAATTAAAAATTAAAACATAAAATGTAAAACAATTAAAAATCCAAAAATTACATATAATAAAAAACACACATAAAAAAAGTAAAATTTAAAATAAAAAGTAATTATTATTTAGCAATAATTAGTAACAATTCTCTACACACCCTTGAGTCTTAGTGTTCGATGCTCTGCCTGCGTACACCTATACACATTCATGTAGAATTATAATAAATTTTGACTCACACATATTTTATTGCCTAATATAAATGTAGGTTGATTGTTGTTTGATACTTGGTTGGTTGACACAGCAATTCCCTTGTTTAGCTTGTTATACAGGGGTCTTGTTGGTTGGTGTCAACAAATGGTGCCATTACCGGGGATGCAACAGTAGTTTAGGGTAGATTTATACGTATATTATATACTCTATCTTATTTTATTTGCTTTTATTTCTCTTTATATATATTTGCATAACTTGTTCTAATATATCTCTTATTTGACTCTTTTGTAGGGGCTCGTGGAGCGAGGGCGGATCTCTTAGGAGACCGATTGCACCCGAGCCAGTAGAGGTTTGTTTGTTTGAACTGAACCCGTAGGAGAGAGCTTCAAAGGAGAACCAAGAGACCGAGAAGAACCACAGTAGACTATTTTAGTGTAGATTTTTATTTTGTGAGTGTGTGATTTTTTTATTTAGACAATTGTCATAATTTAACACTATCAGACTCTTAGTTTTTTACAGACCCATTTCATTAGGTCTTTGTTCACCTCGGGTTCTGATCGACTTTTACTTGTTTTTATCACTTTCTACTTTATCCTTCCTATTTTCCACTTAGTTTATTTTTTATTCCGAGTTTTGAGTTTTTCACTTTATTTTCATTTCACATCTTTTGTGCTTGAGACCTTATATTTAGGATTTTTATATGTGCTTAGCTCAGTAATTACTAGGTCATCTTAATTAGACTATCTGTTCCGATTGACATCTATGTTTGGACTTAGTTAAATTGATAGGTACTTCTCCTAATAGAGATTCTTGTTTAGGTCTTTTCTCGCATGCATTTACATATGTATTAGCTTTTCAAATATTACACAGATCATATTGCATGTATACTACCGAAGTCATGCACACATTTCGTACCCTGCATGCATTCATAGATTGTCGTGCATCAGCTTTTTTGAATTTCTTCCCATGTTTTCTTTGACTTAGGAAATAAAAAGGAATTTGGAAATTCATTATATGTTTATTTCAAAAATACCAATAAAAGATGATAACCTAAATAAAATCGGTGTTGTCAAATCCACTTGAACCTAAAATTAAGTGTAACGGATTCATTGCTTTGGAAAGAGCAACTCCCGCATTGGATGCATGTACTCTCCTGATCAAGTAAGAAACACACACTTAAGGATTAGAGACCAAAGCCTTGGACTGTGCCCCGAGCTCTTGGACTAACTTTTGGGGTATGTTATTAATCACTTGTCTCAGACCTTAAGTCTAAGTCTTGTGTTTGAGTAGGTGTGCTTCATCGACTTCGACACAAACTATTTTATGAGACTATGCCTATGAGATTGATTTAAATATCTGTTCAAATACATAACTCTAAAACTGAAAAGATAAACGACTGAACTCTTACCGTCATCACTAAGTGAGTAGGTGAATTGGGAGGTTGCTTTGTATTTGATGGAGATTTGGATCAGTTGTCTTTCACCTTCTTTGAGTTCTAGTAGTCTTCGAGTTTTTTGTTATATTTGTTTTCCTTTTCTTTTATCTATGTTATGATGATGGGCCATTTTTAGCATCAACTGGATATTACGACTTCTTTTCAATCACATCACCCTTGTTCCTCTAGTTCAATTCAGGATGACTCTCTTAATGAACCACAGTTTTATCTTATGAGATTGATCCACGTACGGTTGGTGTCCTGTCTGGTATTTTATTCCACACTTTATCTTCCCAACCCTCTTCGTTCCCACTCTCTTTTTCTGGGGTGTGATATGTTACACAATAAAAAAAGTTCATGAGAACTGCATATAATGAACAAGATCGATATTATGCTAAAATGAAAGTGTAATTTTGGAGGAATTTAGGATTAGATCAGTGTGACACACTTATCGAGGGATTGAAGAATACACACCGATCATGGGAAATATTTGATGCAACCGTACTGACTATGGATGATGATATAACCATGGTGAGATTCCGTTTTTACCCATTTTGTTTCCATTAGTTTACCGCCCATCACATGAGCCAATCTACTTTCCATCTCCTGATCTCCCTCATCCCACTACTCAGAGGCAGTCCTTAGATTCCGATGAACATCTTGAGCCATTTCAACATAAGAAGTTATATGAGAGACTACATTTTGATATGCCAGATATAGAGAGTCCCACACATGAGCCTTTTGTCCTTCTAACTGATGAGATTGATAGATTTTTTTTGAGGATGCAATGATTACCAATGTTGCTCTAGTTTTCGTCGATGAGTTTGCATTAGTCCCCAAGGGTAATCTACAATAGGATGCAATACCTTCTTTGTACTTGATTTCACATTATGATTGTGCATCTAAGCCATTGGATCACGAGATTGATTCTTCTAAGTCTTCTCTACATGATGACCATCGAGAGGATGAGCCATGCTTTGAGATATTCGATGATCTATCTGATTTTTCTCTATCTTGTGCATCGAATATCCAGTCTCATTGTGAGTCTCTTATTTAGACTTTTCATATCTTTCTGAAACTATAATTAACATGGAGGATATTGGACTGACCATCTTTCTCTGTTTTTGTCTATATCGACTTCATTCATTCACTCTATTCTTTTAAGATGATAATTCATTCACGCTACCGGACACTAGCTTAGTTTTTTATTCTATTTTCCCTGAAGCAAACATCCACTTGATTGTATATTCAGGAGTTTTGATTGTTGACTTTGCTGTTGTTCTCACACAAGATGATGATGAGTACATCATTCACTTTATCGATCTCGTCCTGAACCTTGATACAACGTTATCCTAGCATTTACACCTAGCTATGGGCGTAAACTCTAGTGCTTTTTGAGAGGAACCTCAACATTATCCACTTATTCATGTATACAAGTATTGTCTTTTTACTCTCTCTCTTTCTTCCATTTGTTATTTTACACTATGGCTCTCGCATAAGATTTTTAAGACTATGCTTAGGATGCACTTTATCTTAAGTATAGGAGATGTAGACACCGTGTTTTTAATATCCATTATGTTTCATTACTATTGTTGTTGTTTATAATTAAGCATCCTCTACCCTGAGTTTAGGGGAGTGATGGTGTTCATTCTTTCTATTTTGATTTCATTTTTAGTTTTGTATGTTCCCTCTCTTTTCTTCTAACTTGTGGATAATATGTTCTATATTTAGGCATATTCTAATCTAAAGATAGGGGGAGACAAGTCAAACCGTTTATTTTGTTAATTCTAAACATAGATCATCCCTGTGTAGTGTACAATATGCTATATTTACGATTATTTGATCCTAAGTATAGGGGGCGATCAATTTTTTTATTCTTTTATTGAGTCATTGTAGTATAGATCTTTTCTATACTTAGCATGAGTTATGTCTTCCTTTGTTGCTCTGTTGTCACTATGAGGACATAGTTTGAGCTAAGTATAAGGGTGGGGGTCGTATATGTTGTATATACACATTTGTCAGAACTTTCTCTTTCTTGTATTTTTTTAATAATATGGCTAATATACTTTGGGTAGCGTATACAAAATAAAAAAAGTGAAAACTCTTGTAAAAATGTGTAAAAATTTTGAAAAATATTTATAGAAAATGGTTTAAAATTGTTTACAAATGATTTTGAAAAATGGTTGCAAAATGTTTGGAAAATCTTTGGAAAACCATTGAAAAATCTTTGTAAAATGTTTTCAAATCTTTGAAAAATAATCTCTTTGTAATAAGTTTGTAAAAAATTTGTTTGTAAAAATAATTTAAAAATTCTTTGTAAAATTATTTACAAAATATTTATAGAAAAATATAAAAATGTTATCAAATGATTTTTGAGAACCTTGTACATTATCTTCTTGCAAAAAATATTCAAATAAAATTCTTGTGTAAATAAAATCATGTATAAAATTCTTTATATAACTTATATAAAATCCTTTGTAAATATGTACAATCCTTGTAGATATATTCAATTCACTAACCCATACCTAAAAATTGAAAATTTTTGAAAAGGCATAAAAATTTGCAAAATCTTTTGAAAAATCCATAAAATATTGAAAATTAGAAAATTTGTTTCACAAAAGATTTTTGCATTGCAACGTATTTCTTAGAATGATTTTAACAATTTAACTAGACTAAATAAAATCTAAAGATTGGATCTTAGTTTAGAGCTTAATCCACTAATTTCATAAGAACCTTATAAGTATTGGAATTAAGAATTTACAGGTCGATGAGACTCAATTCTTTGAGTTCGCAAGGCAATGTTCATATGTCATCTTGATTAGCCTAAGTAGAATATTTCACAACACACACATGACTCTTGAGGACAATGACCTAACTTGGATAAGCATTCTGCACATAGCTCAACTCAGTTGAGGTAGTGAGGGGAGAATTCTTTAGCTTGAGAAACACACATGTGGAAACATACACTACCCCAATAGGAGGCCAGTGCACCCCAACCCAATCTAGTGGCATGGACATCTAAAGACAGGACGTTGTGGGTTGAAATAAAGATTCAAAAGAGGGATAGTCTACCAGTTCAAGAAGAAAAATTCTTTATATAGATGCTGCTATATATAGTATAAAAATGTGTGAAATAAATATTCCAAAAAATAGAATAGCAAAAAGTAAATGAGAAAACACTCATGTCGGAGTTATGTATCAATAAGAAATTCTTAAACTTCAAAGTCAAAGATTTTATTGTTGTCTGCAGCTGGAGACTTGGCTATACTGTTCATGCTCCAATGGATATGTGACTACACTGACCACAACCCGTTCTTCTTCTCTACCTCCTCTTCTTTCAGTCGGTTGTACTTGAACTTAGAAGGAAATACCGCACTCCTTGAGGAAAGAGTAACTAGATTGGGGAATCAGGGTTACCTTTATTAAGGAAGATTGTTTCTTGCTATTTTGTTTGAGAAGAACTACATTTCACATACACTATACAAGTGAGACTCATAGTCATAAGGATTTGTGTATGATTAGATTTATTCTGACCTGGCTATTGAGGTGAACTGAATAGAGGATTGTGGAACTCGAGGGATGTTAAGTTTTAGATCCTATTATCAATAAAGTTTCAACAAACTAACAATCCAAGGGTCATACTATGCTCCAAACTTTGATTTTATGAGGATAAGTTTAAAAATCTAATCATTCTAAGTTCTTTATTTTCCTTTTCTTTATTTTCTCTTTTGCATCACTTATTCTCGTAATAAGTGTTTGCTAGGGATCAGCAAAGGTAAGTATATGGTAGTAATGAATAGCTATTCATCTACCATTCTTGTTCCATTTTGGCTTTAAATCCCCAGAAAAATACTTGTAAATATAATTAATTTGCATGAATTAACAACTAACATTAATATGTAATAACACATTAATACATGTATTTAAACTCAAAATTACACAATAAAGAAGAAAAATAAAAAAAAGTATAAAAGATATTGATTGACCTCAAACCCGAGACCAAGTCAAAATTTACTAGGTCATAAAAGAATAAAGTAGGGGGAGATAAGGGCCAAATACCTTATAAACAATACAAAGAAATCCTAATTATATGTACTCCGCAAATATCAAAATTTTCACTATTTTATTCTGTATCATACACGCCACAAACAATAAAGTTTTCGACAAAAACTTGTATATATTAATGTATAGAAAATTATAAAAATAATACCCAATCAAAGTCATGCACAGTGCCCTTGCTACACGCATATTAAAAAGCTGCAAACCAAACTTCATTGATCAATATACGCTCCATATGAACTCAAATAGAATCAAAATCACATCCAATATTTTAAATTAAATTGTCTATCAAGTAAAAGTGGTTTCATTACAAATAAAGCTAACAAACAAAAGCCAACTTTTTCGAGTACTATTGTACTGGGGAAACGATACTGATATATGATTACTTTATTCTTTACATTTGTACTCTCATTATATTTTTAAAAAAATGTATATATTATATAATACATATTAAAAATATAAATTCAAATAAAAACATGTAAAAGAATCCCAAAAGAAATAATAAAGTTCAAAATATAGGTATATTATACATATATTGTAATACATGTAATTATTTATACATACACACAAAATCATAAAAATATATAATTACATAATAAATAATGTTATAAATAAATAAAATATTTAAATATAATATTATGTATATAAAATACAAAATAAAAATATAATACATAAAATACAAGTATATATTCTTATATATTTACATGTAAATATTAACACCTAATGAACAATATCGTAAAAATGAATAAAAATCATTCAAAATTGTTTGTAAAATAGTAAACCTTATCTTGTTTTAAGTTTTATTAAAAAAATCATATACACTTTTCTATTTAATTTTTAAGTATTTTTATTTTTATTTTGTCCTGACTTTTTCCTACGTGGACCAATCAGGTGCGAGCGAGTGTTGACATGCCTGGTCAACACTCCCTGCATGGACCACGGAGACACCACCATATGCCTCCTCGTGTAGACCACATCTCTTCTCCATTTTTTCACATCTCTTTCACTCTTCTTTTCACCTCAAGACCTTCACCAATTCTGCTCACGATATCTCCCTCTACCTCATCATGTCTGTAGCCTCCACCAACCCTCTTCGATCACCATCTCTATAAAATAAATCTTCTTCCTTCAATCCAATATTTAATCTCTCTTGAGCCACTGTAACCCCTAATATCATTCTCGGTGCATTACTCTTGGTAACATGAATGAGGAGCCCTTGATTGTAGGCTTGGAGAAGGAGATCCAAGACAAAATCCACTGTCACTGAGCTTATCTCCGACGAGAATATGCTTCCCAAGTAACACTTGGTTGAAGCATAGTTTAAATGAGGATTTTTAGTTTCTTAGCTTAGAATTAGGTTTAGTTCTGTTTGATTGTATTTCATTTAGTGTAAAAATTAAATTCGAAGTTTGTCGGAGTGTAGAGATTCAACCTTCATTCATCGTGATGTCACCTCTATCTCAAGTCGCCTACACCTCCACCATATTCCTCATCACCTCTAAATCAAATCCTTATGCCCAGAACCCCTGATCTTGCAAAGACCGGGTCCATTAGATCTCCATTTGCCGACATTGTTGGAGCCCTGTTGTTTCACCTCACCCCTTATGATTCAGCTTTATTTTTGGCAGAGGACATTCACCCTCGATCTGCCAAGCTTTTTGTGTAGGTTATATCTCAAGAAGGCCAGCTAGACGTGGAAATGAAGAATAGTAGCCCCAGGTCACCAGAGAAGACTTTACCTCCAGTTCTCCTCCGACAAGGCCTGGACTTAGCTAAGTACACCTACAGGCATGGAGGATAACTAGGAAGGCATTGAGTTGATTAGTAGCTGATTAATCTGCATTTCATCATCTTTATTCATCTATTTTAGCTTAAAATCCCTTATAAAACACTTGTTAAAATTACTAATTCTATTCTTTTACTAACTCTAATCATTGTGTAAATATTATACATTTATCACTATTTTAATATAAAATAAATAAATAATGAAATAAAGAAAAAAAAGAAAATAAAGGATTTTATATATACAATAGATACATGTTGAATCAGACCCCGAGAGAAGGTTAAGACTTGACCTCATCGACAAGGACGAAAGCAGGGGGAAATAAGGCCTATTTACGAGAAGATACACTTGTCAATGACATATCCATCATATGTATAATATTGTCTATATTACACACTCTTTAACTTATTCATTACCAAATATTTTGTAAATAACAATTATTTCTTCTTGAAATTTGTGCATCAAATTCTCTTGTAAGTAATCAAAATAATTGCAATTAATGTATGTACATATTGTGTAAATAAGATCACTTTCCAAAATCCACAAATTTTAAACATCCAAGATCAATATTTGCCCCACCTGAACTCCAAATTCATCAAACTCACTTTCATTGTACTCCAAATTAAATTATCTTTAAAATGGAGCGATTTCATAAAATTCATAGTTAAGGTGTGAAATGAGGTCAATTGGGGTATTACTGTATATTATACTAAAATATATACTATATACAATATTTAATCGTTTATTTTATTTTGCATAATTGTGAATATTCTATATTTTTTACTTATAAATATTGTTTTTAACTCAAATAAATTACAAACAAAAATCAAAATACCAAAAATCAACAAAGATAAAATCACGTATGTATTGTATATGTATCACCATGTATATAGTGTACTTATACCTATTTAATTAACCTAATAAATTAACTCCTAAAATTCAAAAAAATATCATTAAAATTATTGTAAAATATTGAATATAAATAAACTATTAAATTATGTATATATTTGTAAATAATCAATTAAAAATCAAAGTCTTGTATATATAGGTATACAAACCTATAAAAAACACCTCGTATTTATTTTATCCATTGTAATATATTATTTAATTAACTAAAATCACCCAAATTAACTTTAATTTATTCTCAACATTTTTTATTTATAATATGTAATTAAATAAATTCATTTCTATTTTTAATTCAACTAATTTACATTTTTTCAGCCTTTTTTGCCGTCTAGTGTATTTTGTTCTCATCCTAGGCACGATTTGATGGGTTGACTCAGGTTTGTTGACCGGGTCAACTGCTCAATCTACATTTGTCGCCCGCTAACTCTGCCATTTGTCGTTACTTCACCCAATTTCCCCACGCGCTTCGATTATTAATCGAACCCGATCCCGCTTTTCCATGCCAGCCCTCCTGATCCACCAACCATACCTCTGATCTCATCCCTTTTCAAATTCAAATTTCATCAGAGCTCATTCTATAAAGATCCATTCCCTCCGCCTCGAGTTTGATCCGTCCTTGACCCATATTTTTGCCCGCGATCAGTTCTTGGAGATAGTGCAGTGAAAGAGCAACTGCTCTTCAATTTGGAGTGTAAATGTTCGAGTGAAGGTTGTGATCCACTTACATCGTCGGAGTTCTCCATCACATCTCCGCCTCTCCATCCCAACCGCAGATTGAGGCAAATTCCACCATTTGTCTTTTCCTTAGGTAGCGTAGGCAATCTATCTTAGACTTAACATTAATTTTTCGCTTTAGTTTTACTTGAATCTCTCAGATCATATCTACATCTCCCGCCTTCGATCCGCACGATCGGGGGAGTTCCGATCACTGTTGAACCCTTCCGACTACACCAACACTTTCACCAGACTTATTTCTACTTTCTCCACCAAACCATACCCTCGTTTCAACCAAGAACGAGCCTCCAACTCTCCTCCTCTGTCGCTTTGCTGGAGAGTCATGTAACACCCCACTCATCCCCCCCCCCCATTTTATGAGATTTTAGCAAAATTTCTTGGCTAGAGGATACCTCCGAGCATAAACTCTCCATTGTAGGTCAAAGGAGCTCCAAAAACAATCATTGAATCGAGGAAGGAGGTTCCTGGAGCAGAGAGGTGTGACCTTATGGGATTATATGACTTCCTTCAAGACACCTTTGGGCACATGTCCCTTTCTACTCGTTTATGGCAAGCCATGCCACTTACCCGTGGAGATTAAGCATAAGTCACTTTGGACATTCATTGGGATACTATTGGATTCTGAGATTGTAGGAGACCAGAGGAGAGCATAATTGGCAACCCTGGAGGAGTTGAGAGACACAACCTTCTCAAGTAGCCTACAGTATAAGAATAGAGTGAAGACATGACATGATTCTCACATCAACCATAAATAGTTTGAGCCCAACCAAAGAGTATGGCTATTTAATGAAAGGTTAAGATTATATCCAGGGAAATTAGAAAGCAAATGGAAGGGACCACACTTGGTCAGAAAGGTACGCAACAATGATAGCATTGATATATCTGAATTAACTAATGAATCCACCTTTCAGGTCAACGGTCAGCACCTGAAGTGTTATCTTGATCATGATCCATTGATCGTCGATGTTTCCCCTATTCATTTTGTATGAGATGTGATCTTTGACTCACATAACCTGCATCTCTTACCTTATTCCCACATATTCCCCGCAGTTGTACAGATCCATATTGTCTATACCACTCATTCTTTTAGTTTAACACCCTGGATCCATTTTATGATTTTGCTATACTTAGGATGCACCTTATCCTAAGTATAGGGGAGAATTAGACCTGTAATTCTCCATTTCTCCATTACCTCTATTTTTTCTGCATATTTTCAGGGATATTTTACCCTAAGTATAGGGGAGGTAATATCGGTACATTCTACTCCTCGATTTTCCCTTTTGTGTACAGTCTTCTGTACTTAGGATTGCTTGATCCTAAGTATAGGGGGATCACTGACTTCTATTGATTCTATTCGTTCATTCTTTTGAGTTGTAGTATAGCATTCATCCCATTTCTCTATACTCAGCATGAGTTATGTCTTCCTTCATCGCTCTCTAATCATTCTGAGGACATCGTTCGAGCTAAATATAGGGGGGTGTCGTACATATTGGATATATACTTTAGCCATAAATCATACTTTGTAATATGGCTATTATTTATACAACAATTCTTTGAAATTATTTTAAAAAATCTTTGTAAAAATTATTTTTATACAAATTCTATGAAAATATTGTGAATACAAAATGTTCGTAAAATTATTTTCTGTATAAAAATTAGGTATAATGTACAAAATTTTTGAAAATTATGTGAAAATAAAAAGTTTGCAGAAATAGATTTTAAAATTAGTTTTGAAAAATATTTGAAAACTATTTTGCCACATAAGGAAAGAAATATGAGGTATGAAAACAACTTGTATAGATATGTACATTAAAAACCAGAATCTACCCCTAAACTCTTTGTATATAAGTATCGTGTGAACAAAATTCTTTTTACTTAAACTTGTAACACAATCCCTTTTTGGAAATGAATATATAAAGCTTTGTAAAAATCTTTCCTTATTTTCCAAAATACCTAAAAAATTACAAATTCAAAATCCATAAAAAAATTGCATAGCTTGAAAAATTCTCACTAAAAAAAGTTTTTTGTAAATACTTGCATCATAGTTGACATTTAAACTAGTTTGGAATTAAATTGAAAAATAAAGCTTGGTTAAGATCTTAATCCACTTAACATAAGAGGAACTTTATAGGATTTGGGGATAAGACTTTTCAAGTCCATAGTGACTTAATTATTTAAGTCCACTAGGCTATGTTCACATGTCATCTTGATGAGCCTAAGTAGAACACTAAACAACACACGCATGACTCTCAGAGACAATGGCTTAACTTGGACATGCAGCTTACATGTAGCTCAACACGAATGAGGTGGTGAGAAGGCAGAATCCTTTGGCTTGGAGTAGCATACGGGGGTAGTACAGCTAGCTGGAACCTTCCGTCCTCCTCTAAGTTGGGATGTGCACCTCAACTTTGTCTAGTAGCATTGAGGTCTAACGACAGGAGAGTGTGGGTTGCGATAATGCTTCAAAAGAGGGATAGTCTATTGGATCAAGAAGAAAAACTCCTTATGTATATGCTGCACCTTGTAGATATGTTGTATATATGTCAAAAAAAGGTGCAAAATTGCAAAAACTCCGAAGAAAGGGCACATATCTGATTGAAAATAAAATGCCAACTGGAGCATATATAGTGAATAAGCAAAGCTCATGTATTCCACCATATCATCTCAAGGAAGATTGCAGCTAGAGACCTAGCTACACTGATTAAGCCCCAAGGGATATGTGGCTACACTGGTCATGGTCCATTCTCTTCTTTTCCCCTCTCATTGAGCCGGTGAGATCAATCGCTAAAATAAAGACAAGAGATAAAGCTAGAACTAAATCTAAGCTAGAAATGTGAAAAAACATAAATAGACCTCTGGCCAACAAGAGAAGACCTCATGTCGATGAAGGCTGCCGGAGTTGGTGGAGACGACCCTAGATCCTGTCGGACTCCGCTCGAAGTGGCTGGAGAAGGCCTTGTCACAACCCTCAATCCCGAGCACACGGAGGTGGCACAACTTGGTCAAAAGGAGGTTCAAACTGGATGAGGAGGTTAGGTGAAGGTTTTGTATACTAAGGTCAATGGCGTCAAAGATTGAGGCACAACAAACACGTCAGTGATCCATAGCCCAAGGACATGAGTGGGCATAAATCACTAATGCACGAGGTAGAAAATCACATTAGGAAGCCACTCCAATCGGTGAAAGGATTGGTGTGTAAAAAAAAGAGAAAATAGGCTAGGAAGTAGGTATGACAGATTGGAGACCTCAGTCAGAGAGTTGACCGAGATCAACGGTCAGGTGGACATGGTTGGTCTATGCGGACCAACTAGAAAAAACCTGACCAAAAATTATTTAGAAAATCAATAAAAAATAATAAATGATTTTGTTAATTTTAAGTTCTAAAAAAATATCTATTTTTTAATAAAGTGTATTGTTATGATTTTTATTTATATTTTAGAGGTATATAATTACAAGTTACTTTTTAGGGCTTAATTATAGGTATATTTATCTATGTTTTGTGTCTTTTATTTTTTGTTTTGTATATTTAATTTTATTATTTTATGTTATTATTTTATAAAATTATAAATTATATTTAGATACATAAATATATTTTTATAGTATTTTTTAAAGTAATATATATATCTAATTAAATAAGTATATTTATTGTATAGGCATAAATATATGTATTTCATCTACGTATTTCATATAAATATTTTATTATAATTTTTATTTATGGTTTTATTTGAGTTTAATAATTACATACATTATAAATAATACTTACAAAAATATAAAAATATAAAATTATAAAAATAATAAAGAATGAATAAAATGATTTTTTTAATCGTGTATATTATACAATAGGGGTCCAAAACCTAAAGTTTACACTTTAACTCCAAAAAATATCAAACCACCTTCACTAAATAGCTTATTAAAAGTTATATACAATTAAAGTTATTTTGATATAATTTGAGTTTTTATTTGAGAGATATGGGTCTGTAAAGTTGGGATTTTGGATTTTTATTTAGAGTATAACTTTTAAAGTGCATATTATTTTTGTATGAATCAATTTTGTATTTATATATATATATATATATTATTATCTACAACTTTCATTTACAAAGTTTCTTTATTTTAGGTGTAAAAAGTAGAAAATTAAATAGGTCCCAAAAAGGAATAAATAATGAATACATAAAAGGGATTTTTATTGGATTATTAGCCCTTATCTCCCCCTACTTTATTCCTTGTTGACCTAGTCATTAAGATGCCTAGGTCTCGAGGTTTAAGATCATAAAATATCTTCGATATTTTATTCTTTTTCTTTTCTTTATTCTATAATTTTGGCATAAAAACAATATTTTATACACAATTTGTACAACAATGCATGGATGTTAATTTATGCAATTTAAGGGTATTTACATGCATTTTCTAGGGTTTTTAAGGCCAACATGATAGAATACAGGTGATGAAATGGAGATTCATCACCCCCTATACTTGCCTTTGCTAGTCCCATGCAAACACTTATGTAATAAGTGAAGAAAAAGAAAAAGAAAGAAAAGAAAAAGAGGAAAGATGGATTAAGTTCAATTACCAAACTTATCTTCAAAAAATCAAAGTTTGGAGCTTAAATCGGACCTTTGGAATTTTAGTGCAGGCGGAACCTTATTGGGAATCGGATTTGAAATACAACAACCTTCGAGAGTCCCAAAACTCTGCTCAAGTCCCCTCAATAGCCAGGTCAGAATACTTCAACTCATACTCAAACCCTTATGACTATGAATCTAACTTGTGCAATGTACATGATAGTGGCTCTCCTCAACTAAAATAACAAAGAGACTGACTTCTCCAGCATGACAACCCAGTGATTCCCCAATCCAGCAACTCCTTCCTCAAGGAGTAGGGTATTCCCTTCTAAGTTCAAGTGACAACCAGTTCAAGAGGAGGGGATGAAGAGAAGAATGGATGCTAGCCAGTGTAGCTACCTATCCTAGGATGCAAGACCAGTGTAGTCAAGTCATCCAGCTCCAGGCTCACATGATATGACTTTGAAGATCAAGCTTTCTTATTGACTATACAAATATATATACACTCCGATAAACATTTTACTTTCAATCAGACCTGTCCACTTTTTTAGAGTTTTTGCTTTTTGCATTTTCTGAAATACTATATACAACAACATTTCCATAAGGAGTTTTTCCTCTTGAGCTAGTAGACTATCCCTCTTTTGAAGCATTATTGCAACCTACACTCTCATGTCTTTAGAATCTAAGCCACAGGACGGGTTGGGGTGCACATCCCTCCCTTGACGAGGACAAATGTTTCCACTTGTGTTCGTCTCATACATGCAAATCAAATCCCCTCACCACTCCAACTGAGTTGAGCCAAGTGAAAGGTGCATGTGTCCAAGTTAGGTCATTATCAACAAGAGTCATGTGTGTTCTGAAATGCTCTACTTAGGAAATCAGCAATCCATTGAACCAAGTCTCATGATCCTCAAAGAATTAAGTCAACTAGACCTGAAGTACCTCAATTCCAATTCCTATAAGGTTCCTTTGATTAGATAGATTTAAGGTCCAACAAAGCTCCAATCTTCGTATTTTACTTAGACTTGTTCAATTATTAAACTGAATCTGAAATATACGAATGCTATGCCAATGCTATAAACAATACAGAAAATATTTTTTTGATGCAATTTTCAATGTTTTGAACTTTTTATGGATTTTTGACAAAGATGATGAAAATGCATTTTTTGCATTTTTCAAAAAGTTTTTTTCAAATGTTTTTGTATTTTTGATTTTGCAAATGATTTTGGGATTTTTGAAAACAAAAGATTTTGGCAAAAACTAGGTACACATATTAACACAAGGATGCCTCTTATATTTACAAGAGTTAGGTTTTTAAGAATTTACAAGGGGTAAGTGATCTTTTTTATAGAAATATTTATACAATTAATAAAGTTTCCTCAAACTTATCTGAAAATCATTTTACAAACAATTTTGAAAACAATAGCCCAAAATAGGTTTTATAAATAATTTTTACAAACATTTTTTTGAAAGGTTTAAAAAAATTTGAAAGATTAAAATTTTTTTTTGAAAGGTTAAATTTTTTTAAAGGTTTAAATTTTTTTTGAAAGGTTACATTTTTTTTAAAGGTATTTTTACAAACATTTACAATCATTTGAAAATCATTTTGCAAAGGTTTTTCAAACAGTATATATCGATTTTTCAAAATATTCTTGCAACCATTTTTTCAAAACATTTGTAGATAATTTTTCAAACATTTTTATTTCACACAAATAAAAGAAAATTTTCAAGCAAAAAAAATTTACAAAGGTTGAAAATATTGAACAAAATATTTTCCAAATAGTTTTCAAAAGATTTTTCAAACTATTTTTCAAATATTTTGCAAAAAATATTTTTACTATATTTATTAATCAGCAAATACAAAATGAATTTGAGGAATGATATGCATCTTTTTTATTGAGTGCTTTAATGAATTTTAAAAGTATATTATAAAGCATTTTAGCCATATTTATTATTAAAAATAAAAAATTATGAGTTATGGCTAAAGTATATACGGAGTATACACGACCCCCTATACATAATGTGAGATATGTCCTCATAGATCAGAAAGAAAAGAGAAGACATAACTCTTACTGAGTATAGGACAACCTAAAGAAAAAATGAATGAAGAAACGAATGAACGAATGAGAAGTCCATAGTCCCCCTATACTTAGTATCAAATAATCCTACATATAACGGACTATACACAAAGCAGGGAGGGTCAAGGGTGGGAATAAACTGATCGTACTCAGACTGTCTCCCCCTATACTTAGGGTAAGACATCCCTAAGGATAGTCAAGAAGAGGAGACAATGGAGAAGATCAAAGAACGAAAGAATTCAGGGAGCACACTCCCCCGTACTTAGGTCAAAGTACATCGTAAGTGTCAAAGTACATCGTAAGTATATAAGACTGACAAAAAGGGGCGACACCTTTTTGGTAGAAAAAGAAAAATGAAAAGAAGAAAAGAAGAGAAGAAGAAAAGTCAGATAAAGATAGAAGAAGAGATCGTAGAGAATGTACACATCACTCCCCCTATACTTGGGTAAAAGAGCCCTACATATAGGAAACAACAGAAGTGATGAAATAGAATGAAGAAAGCACACTCGGCTCGTCCACCCCCTATACTTAGGACAAAGTATGTCATAAGCAAGGCATATGCGAGAATGGGGTGGATGAGCAATACAGTGGATGAACGGAGGTAAATAAAAGAGAATATACAAAGGGATGGATATACAAACGTCAAGAAGGTCGAAAGAGAACCTTCTTGCGGGACCGCTGAGGAATGGATCTAACAAGATGCGGGTTGATATCGGGGTCCTCAGTAGAAAAGTGCCCATGAGAATCAACCTGGTGTAGATCCTCAGTGGTCCTAGGGTGTGAAGGCACAGACATGTCAGTGGAAGAAGTGTGGCAAGATCCGACCTTGGGTGTCTCGCAGATGTCAATGTGAAAAGGGACGAACTCATCATCGGAAGAAGTAGGGTCAAGGTCGTCCTGCAAGGTCTCTTCTAGGTCAAGACCAAAAGGAACGAACTCATCTATAGAAGTAGTCTAGTCATGTTCATCCTCTACAGTCTCAACCAGATCATCATTCTCATTAAAAGGCTCGAATTCCGGGATAAAAGCATCAAGATCAAATTTGACCTTAGTCTCATCAATGTCTGCCCTCCGGTCAAAGATGCCAATCGTGTAAATCCCGTAAATGTCATCAACACATCACCAAACACCAGAAGAAGGAACTTCCAGGTCCATGCTTTCTGAGTCTTCCTCCATGGGGAGGAATTCTCGAGTCTCAATGGAATCCAACATACAAAAAAAGTCTCTGATCATCTCATCAAGGTCATAGTCCTCGGGGTCAGCTAAAATAGGTGTAGTCACATCATGTGGAGGTCTCTGATCGGTAGTGGGTGTTGTGATGACCACCTTGCTTTCGTCAACAAGATAGAAGTGAATCTCCTGATCCATAATCTATAACGACTCTTACAGAGGCGAGAAAGGGTCATCTCAGAATGATTGGAGAGTTCTCCCCATTGGAGGTCTCCATGAGCAATACAACAAAATCAATGGTGTAGCTCTTGCCCTGAATCAAAATGACGATTTTCTCTAGAATACCCTTCGGCCTCTTTATAGATCTATCAACGATTTGAACTATCATCCTAGTTTCCTTGAGAGGCCCTACGTGAAGAGAATGTACCAACGAGAAGGGTATGTTGCTAATCAAAGCACCACTGTCATGGAGAGTGTGATCACATGTGTAGTCCGAGATGGCGCAACTAATGAAAGGTGTAGCAGTGCTCCTTTTCCTAAAAGATGGATGGTGTGTGATGGCGTGGGAAATGGCCATGGTCAAGATATGACGCTCAGATCTGCTCCTTTGCTTTCTCTTCTTAGGTTGAGGAGTAGATAATTGTGTCACGATCTCATGAAATCGGGCATTAATGATCTCATGAATAGTGGTCAAAACTTCGGGTTCATTCAGCATTTTTATTTGAATTTTGGATCTCTTCCATACAAGGGAGGAGATCAGAATAATCATCTACACGAGGACGACGAAGAGCAGTCTGTACAATGTCGTCCTCAGTGTCAAGGATGGGACAAGATGTAAATGAGTGTGTGGTTAAATGGGTATGGCATGTGGGCCCTTTCCTCACAGTCTGAATCAACCGTCTCCCAAAATAATTTTGTATTTTTAAAATTTTCTCATCTTTTTGTATTTTGGGCAATTGCAGGGTCTCATGGAAATCCTCAAATGAATACATGTCATCAAATCGTGAAGCATCCACGTGGCTCTTATTTAGGCATGTGAGGTCGTCAATCCTTGAATTCATATGCTCCATGAACTAGGTCAAGGTATCAAGTGTGGAAATCATGAGAGGTGACTCCAACAGGTCACTCTCATGTGAATGTGAAGGTGGAAAATGTGAAGGTGGAGGTGGGTAAAAATCCGAGGTCTGAAACTAAGGATGAGGTGGATATGTACAAAAATCAGGAGTGAAGTCCTCCTGGGAAAAAGGAAGTGGACCGGCTGGAGGGTACGAGGAATCAACAAAGTCTCGATAGAAAGCTCTCCAATTGACCATCTCGAAACAAAAGAAAATGATTGGGAGAGCACGATGGTCAAATCGAGAGGAGTGAAGAAAAAGGCACAAATGTGCAGAGAGATCGGGTATTCACACAAGCAAACACAATCAAACTCACAGAAGGCAAATCCCTCAATTCACTAACTCAACTCGCTGAAGATCGCAAAAGTACGGTCTTTTATCTTGTCAGTTTTAGAGTTAGGGAAGAAGTCAAAAGTTGTACAAACACTTTGTTAGGCTTGATAGGATTTGGGCACTACTCCTTAGTTTGTACGTAAGCAATTTAAAATGAAGACAATGAGAGAATTACTTGCCTCAAGACAATGATTTTCTTTTTGGTCTTTTCTAGGGTCAAGTAATATTAACAGTCCCAAATTTATTTGTTATCACTTTTTTGGATTTTTAATGAAAATGTACGGTCCTAACGAGGAGTGAAATCTATTTAGCACCTAAGTGGTCAAAATCAGAGGGAGAGAGTCAGAAAAGCAATGCAAGCGGCAAATCAATGATGCATGCTAAATCATAAATGCTCACCTTGCCTCCAGCTCTCTTCGTGCAGAGATGCTAAGAAGAATTGAAACCTAACTATATGCAATGCAAGTAGATGAAAATCGCCCTAGGTACAGAAATTGCTATTAGCGTGAAGAACACAATGCTAAATATCTTGAAGTGATATCAAAAAGTCTGATCTCTGATGTGCATCGGCGTCCGCTACAGCGGATCCTGCAAGTGTTTTATTGCACTTTTCTCGGTGCTCGATCTCAAATCCAAATAGATAGCAATTTAAAAATTGACTAAGTCCTACCGAGTCTATAGGTACATGCAAATGTAATTAAGTGTTTGGCATTGATCTATCGTCAAGCAAATCCTACAACTAGGTCTCAATTACACAAAATAATGAAAATAGAAAATCGGAATACAAAATAAAAGAAAGGCGAGAAATCCGCAAAAAAGCCGACGAGGCCCCCAAGGGAACAATCCCTTGGGCATTGGACCTCGTGAAATATGTGGAGTATCCTGAGAGTGTCATGTATTATAACAATTTATGGTCTCTCTCTAACTAAATAAAATAAATGCTCAAATATGACTGTCTTCTCAAGTCCTCCAAGCCTCCTTGGTGCTAGGTCAAAGCCGCCTCACGTGGGTGCGCAGGTGCTCCAAAGAGAGCTCCTCTCTTGATCCGTGTTCCTCGCAACAAAGACACAAAGAGAAGGGTGATTAGACAAGTCTATAATAATGTCAACTAAAAGAGAAAATAAATAAGGCAAAAATGTAGACAAATAAATCACAATCAAAATAATGCCAATCTAAGCATTGTTGCTCCCCGACAATGGCGCCATTTGTTTTACATGAGAATCGAGCGGACAAGATGACCTACAAGAGATCCGGATTAAGACAACAAATAACAAATAACCCACAATGATGATAACGAAATGAAAATAAATGTGGACTTAAAATTTATTTTATTTAACTCTACAAAATGTATGTATAGTGTGCAACTATGTAGAGTGTCGAATACAGGGAGGAAACAAGAGAGATTGCGCTATGAAGCACAAAAATGTGATTGTGAATCTTTGTCCATATTTCTTTTTGTTGGTTTTTAATTTTTAATTTTTTAATTTTATTTTTTTTATATTTTTGTATTTTGGTTTTGATTTATATTTTTATATCTTTTTCATTTCTTTTCTTTTTTAAAATATATGATATAGCTATATATTGAGTATATATACAATTAAGTAAATATAGATATATATATAGATAATCAAAATAATCAGAATAAAGAAAATAAAATATTTTTGGATTTTGAATAATTTTTTACTATTTTGTGATTCTTTAAGTATATTTGATAATTTTTATATATTTTTAAAGTAAAAAATACCCTAAATAAGGGTTGAAATAAATAACCGAAATTGAAATGGAAATTAAAAAAAGAAGATCAAGTTCAAAATTTTCTAAATCAAGTTTAATAAAATATAATATTATAAATAAAATTAAGAAACATAAAAAATATAGTTTTTGGGATTTTAGGGTTTTTTTATATTTTATAAAGGTTTTTTATGTTTTTCGATTTTTAGGAGTTTTCTTTTGTAATTTTATGGATTTTTGGTCTGGAGATGTAAAATTACTAAATAAATATGAAAACTATCTTTTTGGAATTTTTCAAAACTTTTAGTATTTTTATGGGTTTTATAAGCTAAACAGAGAAAATAGTGCTCTTTTTTTAAAAAAAATATTTAAAGTTATTAAAAATGCAATGCAAAATTATAGCATGAATGAACACATTACCAGGAACTATACTATTTTTTGGTATTTTTAAAGAAGAAGTGATATTTTAAATAAATAGAAAAAATCAAAACAAAAAGAAACTACATTACTAGTAGGGGTATTTTTGTAAAAAAAATAAAGGATGAGGGCCTCTCTACAATTTCTCCAAAAATAAGAAATATGCATAAAAGGTTCCTAGACCAAAGCAAAATAAATAAAAACCCAGTGCCTCACCTGCAAAATGTCCCCTCACGTAGGGGTGTCACATGAGGTGACGTGGCGTGGACTAAACCGCATTTTACAAAAGTTTAGGTGCCTAACTGAAAATTTTACAAAAATATTTATATGGCCTAGGAAAGTTTGAGTACTAATTAATAAATTACAAAAACACTTGGGAGAAAACTACAAAATACCCAAAGTAGGCGTGGATCCAATGACTGATAGGAGATCACTTGCCACGTGGTGTCCCCTCCTGCTGTTATGTTGCTTTGCATTTGATGGCTACGATTAGAAGCCCTGGGATGATCTGGCGGTGAAAGCTCGCAGAGATCCAATGGTGGAGAGACAATCAGGGATCGAGACCAGATCCAACGGCCTTGGTCCTCCCAGTAAGAACAGGGAAGAACAAGGCATAGGAGGAACTTTGATCTACGGTGTGGCACTGCTTCGGTAGTCAGAATCAACTCCAAGGGTCGCAAAATGGAGCCGGCATGTTCCTCTACCTGCAGGTGGCTTTAGAAGGTGGCTCGGAGCTCCGGTGATGGCTATCGAGCATGTGGAAGACAAGGAGCTCCAGGTATCTCTGTCTTCAGCAAAAATGACCATGTATGGGTTCTTTGGCTCCCAGGGCCTACAAGAAGAGTGAACGAACAACAAGAAAGGAAATCCTGGGGCTTTTGGCATAGGTGGACGCAAGGTGGGGGTAGCAGAGGTTTCCGATGATGGCGGCGGTGGAGGAGACCTAATCACTAGATCCGCGATGGATCTAGGTGTATGAAGATGCCTGGGATGTGGTGAAGTGCTGGGGAAAAGAGGTGAGGTTGTAGCGAGGTAGTGAAAATAGTGGAAAGGAGTTCGCTGGAGCTCAGCTTCAGCGAACTATGAAGGGCTATTTTACAACTAAGTGAGAAATCAATCGCTAAAATAAAGACAAGAGATATAACTAGGAACTAAAGATAAGCTAGAAAAGTGAAAAAATGGAAAGAGACCTCAAGTAGGTCGGGCCGACGAGATAAGACCTCACGACGACGAGGTTGTCAGAGATGGTAGAGACGAACCTAGACCCTACCGGACCCCGCTCGAAGAGGTTGGAGAAGGCCCTGTCACAGCCCTCAATCCTGAGCACTGGGAGGAGGCACAACTTGGTCAAAAGGAGGTTCAAACTGGGAGAGGATTTCAGGTGAAGGTTTTGTATAGTGAGGTGAGTGGTGTCAAAGATTGAGGCGCAGCAAGAGCATCAGTGATCCACATCCCAAGGATACGAGCGTGCGTGAATCACCAATGCATGAGGTAGAAAATCACAGAAGGAAGCCACTCCAATCGGTGAAAGATTGGTGTGTAATAAATCGAGAAAACATGCTAGGAAGTAGGTCTGACAGACTGGAGACCTCGGTCAGAGAGTTGACGGAGGTCAATGGTCGGGTGGACCTGGTTGGTCCACTTGGACCAACCAGAAAAAACATGACCAAAAATTATTTAGAAAATCTATAAAAAATAATAAATGATTTTATTAAATTTAAGTTATAAAATAAAAAGTGTTTGATATTTTATAAAGTATTTTATTATGATTTTATTTTTTTAGAGGTATATAATTGATGAAACTTGATTTCATCATCTTAATTTGCCATTATTAACCCCCTTGCTTAAATTAATGTAAAAAAAACCATATAAATACATGTACATATCTGAGTCTTAGAATACATTAAAAATACAAAAAATAACAAAACTAAAATAGTAGTGTTTTTATACCCTTAAAAATGCTCACAAAAATATTTCTCCCTCCTTTTGACCTCGTTTCCGTTTTTGGTTAACATAAAACTTGTAGATCTCATCGAGATCTACAACATTTATGTTTTTAGTTTTTCCAAATTCGTCCTTTTTCTCCTCCTTTTTCATGCTTTTTTCCTCAAATAACATGATTGGGCCACGTGGCGCTTTCTGGTTGCGCCATGTGGTCCGCTGCTTTGCGCGCCACGCGCCCCATGATTTCCACCATCCGATTGCCTTTTGGACACGTCAATCCCTGTCATTCACTTAAACGCCTTTCTCCACCATCTGATCAAGTCCCACCCTTCATCGCGGCCGTCCCCGCCTTCTTCTCCTTCCACCACGTGTAGACTGCCATCACCGCCCGATCATTCTAAAGCACCTTTAATCTCCACCACATTTAAGCGCCTCAGCCACATCCCTTCGATCGTTCCCCAGAGATCATCTCGACCGCCCACCACCACTCATTTCTCCTTACGACACATGTCTCGCCCTCTAACTGAGCCATATCTTCACGTCTCCTTCTCAGTCGTTGGATCGCGAGATCCAACGATTGAGGCATCGTCCCCTTCCTCCAGCTGGCCCTCTCTCCCACGATCTTCACCTCGCACCACCATCGACCCTTTCATTTTCCCCCATCTTCTCAGCCTACCTCTCCACTCATGGACCATCCCATGTCCAAGCACGATCTTCCTCCATCCTCGCGGGGACCCACTCGATCCATATCCCCCTCTCCTTCGTTCCACGTTCCCCACGCAAGTCTCAGCAACCCTCATTGGAGCCGCCACCTCCATCCTTCAAATACGCCTCTGTCTTAACTGGATCATGTGGTCCACTTGTACGCAGGGCTCCGCCCAACCCATCTCCGCCTCCCCATGACAGGGGGAGATTGGATTGAAGGAGCAATGAAGGCAGAGCCTTCGGTGAGACCCTAAGCCATGGTAAGCTTAGCCCCTTGGTGCTCCTCCGTCGATTAGCTGCTCCAACTGGACGATGGGGTCCAACGATGACTGAAGCTCCATCTAGGAGCTTAAGCATAGGCTCTTCCTCCACCATAGCCCAAGTAACTTCTCTGATCTCCCTTTGCATTTTCTTTTGATTTCTAAGAATTTATTTGGACTCTCCAAGCAAATTCACCCTCTGATTACCATCTCAGTAGCTCCACCCCACTTCAGCCATCTTTGCATCGCCCTTCAATCACTTCCTCTCTCCTCCATTTCCCTAATTCTCTCTGCCTCCATTATTCTTCAACTCATCGGAGAATAAGCCCAGGGTCGTCGCCTTCTTCATCCATAGGGTCCTCCAGTCACCGTCAATCCACATGCACTCCTCACTTGCACACCTCGTCTATTAGAATTAACCAATGCAAGTGAATGCCCTCAATGGTAGGAGCTCCGTCAGAGCTTCCTTTGCTAGCCTCATCTCCGACGTATGAGCACGGACAACCTTTTCTAGGAGCTCCAACGTCTTCCCCTAGCTTCAACAAGTGTCGCAACACTTTCAGGGACTCCAACGGAGCTGCGACACAGCTGGAGGAGACTAGTGGAGCTGCGGCCATGTCATTGGAGCACATCCACTTCCACTGCAGGAGGCGACTGAGATGAAGAATGCGATGTACATGCACCATCCGATTGGCAAGATTAGATGGTCCACAATGAGCCACATCGCCACTTTCGCGAGTTGCAGCTGTCGTTCGATCATCTTGATTTGATGGCCCACAGAGTTCCACGTTAGTTGATAGAACCTCCATACGAGCCTACAGGTCCGGAGCATGCGAGCCTCGGCCGCACTTCTGCAGGCGACACATGACCTGAGCCATCACTCGAGCCTTCCCCGAGCCTGCGATGGATGCCAAACCTCACCTCACATGCTTTGTCACATGTGGGCTGGTATATTTACGAGGAGGTCCCTCATCATACTTCAAATTGCACTCAGGTCCTGACATCACATGCAAACCACGCGCACCTTGGGTAAATTATACCTAACCCCCTGTGGGTTTAATAATTGCAATTTTACCACCGCACGTGTGGGAATATATCAAGGAAGGCCTAGCAACTTATTTTATTTACATTTTAGTCCTTCTAGGGACATGCTTGTTTCTTTTGCTCTATTTATTTTCATATTTTTCTTGCATTTATGTCCCTGAGCTCTTATGTTAATATCTTGAACATCCGAGCTCTGTTTGAGTTGATTTTAGTTGTGTTTCAAAGCTTGTTTTGTTATCTTTCTAATGGCATGTCTTGTTATCTATTTTGACACTCTCGATTTTGATGATTAATTTTATTAATGTAGTGTCTTTTATACAATGATTTCTCAAGCCTTGTATTATGCATTGATGAAATTTGCTTTGATAATTAAAACTGAAGTTGATTACCGTTTAATTCTTAATATTTGTAGTTAGAAAGGGCATATTTGTATTTATCCTCATTTGCATCTCTTAACATGCTAAAAAATCCAAACAAAAATTGCATATCTTTGTGCGTATTGACCTATGGGTTTTTAATTTCACACTTAGTTTAAATAATGAGAGTCTAGATTCATACTTAAGAGGCTCGTGTCCCTGAGTTCGACCTTGGGATTGCCCAAATAAAATAAAAATCGATCGCTTTCGATTAATTGATATTGTTTTTTTAAGTGGTTTTTTTGATGGATCCAATTCAATCGACTGCAACGCACTAATTCTACATAATTAAGAGGCCGAATTTCGGGTTTCTCAAATGGCGTCATTGCTGGGACACGGCTCATCTTTCGTTTAATTTGGATTTTTCTTATTTGATTGAGTGTGATTTTTAATTCTAGATCTTGTTGTTTGTGCATTATTGAAAATTCTTTGATTGATATCTAACACATGCTTTCTGTGGCAGGGTCCCTTGGTGATCATGGAGGCGAGGAGCAGGAGTTCCTCGCTTCAAGGAGGCACAGAAGCATCATTGGAGAAAAATTGAAGAAAAAAAAAGAAAGAAAAAAATGTTTCTTGCATTTTTTTCACTCAATGTAATAATCGTATTTATAGCGGTCTTCGTTCGAAGACTCACGTGTGCAAATGAACGATGATATTCGTGGTTGTGTAGTGATCGTCCGACTTGAGTGTCGACCTAGGATAAGGCACACGACTCTTCGAGCTACTTTTACATTTTTATTCTATGTGTTTGATCATAGGTAGGACACACATTTAGCTTAGACACACATAGGCATCGCTTCACTTAGCCAAAAAAAAATATATTCTTTCCCGCTAATAGAAGCATGTTAGGTGTGGTTTTTCTTCGACTTGCATAGCTTCGGTTTTGGTTTTAATTCAGTCCTATTTTTTCACAAATTTAGATGAAGGCACAACGAGTTTTCTCTTAGATTAGATCATGATTTTATCGACTGCATTGTCTTTTTCTCGACCTCCCTTCCTGGCTTGATCACCTAGAATTAATGGAAATTTAGAATGAGCAGTAGGCGATTGATTGATTGATTGATTTGTGCTCACATTAAAACAGTGATAACCTTAAGCTTAAAACTGGGACTGTTATTGTAAGTTGACAATAAAATAGAGTAAAAATTATGTTTTGGGAGAGCAACACCCTTGTTACATAGGATGTTTTGATTTGACATTTTTCTTAATCGTTGCGTAAATTAGAGTATTTTTATCACCAATAAAAATGAAAGGAAAAATAACCAACACTTGTTGGTTTCACGTGTGAATTGGTGAATCAAAGAGTATTGCATGGTTGATTGAGCCTTTTCTGTTTCGACACCATCCCAGCGAACCTAGGTACTCCATCTATCTCCGTAGATTCATTCGCTCATTTGTATATCCATCCTAACTTCTTTGTTTCCCTCAGGTCTCCCCAGCTTCATTTATCCATCTCTTTTCTTAGGCTAGCCTCAACCTAAGTATGGGGGGACCTGAGTCCCCGTGATTTTCTTACTCATTTTTACTTTCTCTTATACTTATGTTATTTCTAACCTAAGTATAGAGGGTGTCCATCTCAGTTCTCGTATATTTTCCTATACCTTAAAATGAGATATGGCTTTGTGTCACTTAGTGCTATGAGGACATAACAAGTTTTAAGTATAGGGGAGTATACTGTATATACAGTATATGTACTTTAGTTATAATTCTATTTTTTAAAAATTCTGTAAAATTTAAAACTTTTTTGGGCTAAAGTATATTCTTGTGAACTAGATTGGACAAAATTTTTTCATAGCTTTGAGGAATTTTCTATACTATGTTACACCATTTTTTAGAAAAATATCTTTTAAAAATGATTTGAAAAATAAGTTTTACTTGTTTTTGAAAAATCGCTTGAAAAAATATTTGTAAAAAAATTATATATACGTGACATGGTTTGGAAAATATTTTTAAAACTTGATTTCAACAAGGGAAAATGAGTTTAACTTGTGTTCTAACTTTATTCATAAATCCATAACAAACGAGGAAAAGTTAAAATTCCTTTAAAAGTCAAATTGACTACTAAATGCAAATAAGTAGCCACTTTCAGTGAGGGTCTCCGTTAGCAGAGTAGGTGGTTTAGAGGACATCACGTAAGGCTCCGTCCTCAAGCAACGGGTACTGTTCTACAGCCTGTACTTACATCTATACTGGCTGGAAGTAGATGCAATTACTCATTTGAGTTTAGGCAGTCAGTAGGACTTTTAAAGTCTCCATAAAAATTTGAAATAATAATAATAAATAATAAAGAAAAAAATTAAAAAAATGGATGAAGGAGTTGGATAAATCCCTGACATTTTCACTTCCTCGTAGGATCAGTGATGATCGAGAACACTTGATTTAAGAGGTCTTGAGATTTTTAGGTTAACCAACCTTAGTCATCAGGGTCTTTCACTTAAATATCCACACTTCCCTAGTTTAACAGATTTGCATGTTATATTGCGTGCTTAGTCTCTACCCTTAAGAATATGATCATCACTTTACATGCACGATTGTAATTACGATGACTGAGTTGAGATTTCACTTAAGGGGCGGGGATGAGGGATTCAAGTCTAGACTTGATCTAATGATGCTCGAGGATAGAATAAGACCATTGAAGGGTTCATAAAACCTGAGTGTCAGCAATTTCAGCCAGTATAAGAACTTGATTCTTGTACTAATCTCTTGATGTTCACCTAAGTGTCAGGGTGTGAATAAAAAGAAAATGTTGATCAGTGTGCGCCAACTCTTGGCAAAAGCAGTGGAGCTAGCCAAAAATTATACAAAGAAAAGAGATATCAATGTTGAAAGAAAAGCTCTCATTCCACAAAGTCAAATATCAAAAGAGATTTCAACAAAGGCGAGCGCTCCCAACCATTTCAAAGTGTCCACTTGGACCACTGCTATAATGACCAGGAGTCAGGCTTGCACCAAAAAAGGGCTCTACATCGTAAATGCTATAAGTCTGGGTGTAGAAGGTATAATAGATATTCAAAAAAGGCACACCCCAGTGTACTCCCAGGAAAACAAGTGCAAACGGCTCCAACTTCTCTTGACAGATGCACTAATCAACACCAAAAATATGCGTTGAGTTAATAAGGCACTCAAGAGAATCATTGTTCCAATGAGAGGGAGAGAAGAAATAACACAATCCTAAAACCTCCATCAATTGGCCTGCCATATACACTTATAAGTCTGACAACTATAGAGACGGTGGATTGGACACAATATTTGATTTATTCTAAAGAGTTGAGGATTGGATCCTTAGGTGAATTTCTTAGACCGGGACCTTGGGTGAGGTTGTGATTCTACTACCGTGATCACGGTCAACACTTAATGTCATATCCTTAACTTATATGTATACAAGAGAGAGTATGGAGAACTAGAGAAATTGGATACCTATATATTAAGGATATGTTGAGCTTTGAAATTTTGGATCTTTAAAACTGGGAGTTCTTGAACGAATCAAATCCTGTATTCACATGCACAATTGGGGGTTAATCCAGCTCATTCATTTTTTTATGCTCGGGGACGAGCATAGTATAAGTATAGGGGGGTGATGAAACTTGAGTTCGTCATCTTAATTTTCTATTATTAACCCCCTTGCTTAAATTAATGTCAATAAAAACCAAATAAATCCATGTACATATATGTTTCTTAGAATAAATTAAAAATATAAAAAGAACAAAACTAAAATTCGTAGTGTTTTTATACTGTTAGAAACACTCACAAAAATATTTCTCCCACCATTTGACCTCGTTTCCATTTTTGGTCAACATGAAACTTGTATATCTCATCGAGATCTACAACATTCATGTTTTGAGGTTTTCCAAATTCAACCTTTTTCTCCTCCTTTTTCTTGCTTTTTTTCTCAAATAACCTGATTGGGCCACGTGGCGCTTTCTGGTTGTGCCACATGGTCCTCTACTTTGCACACCATGTGCCCCACGATTTCCACCATTCGATCGCCCTCTGGACACTACAAACCCCGCAGTTCACTCCAGCACCTTTCTCCACCATTTGATCAAGTCCCGGCCTTCATCACGGCCGTCCACCTCCGCCTTCTTCTCCTCCCGCCACGTGTCGCCTGCCATCACCGCCCGATCAATCTAAAGCACCTTTAATCTCCACCGCATTTAAGCGCCTCAGCCACAGCCCTTCGATCGTTCCCCATAGATCATCTTGACTGGCGACCACCGCTCATTTCTCCTTACGACACGTGTCTCGCCCTTAGCCCTCGATCTTGCCCGCATCGATCTAATCTGAGCTGTATCTTCGCACCCCCTTCTCAGCCATTGGATCACGAGATCCAACGGCTGAGACATCATCCCCTTCCTCCTGCTGGCCCTCTCTCCCATGATCTTCACCTCACATGACCATCAACCTATTTATTTTCCCCCCACCTTCTCACCCAACTTCTCCACTGATGGACCAACCAGCGTCAAAGCACGATCTTCCTCCATCCTCGCAGGGGCCAGCTCGCTCCATATCCCCCTCTCCTTTGTTCCATGTTCCTCACGCAAGTCTCAGCGACCCTCATCAGAACTGCGACCTCCATCCTTCAAATACGCCTCCGTCTTCACCAGATCATTTGGTCCACTTGTACGCGGGGCTCCGCCCAACCCATCTCGGCCTCCCCGTTAAAGGGGCAGGTCAGATTGAAGGAGAGATGAAGGTGGAGCCTCCGGTGAGACCCTAAGCCATGGTAGGCTTAACCCATCGTTGCACCACCGCCGATTAGCTGCTCCAATAGGACGATGGGGTCCAGCGATGACTGGAGCTTCTCCTAGGAGCTCAGGTACAGGCTCTTCATCGGCCATTGCCCAGGTAACTTCTCCGAACTCCCTTTGCATTTTCTTTTGATTTCTCGTAATTTATTAGGACTCTCCAAGCACGTTCACCCTCCGATTACCATCTCAGTAGCTCCGCCTCACTTCAGCCATCTTTGCATCACCTTCCGATCACTTCCTCTCTCCTCCATATCCCTAATTCTCTCCGCCTCCCTTATTCGTAAGCTCATCGGAGAAGAAGCCTAGGGTCGCCTCCTTCTTCATCCATAGGGTCCTCCAGTCACCGTCAATCCACATGCACTCCTCACTTGCACGCCTCGACTACTACAATTAACCAATGAAGGTGAATTCCCTCAATGGTCGGAGCTCCGTCAGAGCTTCCTTTGCCAGCCTCATCTCCGATGTACGAGCACAGACCACCTTTTCCATGAGCTCCGACATCTTCCCCGATCTTCAACAAGTGTCGCAGGACTTTTACGAACTCCAACGGAGCTGCGACACAGCTGGAGGAGACTGGTGGAGTTGTGGCCGCGTCACCGGAGCACAGGCGCTTCCGCCATAGGAGGCAGCTGAGATAAAGAACATGATGTACATGCACCCTCCAATTGGCTAGATCGGATAGCCACGTCGCCACTTTCGCGAGTAACAGTTGTCGTTCAGTCATCTTGATTGGATGGCCCATAGAGTTCCATGTTAGTTGATCGAACCTCCGTATGAGCCTACAGGTTCGGAGCATGCGAGCCTTGGTTGCGCTTCTGCAGGAAACACGTGACCCGAGCTATCACCCGAGCCTTCCTCGAGTCTGCGTGGGAAAATATCAAGGAAGGCCTCGCGGCTTATTTTATTTACATTTTAGTCCTTCCAGGGACCTATTTGTAGCTTTTGCTCTATTTATTTTTCATATTTTACATTAATTTATGCCCCTAAGTTTTTACGTTAATATCTTGAGCATTTCCGAGCTCCGTTTGAGTTGATTTTAGTTGCTTTCAAAGCTTGTTTCATTATCTTTCTAATAGCATGGCTTGTTCTCTATTTTGACACTCTCGATTGTGATGATTAATTTTATTAATGTAGTGTCTTTTATACAATGACTTCTTATGCCTTGTATTATGCATCGATAAAATTTTCTTTGATAACTGAAACTGAAGTTGATTACCATTTATTGCTTAATGTTTGCAGTTAGAAAGGCATATTTGTATTTATCCTCATTTGCATCTCTTTGCATGTTAAAAAAACCAAACAAAATGTGCATATCTTTGTGCATATTGACCTATGGGTTTTTAATTTCACACTTAATTTAAATAATGAGAGTCTAGATTCATACTTAAGAGGCTCGTGTCCCTAAGTTCGACCTTGGGCTTGCCCAAGTAAAATAAAAACCGAACGCTTTTGATTAATTGATATTGTTTTTTAAGCAGTTTTTTTGACGGATCCTATTCGACCGACTACAACGTGCTACTTGTACATAATTAAGAGGCCGAATTTCGAGTTTATCAATAATTACAAGTTACTTTTTACTATTAATTATATGTATATTTATCTATGTTTTGTGTCTTTTATTTTTTATTTTGTATATTTAATTTTATTATTTTCTTTTATTATTTTATAAAATTATAACTTCTTTTTTACATATATAAATATATTTTTATTATATTTTTCTGAAGTAATATATACACTTAATTAAATAATTATATTTATTGTATAGGTATAGATATAGGTATTTCATCTATGTATTTCATATAAGTATTTTATTGTAATATTTTTTTATGGTTTTATTTTAGTTTTAAAAAGTAATATATTATAAATAATATTTACAAAATTATAAAAATATAAAATTATAAAAATAATAAAGAATGTATAAAATGATTATTTTAATCGGGTATATTATACAATAGGGGCCAAAAACCTAACTTTCACACCTTAACTCCAAAAAATATGAAACCACTTTCATTAAATAACTTATTAAAAGTTATTATACAATTAATGTGATTTTGATATATTTTGAATTTTTATTTGAGAGATATGGGTATGAGAAGTTGGGATTTTGGATTTTTATTAAAGTATAACTTCTACATTGTATAATATTTTTATATGAAATCAATTTTGTATTTTTGTGTATTCTATTATCCACAACTTTCACGTACAAACTTTCTTTATTTGACGTATAAAAAGTAGAAAATTAATAGGTCCCAAAAAGAAATAAATAATGAATACATAAAAGGGATTTTTATTGGATTATTGGCCCTTATCTCCCCCAACTTTATTCATTGTCGACCAAGTCGTCAAGATGCCTAGGTCTCCAGATTTAGGGTCATAAAATATCTTCGATATTTTATTCTTTTTCTTTTCTTTTCTTTATTCTATAATTTTGGCATTAAAAATAGTATTTTATACAGAATTTGTACAACAATGCATGGATGTTAATTTATGAAATTTAAGGGTATTTACATGCATTTGATAGGGTTTTTAGGCCAAAATGATAGAATAAAGGTTATGAAATGGATATTCATCACTCACTTGATGGAGGTTCTTGAAAGAAGTCGCAAGGTAATCGGATGGAGTGTAGCTGATCTCCAGGGTATAAGTCTGGCCCTATGCTCTCATCACATATATCTCAAAGATGACACCATGCCATCGCGTGAGTTCCAGCAGAGGCTGAACCTGAATCTTCAAGATGTAGTCATGAAAAAAATATCAAAGTGGTGGAGTGTTGATTTTATCTACCTCATCTGCGACTCCAAATGGGTTAGTCCATTACTTTGTGGTACCCAAGAAGACGGGTATCACTACAGTTGTGAGCGAGGCTAGAGAGGAGATAGCTACCCGAGTACCCACTTCTTGGAGGGTCTAAGTGGACTACAGACGACTGAATTAGGCCACAAAGAAGGATCATTTCCTCCTACCATTTACTGATCAGATTATTGAGAGGTTAGCTGGGAAGAGTCATTACTATTTTCTTGACGGGTACTAGGGGTACAATCAGGTGGCCATAGCACCCGAAGACTAGGAGAAAACAACGTTCACCTGTCCATTCAGAATGTATGCTTTTAGACAGATGCCCTTTGGTTTATGTAATGCCCCGGCTACATTCCAAAGGTGCATGCTTTCCAACTTCTCCGGACATGGTGGACTAATGTTTAGAGGATTTCATGGATGACTTTTCAGTCTACGGTGACAAGGTTAATGCTTTTCTTGCTTGCCTAGATCGAGTACTTTGTATCGAGGCCAACCTTGTTTTTATCTTAGGAGAAGAGTCATTTCATGATGATTCAAGGGATGGTCCTTGGTCACATCATCTCAAATAGGGGCATAGACATTGATCCGACCAAGGTGGACATCACCAAGAAGCTCAATCCACCATCCAATTTACGATAGTTGCAGTCTTTTCTAGGGCATGCCGGGTTTCTACCGATGGTTCATACAGGACTTTAGCCTAATTGTCGGGTCGTTCATTGATATGTTGACAAAATACACCAAGTTCCTTGTAGATGATAATTATCTTTCGTTGTTTGAGACTCTTAAGGGATTAGTTGTGCAGGCTCCTATCCTTCAGCCACCCGATTGGTCTCTCCCATTCGAGATCATGATGGATGCTTCTGATTTTGCCGTAGGGGTAGTGCTTGGACAGAGGAGGGATGGATTGCCGTTTTCCATTCATTACGCTAGCCGGACTTTGGATGCCACTCAACGGAACTATACAGTGACTAACAAGGAAATACTAATCGTAGTTTTTTCTCTAGATAATTTTTGATCTTATATTCTTGGATCTAGAGTGACCATTTACACATACCACACAGCCATCCAATATCTCATGGCAAAGAAGGATGCCAAAGCCAGATTGACCAGATGAATCCTTCTACTCCAGGAGTTTGATATAGAGATTAAGGATAAACCTGGAGTTAAGAACGTGATCGTGGATCACCTCTCTCAATTAGAGAACCTTGAGGATTCTGATCAGACCACACCTATTACAGAGGCATTCCCAGATGAGGTGATTCTTGCTATCACCTCACTCCCATGGTATGCTGACATTGTGAACTATCTTGTTGCTAAGAAATTTCCACAAGGTTTGCCCCGGCAAGGACTTGAGACCTTCCTCGCGAAGGTCAAGTCGTACCATTGGAAGGATCGCACCTTTTACCACGAAGGAGGGGATTAGGAGGGGATAGCACCTGGCATTGGTGTATTCCTCAGGAGGAGCACCATAGCATCTCACCTATTGCCACAAGCTTGAGGCTGGAGGACAACACTTTAGGAGACGGACATCACGTAATGTTCTCTAATCCGGCCTTTAGTGGCCTACCCTCTTCAAAGATTCAGACGAAATCATGAAGAGGTGCACTGACTGTCAGAGGATGGGCACTTGTGGACAGAGAGATATGAAGCCGATGCATCCCATTCACTTCTGTGAGATTTTTAATGCATGGGACATCATTTCATGGGTACATTCCCTAAGAGTCAGTGATGTGAGTACATTCTGCTCGATGTAGATTATATTAGTCGTTGGGTTGAGGTCATCCCTCCTGAGCCGCAGATGCAAAGGTCGTTTGCAAATTTTTGAGGAAGAGTTCATTTCACGGTTTAATGTACCTAGAGTGTTGATTTCTGACGAGGGGATTCATTTTATCAACGATAAGGAAAGGGCCCTCGCTAACGAGTTCATCATTGACCATAGAGTTTCCACACTATATCACCTATGGACTAAAGGTCTTGCTGAGGTCTCAAATAAGGAGATTAAGACTATTCTGTAGAAGGTGGTCCGCCTAGACCGAAAGGATTGGTCACAACTTTTGGACTTGGTCTTGGGGGCTTATAGGAATTCCTTCAAGACACCTTTGGGCACATCTCCCTTCGACTTGTTCATGGCAAGCCTTGCTACTTATCCGTGGAGATTAAGCATAAGTCACTTTGGGAAATCGATAAGATACTATTGGATTCTGAGAGTATAGGAGACCAGAGATGAGCAGAATTGGCAACTCTAGATGAGTTGAAAGCCACAACCTTCTCAAGTAGCCTACAGTATAAGGATAGAGTGAAGACATGGCATGATTCTCACATCAGGCGTAATAGTTGAGCCCAACCAGAGAGTATGGCTATTTTGATGCAAGATTAAGATTGCTTCCAGAAAATTACAAAGCAAATGGAAGGGACCATACTTTGTTAGAAAGGTGCATGACTATGGTAGCATTGATATATCTGAATTGTCTTCTGAATCCACCTTTCGAGTCAACAGTCAGCGCTTAAAGCCTTATCTTGATCATGATCCGTTGATCATTGATGTTGCCCCTATATATTTTGTATGAGATGTGATCTTTGACTCACATCACTCGAATCTCATAACTTATTTTCACTTCTTCCCCGTAGCTGTATAGATCCTATATTGTCTATATCACTCATTATTTTAGTTTAATACTCCTGATCCATCTTATGATTTGGTTATACTTAGGATGCACCTTATCCTAAGTATGGGGGGTATTAGACCTATGATTTTCCATTTCTCCATTACTTTTTGCTGCTTATACTCAAGGATATTTTACCCCAAGTATAAGGGAGGTAATGTCGGTACATTTTACTACTCAGTTTTCCCTTTTGTGTACTACCTTCTATACTTAGGATTGCTTGATCCTAAGTATAGGGGGATCACCAAATTCTATTGATTCTATTCGTTCATTCTATTGAATCATTGTAATATAGCATTCTTCACACTTCTATATACTTAGCACGAGTTATATCTTCCTTCATCGCTCTCTGATCACTTTGAGGACATCGTTCGAGCTAAGTGTAGGGGGTGTCTTATATATTGTATATATACTTTAGCCATAACTTATACTTTGTAATATGGATATTATTTATAAAAAAACTTTGAAAACATTTTCAAAAATATTTGCAAAAATTATTTTTATACAAATTTTGTAAAATGTTTGTAAAGATATTGTGGTTGCAAAATGTTTATAAATTATTTTCTTTATAAAAATAAGGCATATTGTAATAAATTTTTAAAATTATGTGAAGATAAAAGTTTTCCAATACAGTTTATAAAATTAATTTTGAAAAATATTTTGAAAACTTTTTGCCACATAAAGAAAGAAATATGGTGTATGAAATCTACTTATATATATATATATATATATGTACATTAAAAACCAGAATCTGCCCCTAAAATCTTTGTAAATAAGTATCGTGTGAGTAAAATCTTTTTACTTAAACCTGTAGCACAAACCCTTTTTCAAATATATATATCTTTGTAAAAATCTTTCCTTATCTTCCATAATACCGAAAAAATTTAAAATTCAAAATCCATAAAAATGTTGCATAGCTAGAAAAATTCTGACCAAAAAAAAAGTTTATGTAAATACTTGCACCATGGTTGACATTTATACTAGTCTGGAATTAAATTGAAAAATGGAGCTTGATTAAGATCTTAATCCACTTAACTTTAGATGAACCTTATATGATTTGGGGATTAGACTTTTCAGGTCCATAGCGACTTAATTTCTTTGAGTCCACTAGGCTATGTTCACATGTCATCTTGATGAGCCTAAGTAGAACACTAAAACAACACATGCAAGACTCTCAGAGACAATGGCTTGACTTAGGACATGCACCTTACACGTAGCCCAACACAGATGAGGTGGTGAGAAGGCATAATCCTTTGGCTTGGAATAGTATACGGGGATAGTACAGCTAGCCAGAACCTCCCATCCTCCTCTAGGAGGGATGTGCACCTCAACCTGGTCTAGTAGCATTGAGTTCTAATGATAGGAGAGTTTGGGTTGCAATAATGCTTCTAAAGAGGGATAGTCTACTGGCTCAAGATGAAAACTCCTTATGTATAAGTTGCACCTTGTAGATATGTGGTATATATGTCAAAAAGTGCAAAATTACAAAACTCCAAAAAAGGGACATGCCAGATTGAAAATAAAATGCCTTCCAGAGTGTATATAGTGAATAAGCAAAGCTTATGTACTCCACCATCTCAACTCAAGGAAGCTTGCAGTTGGAGACTTAGATACACTGGTTAAGCTCCAAGGGATACGTGGCTACATTGGTCATGGTCCATTCTCTCCTTTTCCCCTCTTCTTGAGATGGTTGTTCTTGAACTTAGAAGGGAATACCCAGCTCCTCGAGGAAAGAGCTGCTAGACTAGGGGATTAGAGTTACCTTGCTGAGGGAGGCCCATTTCTTTGCCATTTCTGAGGTGGGGAGTTGCATATCCTTACACAGTATAAGGAAAGATTCATAGTGATTAGAGTTTGCGTATGTAGATTTGTTCTGACTTGGTTGTTAAGGAGTCCTAACCATAGAATTGTGGAGCTTGAAGGTTGTTGAATCTTAAACATGCTTACCAATAAGGTTCCTCCAAAATTAATAATCCAAAGGTCTAACTGAGCTCCATACTCCAATTTAATGAAGACAAGTTTAATAATAAATTCCGATGCTTTCATTTTCTTTTCTTTCTATTTTCACTTCTTTTTCAAATAAGTGTTTGCTAAGGGACTAGCAAAGATAAAGTATAGGAGGAGGATGAATCTATGATTCTCATTCTTTATTCTTTTATTTTAAGCTTTACTTTTTAGCAAAAACATCTATAATTATATGTAATACAATAAATCAACATTGTATATGTCCTTGTTAATATTTCGTAATTAACATATATTTTCAAAAATGAAAGAATAAAGAGAAAAGAAAAAGAAAGAAGGATGTAATTAATGAAATAAATACAGATAGACCCAAACCCCGAGAGAAGGTTAATAAATGACCTGATCGACAAGGAAGAAAATAGGGGGAGATAGGGTCCTTGTTTAGCTACTTGATATCTATATCTATATATAATTATATTTAATGTATACTTTGTATTTTTAACATTTTTACAAACTATTTATAATAAAATAAAAATAAATTCAAAATTATAAAATACAAAAGAAAACAAAAAATAAAATCCAAAGTCATTGTACACATGATGCACATGTATCTATTGTATATGACATCTATTTAATTAATATGTCTACTTTTTCTATAAAAATCAAATAAAATTCTGTTTATGTTCCTCAAATTATATTGTAACTTAATAAAATATATTTTTGTAAAAAAATACAAAACTAAAATACATGTACATAATATACAGGTATATTATACCAATACATACTACATTATATTGTATATACCCTATCTATCTTTTTCATAAAAATAATTAAAAATCACAAAAACTAGTTTGAAAAATAATAAACAATTTCATTTTATTTATTTTTTATTTTAAAATCATTTGTTATTTTTTATTCAATATTATTTCATTTTGTAGATCCCCAATTTATGATTAATCCACGTCAGATTGTTGATCGTGGTCAACCTTCTCCCCCAGCTGACCTGACCCGACTCCCCCATCGCCTGACCTGATGTCTCGAAATTTTCTCGGTCGGTTCTTATCTCCATTCACCTTGATTTTTGCGCCCGACCACTCTCCTAGGATCTGTGATCCTCGCGGATCCCTAGGCATAGTCGGATCGCCCTAGGGTTTCGAGCACACCTCCGATCTTTCTGGAACCCTAGGCACCCCTATAAAGTATCTCCTTCGCCTCCCAAGCTCAGTAGCTCGTCCCTCGCACCTTCTTTCCTCCACTCGCACCTCCAAAATAATGACAGGGTTCTCGAGGAGCCTTTGGATGCTCTGATCGATGCAAGACTTGATGTTGCTCACTTCGTGGCAAGAGCTCCACCGCGACCAGCCTATTCTGCTTCCCACCACAGAATCGAGGCCACGACCTCACCATCCACTCTTCTACCCTCCGTAGTTCGCCTTAGGCTACTTAGGTACTCTCCATTTCCCCTTATTTCCGCTCTTCACTTCGATTTAGATCATCAGCCGTCGTCCACCATCTTTTGCTCTGACCCGATCATCAGAGACCCATACTCCACTTCCATCCACACCAATCGACAAGCTATCCACTATTCACCCTCCAACGCATCTTGATCATCCTTAGACCAGCTCATCAGAGTTGGATTAGGGCAAGACCTCCCTCTGCCATTTTCGTCGGAGGTCGAACACCCATTCCACCTCGCTTCTCTTCATGTCAGCAAGCAATAATGTGACATGAGGAAAGCCTCTGAGTCTACTTTTCCTTTGCAGGTATTCTTGCATGCGATAGGCACGGTTTGAGCTTCAATTCTGGAGGTGGAGTAGCTCCAGGTGGAGCATCACCGCCTCGACCATCCAGCCACCAACTCCTTCATCCAAGAACTCTGGCCAGCACGGAAAGACCCCACGACCGTGTTGGACCTCTTAGTGGAGTCATCAGGCCCATGGATCACCTTCCACGTCTGGTTGAAGTTCGCCAGAGAGGAGTTCTTCCAGCACCCCTTTTTGTCGTTCGATTCGAAGATGGAGCTCCAGATCAGATCAGGCTCGTCTGATCATGTCTCACCTTTAGCCATCTGATCAAAGCTGATCACACATCTGCATCGCCCGACAGATCACTCCTGTAGACCATTGGTTCATGCCTGGAGTCTCATATTTGATCGCACGTCCTTGACAAATCCTAAACCGTCAGATCAGCTTTGCAGCACTTCATCAGAGCTGTACATCGGCGTAGAGCCCTAGGCCATTAGATTGAACCATGTGTTGTCCCTTCCTGCAAGGGTATATTGCATTTTACACCATGTCTTTTCTGCTATTTTGCTTGAATCTAATAAATATAATGTGAAGTTGAGAACATTTGCAGTTAGACCTCTGTAGTTTCTTGAATATTTGCAGTTTCTATCTTGCACTTTGTTTGTGTTTTGGAATGAATCTTTAGTTTTGGAAATTGCATTTATACCCAAGTTTGCCTGATTCATGTGACGTGCATGTGTTGTATGTACAAATTGCACAACGACTCCCTTTGGTTTCTAATCTTGTTATTTCATAAGACCATAAATATAAAGTAATTACATATATATCCCTTTGTAGTGTTTTTGATTACTTGTCTTTTATTTATTACAATAATTATTAAATCAACCCCAAAAATTGCCTAAAAATTACATGTGGTCTCGGATTGCATGTTTCATTGTGGTGATTTACATTTTTCTATTAGTGAAAATTCAAACATTCCTAAAAAGTGTCCAGTTTGCCTTAGGAAAATCATAAAAATTTGAAAATACATCCAAAAATTCTAAAAACAATTAGAGTAGGTGTCTTTTATTACCCTCTGTCTCCAACACATTTTTGTTCAAAAACATCTTAGAAAAACCTAAAAATTTACAAAACACTAGAAATCGTACAAAAATAATATAAAATCATAGAAAATCCAAAAATTGTGATTCCAATCTCCATTTGTAGATATTTGCATATATTTTCTCATAAAAATTACTTCTAAGATTTTAAGGTATTTTATTTATTTTATTTGCAAATTACTCCTAGTTGTTCTCTGCTTGTCTATTTTCTCACTATTTTATTTTTAAAAAATCACAAAAAAACATTTAAAAATTTTATAAAAATTACCCAAAACATTTTAAAACATGTTAAATCCAAAAATATTGTTATTACAACTTTCTAGGTATTTTTTATCCTTTTTAAAAATTCAAAAAAAAAGTGTTTGTGTGTGTATTGTGCTTGTTTACTTATATTGGAAAACTAAAAATTAAACAATTAAAAACCACTAAAAACAACAAAAATCTTTTGAAATCGATTACTTTGATCTTAATTGTGCTCTTTGTCTTTGACCTAGGTCGCTATACCAGTTAAATAAAAGTAGTGAACCGCTTACATTCCTTGTTTAATTCTTAAAGTGTTTTATTTTCTTGATTGATTGCTTGATTGATTAGGGTCACAACGACATTGATTAATTGATAATTTAATCCTAGTTGTTCGGGAGGTCATTAGGAATCCATAGACAAAAGAGGGAGAATCAAACGATCCAATCTTGACGGAGCTCATGTGTATCCCAATTCATCCAGACCCTCTTGCAGCCGCACGATCAAGAATAAACACCCAAAATCAATTGTAGCCATCCAAAAAGCCCTAATTTGTAGCCGTTGATCAGATCATCATGCGCAGATCAAGACAATTCAAGCACGATTCAATATCAATCATTTGATCAAAGCCCTGCATATCAGAGTCGCACGTGCCGCTACGTCACTTAAAGGGTATTTTTGTGCCTTTACCCCTATTCTTTTTTCATTTTCAAATAAGCCCCCAATGGACACATGTTTGTGTTGTAGTTGTTTGAATATTTGCACTGTCATCCTTCATAATTTTTACTAGCATAATTGTCCTGTTTGAACTTCCTCACGTGTTTCTAGGCAAGATTTGTGAAAATAACAAATAAAGATTGGATGTTTTAAGTTATTATTTGGACCTTGCAATTATTTTTTTCAAAGGCAGGTCCAATCCAGTGGGGCACACATGCCCTTGCATGTGATTTGTTGGGAAATTGCATATTTCTCCATACAATTAATTTCTTTTTTACTTTTCAGTGCTAAAAAGTTAATTATTTGCATATATACCCCTATTTGTCTACATTTGTTTTCTTATTGGAAAACAAATAAAAAATATTAAAATCCTTCTAAAAATTCTGAAAAATTCAGATAGTGTCCCAACGCATTCATCTTGCATCTATAATTTGCATATTGTATTTTCATTATTTTTATAATTTATTAAAATTCAAAAACTTCATAAAAATGTCTTTTTTGCATTTAAAAAAATAAGAAAAAAATTCTTCCAAAAATTCTAAAAAAAATCTTATTTGCTGCTTTTGATTTATTTTAATTTCAAAACTTTTTTCGCATTTTTTATTTCTCATAAAACCAATAAAAAGCACAAAACTCTAAAAAATGATAAAAATTCGTAAAAATAATTATTTAAAAAACCAAAATATTATAAAGTGGCTTTTTGAAAAATATAAAAATATATCTTTTATTTTGTATATATTTTATATATTTTTAGCATTATTTGTTATTTTAAAATACCAAAACTTTCATTTCAGTTTCTGTTTCTTTAATTCACTATTTTTGATTTACTTAAAGGCTTTAATAGAGAAATCTAGAAATTTACAAAAACATTAAAACCCAAAAATAATTTTTGTTTAATTTTATAGTTATTTTTGACATAATGGAAACATATAGAAAGAGTTGATTGTGTGTATGTGCTTAAAATTCTCTTTCATTCTCTTATTATTTTTAAAAAAAACTAAAAAATTAAAAATTAAAATATGAAAACCAAATAAAAAATATAATATTAAAATTAAATAAAAAATATGAAATCCAAAAAATAATAATAACCAAGCATAATGTGCATAGAAATTCCTTTATTCTTTCATTGAATTTTCATTGCATAGAATAACCCTCGAGATATTTGTAGCCTCCCTAAGTTCGATCCTATTAACTATATAGATAAATTAAGTAGCAAACTCTCTTGCTACATTTTCTTCTATTTATTTGTGCATGAGATTTAAAAAATTTTTTGCTTGATGCTTCTTTGGGTTGCAACGACCACAATTTCACTTGTGATTAATTCATTGAAATAGAAGCCCGAATTTTAATGCCCAACAAAATGGCACCATTGCCGAGGAGGCACAGCAAGGGTAGTTAGGTTTTTCTCTTGACCTACTATTCTTGGTTATATATTTTTATTTATATTTTCCTACATTTATTTCATTATTCATATTTAGTGTATTATTTCCATGATTTTTGCTCATATTTATATAATTGTGTCTCTTACACATCTTTATTTCTTCTTTCTTTTGAGGGCACGACGAGCGAGGACAGCATTCTTAGGAGCGTCGGTGCACCCAAGAGAAGTGGGGGTGGCTCGATTCTTCACCGAGCTGCGGTAGAGCATAGGAGGAGGAAAAGAATATTTGGAGTAGACAACTCATTTGGAGCTTAGATAGTTTTTGATTTATTTTTAGCATTTTAGTCATTCATAAACTCTTGTAAAAGGACACTATGTGCAGGATCTATTTCACAAAGTGCCGATGCACTTCGAGGACCTCACCAGTTTTATCTTCATCACCTTATTTTTCTTTGTTTTCACACAATTTTATGTGCTTGAGACATTAGTAATTGCTTTACTAACGTGCTTGAGCTAGGTAATTAATTAGGTTCAAAACCCTAAACGAGATTTTCTACACCTATAGAGTAGAACATAATTTGGACATAGTCAAATTCATTGGTTCATGCCAGCTAATAGAAGTTATTGCTAGGATGGTTCATGTGCATCATTTAGGTCAGTTTAGTTTTTTGTATTTAAATTATGTGTGGATCACCATGCATGTAGAGTGTTGGTGACAAGGTAAGCATCTTTAAACTCCTGCATGCATCATTGAATTTTATCTTGGATTGGCATTTCCGATATCGTACCTTGTTTCACTCACATAATTCAAAAGGAAATTAGACACTCTATAGGGGATTCATTGAAAAATATTCAATAAGAGTGATAACATTGTAAAACTGGGACTGCTAAAAAAACATGGCCCTAAAACTAAAACGTAAAGATAATCACAAATGTTTTGGAGAGAATAACCCCCTCATTGTTTGAATTTACTTGCAAATTGAGAGAGAGAGAGACGAACACTAGGATAGAGACAAGCCAGGATTGTCATATAGAGTACTGATTCTATAAAAAATGATTAGCTACTTCTCAGTGAGGGAATGCGGGTAGCCGGTAAACGGTATGTATTTCCTTAAAAGAGTGGATGGTTTAAAGGAAAATGCGTAAGGCTCGGTCCTTAAGTAATAGGTAGTCGTTTTTATGGTCCATACTTACATCCATACTGGCTGACAGAGGATACAAGTAGTTATAAGAATTCGAGCCATTCTTTAGGGAAAACATGCACCTAACAACTCATTAACTCTTTCAAAGATTGCATTTATCACCAAATAAAATTGAAAAGATAACAGATCGAACTCTTACAGTCTTCACTTGTGTTGAGTTTGTGAATAGGGGGTTTGATTTGTGTTTGATTGCTAGTGCTAGAGATCCTTCTGTGTACTTCGCACCTTCTACTCATTCTCTTCTTGATTGACTTTCGTGTTATCGCATCTTGCCTCTTCATATCAAAGATATCAGTTTGGAGCATCACTTTTTCGGACTTTGTGGACTCATTTCACACTCCAAACCGGTCGTCTTCTACTCGGGAAGACTCACTTCCTGAGTATTCCACTTTCTCCACTTCACCTTTCACTTCATCCATCAATTAGCTATTCAAGATTGACTCTAATCTTAAATAATCATCAGGGACTCCATCATTCTTGAAGACTAATCCAATGTAGCTAACACTTACAGAAACCGATACAATGCACTTGATGTCACCTAAGGGAAAAGGATCCAAGGCTGAGCAGCCCGAGATCAACACTACCATGTTAGCATCCATTTAGTCCATTCTGGCTCAGTTGACAGAGCAGGCTGACTTTCAAGCAACATTGAGAGATATGATTCTCGAGCTGAGAGATATGATTCTCGAGCTGAGGCAAGACATAAGAGAGGAGGATAGAAATAATGGAGGATGTAGGAATGGGGGAGAGGATGAAGGATATGGTTTAATCCTCAAGCGCATCACGGAAGCATGAGCGTCGTATCGAATACGACGAAGAATAACTAGTCGTACTAGTTGTTCTCTACAGCGGAATTTAAAAAAAATTCATGCGATGAAACCACGTGATCCAAGAACGATTCTCGGATAGTTTCATCTATAACCACAACAAGTATAAAGGAAAACCTCTTGAAGCGTGGTTGATCGAGTCTCTACGAAAAAGAGACCTCCTATCTCAAGTCCAATCGTCGGAGAAGAAGCTTGCGAACGTGGGGATGAGTTACGTGATCCTCGCAATCCAACGAGTTGATCCAAGCACGGGAACTCCTGATCTCATCGTACGAGATCGTACATCTTCTTCGCAAGCGTAACACTCCAAGAAGAAGGAGAACCAAATAACGTCGAAGCAGCTTCGCGGTGACGAGGGTGTCGACGACCTCCTCCTCTAGGGTTTGGTGGACGACCACCAAGGAGAGAGGGAGAGAGAGTTGACGTGTTGGAGAAAAGAGAGAATGAGAGATGTGCTTCAAAAGCATAGCCTTAGAGAGCATGATATGCCTCTCTATTTATAGGGTTTTGGGATCCATGGATCTCAATCCATGGACACTTAAAATCAAAGGATGAAATTGATTTAAGTTTAATCCAATGGTCAAGATTGTTGTTGGTAAAAACCAACAACCAATAGCTTAATTTAGATCAAATATAATTGACAAATAAAATATACATCAATCCTAAATTAAACCAATCAAATAAGGGAGATTACCAACATGGAGATTGCCTCCCCATGCATCATGGTGGACGGCCACCAATTTCCATATTGGTTATGGTGGTCGTCCACTTGATTACTAGTGGGAGCAATCTCATGAGAATTCATGAGATTGCTTATCTCCATGGAAATCGCCATCGTTTAATCCAACAACTTTTGTTGTGATTTATTCTCCAAAAATAATTTATAATTAAATTTGAGAATATTGCAATCTTGCCATTGGAAAATTGTTAATCACATTCACAACCCAAAACAAAATATAATTTACATTTTTAATTAATTAAACAATGTGTATCCAATACACATTTATAATTAATCAACAAATATAAATTATAATTCGCTCTCTCTAATACATTATAAATCACATTTATAATATATTATGAATAATTGGATATTTCTATCCACATTATTCTTATCCATAATAATTAAATCAAATTTAATTATATTGGATAATTTCAACATACATCAAGATAATTAAATCACATTTAATTATCAATTTCTTAATGCTTAGATCTTATGGAATTATTCTTGAACTCTTTCAAGAATAATGCGATTTCTCCTCAGATACTTGGAGATAAGGACATGGCGATTGTATTGTTCCACGTATAGTGACTTGGATATTGAGATCACATCTCAAATCCAGATCTCATGGACCTCCCATAGATGCTTGATTAAATCAAGATCGTAATCCTAATCTTCTCATTATGTCTGAATCTTATTTAGATCCATGTCTAGTACATGGACTAAGATTAGGTCACTTCTCTACTGAGACGAGTCACTAAAATCCAAACATGTTTCATCATTCCCTCGGAATGGAAGCGTCATGGTTATACAATCGTTTATGATCACATCACCCTCATGTATTCCCAACACCTGTACATCCTGCATACTGGAAGACCTATGATCATCCTAAAGATATAGATCAATTTTACACTGTCATCTTCAGGATTTGGTCATCAAGTTTCTCAATCTTGGTATTTGGGAATTGGTATAGATCATATGCTTTCCCAAGCATATATCTTACCTTCAAATTCATGTCATGCTTTCAAAGCATGACGACCATGCATGGAATTTGATCAGTCCCAATACCTCATGAGTGAGCTCATGTCTCCCGATTCACAAGTGAACATGTATGATCCCTTTGAGAGATCGTATTACTCATATGTCCTTATATGCACACCAGCTCGCTGGTGTATAGACCTTGGTTAGGTCATCAACCTATTGGTCTGCCAAATGTACATACTTAGACATATAGTAACACATCTGTCTCTGGTCAGAGGATGTGTGCCTATGTTGTGACAGTATTCAACATAGGTCTTTGGTTATCTCGATCTTGTTAAGCCAACTCTTTGATTCAACTAATCTGACACCTCCAAATCTCTATTCCTATGCAGAGGACCTTCATCAAGAGGTCAGTCAGATATCAGCCTAAATGAGAAAAGGATTGCCATCTCCTACTCAGGCTGGAGATCATCTCTTAACAATCATTTGACGGTGCTTGATGAGTCCTCAATCTAACTCTTTAGATATTCATCCAAGCACCAGCCTCTATGATTCAATAATTGAATCAACAGCTGTATGATCATTAAGATGGCCATGGTACATAACCCTAATTGTACTAAGGGACCTATTATGCAAATTAGTTATTCTTCATTTCATATCAAGGAATGATATTCGCAATAACATTTATTGCATAATGGCTCGTTGTGAGCTTGCATGTCCAACAGAGGAACCTGTAGAGCCAGTGGCTAAGCTCTCACTAAGGGAATCCTATAATCCAGGACGAGGATAGGCAAATACATGGATTCAAATTCCTGCGATTCATGGCATTTCCAGTTTATGCCCAATATCTTACCATTACTCCTCATATTGCATGGAAATATTAATGAAGAACCTTATATACACCTCCAACAACTCGATCTCATATGTAGAACGATCCATTTCCCTAAAATCCCATTAGAGGTAGTAAAGATGACGACTTTTCCTTTCAGCTTGATGGACAAGGCCCTTTATTAGGTAAATCATCTAGAAATTGTGACTACATGGGAAGAGTTGAGGTCTTCTTTTCTAAGAAAATACCACCCACTTGGACGCCTCAACCAAATGCGATCGTTAATAGCAAACTTCTCCCAAATGTCCCATGAGCATATTCACGAGGCATGGGAAAGATTCAAATATTTTACGGAGAAGTGCCCCCATCATGATATTCTAAAGACGAGCCTAGTGCAAAATTTCTTTGGGTGTTTGAGTCATGAAATTAGAAACTGGTATTCGCCGCTTGTGCGGGTAGTCACTTCAAGAAGGATGAGGGTGTCTTATACCAGATTTTTTAGGATATGACAGAGAGCTCTGCAGCTCTTTCTTCTTCACATGCATTCCAGAAACATCCAGTGCCTTCTACTACTGCAACACTCCACAAGGCTTTTAATATGACGACATCACAAGAAGCGGATAGGGTCGACAGTTCAGATCGAACCATCATTGGGAACCACCTATCCAAAGTGGACATTATTGTGAAATGATCCAAGGAGCTTGAGAAGCTCTAAGTGATCGAACAGAGGATGAAGAACTTGGACAAGCTAGATGAGATAATAAAGCATCTGGAACTTCTTGTGAGTAAGATCAACGCATGCCAGATTGCAAGTGCAGCAGCTGAAACGTCTGCTCGGGAGCAGACTTCCTCCACTTCCACCCAATAGAGTACTAGAGGACCATTTACATTTCAACATGTTTACTATGTGCATACCCCTGACCAGGTCCCACGGTATTTACAACATATTGTACCATACCAATAAGAAGGCTCATATATTCCTGAGCAACTGTCACCACCTCTACTTATTATTCAGGAGGTGACGGTATCTGGTTCTACCGAGAGCTCAACCAATCCCATCCATCCAGGAAAGGCCAGCTGGGTTCCCAATAGGGTTAGAGACCTGCCCACTAGTTTCATGAAGGCAAGACGCAACAGTATCAGCACAAGCAGTTCCAGCCTCAGTATAAATCCCCACATCACTTCTATAACTAGAGACAAGGCCAGCACCAGCAGTTTGCATATTTTCCATAGCCTTACCATCAGTAGGAGACTGCATATTTTCCTTCTCCTCCTCCTTATTACAGATACCAGCAGCCTCCTCACTAACAGTCTCAGCGACAGCCTGCCATTGAGCATCCTGAGGCACCTTCAGTGAATCCAGCACTTTATCACCTTGCATTGGTGATGAAGAATATGAATGACCTTACTCAGAGGCTAGACAACCTGACCACTACAAAGACACTAATTCTAGCAAAGGTCAAATCCAATCCCAACAACTTCAGACATAAGGAGCATGTACTCCATGATCCATCCACACCCGAGACCGATATGGCCCTTGATTTTACATGTTTATCTGACACCATTGATCTCAGAAGCGGTAGGAGATTGCAGACTCCTTCACAGTCGTAGGGATTGAGAGAGCCATCCACTGAGAGAGCTTCACCTTCAACATCATCTTCTTCTTCATCATTACTGAGAACTAGTGTAGCAGGACCTGAGTATGGAGTTTCACCATCTTCGTCGTCACCACCACTACCATCTTCACCAACTAGATGTAGTTCACTGTCAACATAGAGAGAGAACACACTAGTCGTGGATTCTTCTTCTACACCAGCAGCAACATACCATCATGTTTTAGATTATTTTTCTCCTTCCCATGTTTTGGACAACACTTTACAGACTGATTTGGGTTGTCCCATTAGACATGAGGACTCTCTTTTGAATAATCAAAATGCGCATTTAAATGTTTTTTATGATTATGTGCTATTTCATTCTGCATTAAATAAAACCAAGAAAATCTAAAAACTAAAAACATCCCTATCTGTTCTTTGAGTGGTTGAGATTTTACACAACATCTTTTTAGAGATGCCACTCCTTAAGGCCACGGAGTACATGCATGTAGTTAAAAAGGGAATGAAAGAAGCATGTACTCAAAGCATCAACCAAAGAAGAACAGAAGAAAGAAAACAGAAAAGCACATCTCGACCATGGCCACATTTCATGCCATCAGAAACCTCCCGCCCAAAAATAAAGACAAGGGAGAACCTCACATCTATTGCCACATCTTTGATTAAGAATTTGATCAAACTCTTCTCGCTAGCGGTTCCTCCATTAATATCGTGTCATCCTCTTTACTCGCTGAGTTTGGGTTATGACCACTCTGATCAATCAGGATGATCCATCAGTTTGCTGATAGATTGATCAAGAGGATGAGGGGCATTTTAGAGGACGTTATTGTAACGGTGCAGTGAATGAAATTCCCTGTTGATTTTGTTGTTATGGATATGGACATACCGGTACTGTTACTCCATACCCCGATCATACTAGGTCGACTGTTCCTCCGAACGACTGAAGCGGTAGTTGATTACGGTACCGGTGAGATCATCTTTCACACTCAGAGCAACAAGGTGAAAATAGAGACGATCCCTGATCAGATACCATCACCGTCACTAGCAGCAACAGATGAGAGAAAGACAGTTAGAACAAATCTTGAAGATTGTGTTTTTCTGGCCGAATTTAGAGAGACAAATCTTTTTACTAATTTCATTAATACCCATGACTTCCTTACCCAAAAGGATCTCTTGGAAAGCACAGTCGATATGAGCTCCTTTATTGATCCTTCTGAGTTGATGGGAAGTTTGAGCTGAGTTCTGAGGATCAGTTTGAGAGATTTGAGGTACCTTCTGATATTCCTTTGACACATCATTCTGAGATCATTGCTAATACACCTCCCGCTAAGATATCTGAGCCACTTGCTAATTTTTTTAAACTTTGCACTGACGAGAGATATATTTTTGAGATTATTATTGAGATATCTGAGTCGTTTGTTGATAGTATTACAAAGAATTTTGAACATCCTGAAGAACCATCCCTTTCTAAGCAGAAATCATTCGTTGCAGATATTTTCTAAATTCTATTTGTCGAGCTATTAGTAGATACAGTGGATAGTTCACAAAGTACAGATCATATACCTTCTACTAGTGCAGTTATAGAGGTCGTTACAGAGTCGATTCAGACCCCACCTGAACTCAAGGAATTACCATCAACGTTGAAGTATGCCTTCATTGCGGGTCCCCCCCTAGATATTTCTGATCATCCTTAGCTCACAGTTGACCGATGAACAAGAATATCGCGTGCTAGAGGTTCTTAAGAGAAACCACAAGGCCATTGGATGGAACATTTCATATCACCATAATTATTCCTACTTTGTGCTCGCATCATATATACTTAGAGGATGACTGTAACCCATAAGTGTCAGTGCCATCTAAATCTGAATCTATGGGAGGTTGTCATGAAAGAGATCAGGAAATGGTGTAATGCTTGCTTTATTTATCCCATTTCGGATTCCAAGTCGGTCAGTCCTTTACATGTGGTCCCGAAGAAATTCGGGATTACTATTGTGAAGAATGACCGTGGTGAGGAGATTCTTACCTGTGTACCTAGTTCATGGCGTGTCTGTGTAGATTACCGACGCCTAAATTCCTCTATCAAGAAGGATCACTTCCCGATGCCCTTTATTGATTAAATTATTGAGAGGTTGGTAGGGAAAGAGTTCTTTTGTTTCTTGGATGGGTACATGGGATATAACCAGGTTTCTATCGCTCCTAAAGATCAGGAGAAAACTACTTTCACTTGTCCGTTTGGTACATACACCTTTAGATGGATGCCCTTTGGACTGTGTAATGCAACCATTACATTCTAAAGGTGTATGTTGGTCATTTTTGCGACATGGTGGGTAGCTTTTTTGAGAACTTTAAGGATGATTTCTCGATCTACGGGGATATTTTTGACAAATGTTTTTCTCATTTAGACTGAGTCCTTCAACATTACTATGAGGTAAATCTCTTGCTCTTGTGGGAGGAGAGTCACGATGACTAATTGGATTGTATTGGGCCACGTCATGTCCAAACATGAGGTTGACCCAGCTAAGATTGATGTGATATCCAATCTTGAGCCACCTCAGAATTTGAAGCAATTAAGGTCATTTCTGAGAACATAGGATTCTATAGGTGATTCATTAAGGACTTCAGCAAGATCACCTGACCTTTGACTGAGCTTTTGTGCAAGGGGAGTGAGTTTGTTGTTGATGAGAAAGTCCTCCTTGCATTTCATCGGATGAAAAACATGGTTACTAGTGCTCATGGCCTACAACCACCTAATTGGTCTCTCCCCTTTGAGATAATGATGGACGCGTCAGATTTTGAAATTGGAGTTGTTTTAGGGCGGAGAATGGATGGGATACCATGTGCTATACACTATGATAGCAAGATTCCGGATGAGGCATAGTGAAATTACACAGTTACTAAAAAAGAGATGTTAGCAGTTGTGTTTGGATTATAGAAGTTCATATCTTACCTCCTTGGTTCCCTTGTTATTGTTTACACATATCACACTACCATATGGTATTTACAGGCAAATAAGGATGCAAAAATCAAGCCTTATCAGATGGATCCTTCTTCTCCAAGAATTTGATTTAGAGATTCAAGATAAACCTGGAGTGAAAAACATTGTGGTAGATCACCTTTCCCGCATTACAGATGCATATACTTCTGAGTAAGGAATGATCCCTATTTCTGAGACCTTTCCAGATGAGACCATTTTATATGTGGACTCACTCCCATGGTATGTTGATATTGTGAACTATCTTTTTTCAAGAAATTTCCTCAAGATTGGCCAAAGAATAAGGTAGACAGATTTCTATCTGAGATACATTTTTTATCCATAGGAGGATCCATACCTGTTTCGTGAGGGCGAAGATTGTATCTGGAGAAGGTGCATTCCTCAATAGGAATATACCAGCATACTTGAGCACTGTCACAAATTAGAATATGGTGGGCATCATTCGAGGAAGCGCAGGACAGCTAAGATTTTACAAAGCGACCTATGGTGGCCAACCTTTTTTTAAGGATGCTACATAGTATGTTCGAGATTGTACTAATTGTTAGAAGATGAGGGGAACCATTGGTTCCAAATATACCATGACCATGAGATATATACAGATTTTAGATGTTTTTGATGCTTGGGGCGTAGACTTCATGGGACCATTCTTTATCAGTCAAGGATAGTAGTACATCCTACTTGTCGTGGATTATGTTAGTCGATGGGTGGAGGCTATCCCCACCAGAGCTGCTGATAGTCGTATGGTGTGTTCCTGTCTCAAGGACCATATTAGTACATGGTTCGAGATCCCCAAGATACTCATTCAGATGGAGGAATCCGTTTCATTAATAGAGAAGTCAAGAAACTTGTGAAGGAGCATGTTATTGAGCACAGAGTTGTGTCTCCTTACCACCCACAAACTAATGGCTTGGCTAAGATTTCAGATACAGAGATCAAGATTATATTGCAAAAACTTGTACGTCCGGATAGGAAGAACTGGTCCCAGATGCTTGACTCAGTTTATGGACTTATCGGACGACATACAAGTCTCCATTAGGTATGTCTCCCTACAGATTGGTGTATGGAAAGCCTTGCCACCTTCCAGTAGAATTAATTCACAAATCATCATGGGCACTCCGTGTATGTAATATTGATTATGAGAAAGTTGGAAAGAATAAGAAGTTGGACCTGAATAGATTGTTGGAATTCTGAGATTTTTTATACGACAACTCACTCATGTATAAGGAGAAAGTCAAGCATTGGCAAGATATACACATTAAAAGGAAGAATTTCTCCCCTGATCAGAAAGTTTGGTTGTTCGATGCTAATTTAAAGTTGTTTCCAGGAAAATTGAATGGCAAATGGTCATGATCGTTCATTGTGAGAGTTGTGTGTGACAATGGTAATATTGCCATATATGTGTTGTCATTTAACAAACAACCATTTATTGTGAATGGATAGTTGTTGAAGCCATATATAGATCATGATACATTCCTATTAGTAGTTTATTCTATATATGTGGTATCAGACGATGACTTTTTGACATCTTCTGCGTCTGGTACAAGAGCTGATTTTCTCTTGTAAATATCCTTTCATTTTATTCCTTCCTTTTCCATTTTTATTGTTCACCTCTTTCTCGTGTGTGTACTATACTTAGGATGTTCTCTATCATGAGTATAACGGAGGTGAATGACTTGAGTTGTACATATTCATCCTATTTCATCACTCACATTGTTGCTTATACTTAGGAATCTGTTACCCTAAGTATAGGGGGAGTGATGTTGTTCATACCATCTTTTTCATGTTTTAATTTTCTTTCTTTTGATCTGTCACTTGTCCTTCAACTTTTTGATATTCTTTTTCCGCACTTAGGGATCTTTCACTCGAGTCATTGAGTTTGTTCATTCTTTTCCTTGATTTTCCTTATTTGTACAATCTTCTATACTTAGGATTACTTGATCCTAAGTATAAGGGGGATCATCGACTTCTATCCTCCTCATCTATTTTTTGAGTCGTTCTTGTATAGATCCTTTTCACTTTTCTATACGTAGCACGAGTTATGTCTTCCTTTGTAGCTCTTTTCACTATGAGGAGATAGTTTGAGCTAAGTATAGGGGGTGTCATTTATATTGTATATATAATTTAGCCATAACTCGTACTTTTATTAATAACATGGTTGTTATACTCTTACTTTTATTAAAAATATGGCTATTATACTACGGGATGTATTTATATATTCATAATATCCACGTGTGTATAAAACACTTCATCATTTATCCTCCTGTAAATAATTTCGTCATCATATATATAGAACTTTTATATAAATTCTTCTTGTAAAAATCTTGTATACAATTTGTATAATCCTCATATCTTCTTGTATATATTTATTTTACTAACCATGTTTCTTTCTTTAAAAATGATAAAAATGCTTAAAATCCATATAAATTTGCAAAATTCTTTGAAAACCTTTTCAAAAAAATTTCCTTTTTTTCTTTCAAAAAATTGTTTTGTGTGAAATCCATAAAAATTTGCATCTGCATGTACATTTTTTAGAATAGTATTAGCATTTAAACTAGACCGGAATAAAATGGAAGAATGGAGCTTGGTTATGACCTTAATCCACTTAATTTTAGATGAACCTTATAATAATTGGAGTTGAGACTTTTCATGTCATGGCAACTTAATTCTTCGAGTCTACAAGACTATGTTCACATGACATCTTGTTTAGTCTAAGTGGAATATTTAACAACACACGCATGATTCTTCTAGACCATGGCTTAACATGGACAAGCACTCTACACATAGCTCTTCAGGGATGATGTAGTGAGGGAGCAGAATCATTTAGCTTGGGGTAGCGCATGGATGAACAACTAGGGGAACATCCGTCTTCCTCTAGGAGGGTAGTGCATCTCAACTTGGTCTAGTAGCACTGAGTCTAAAGACAGGATGATGTGGGGTTGCAATAATGCTTCAAAAGAGGGATAATATACTGGCTCAAGAAGAAAAACTCCTTATGTACATGTTGCAACCTTGTATATATTGTAAAAAAATGTAAAAACTCAAAAAAGGTGGATAGGCTTGATTGAAAATAAAATGCCTGCCAGAGTATATAGTCAATAAGAAAGGATGAGCTTCAAAGTCAAATTATTGTGAGCTTGCAGTTGGATGACTTGGCTACACTGGTCATGCATCCACGGATGGGTAGATACAGTGGCTACCGTCTGTTCTTTTCTCCATCCCCTCTTCTTGAGCTAGTTGTACTTGAACATAGAAGGGAAAATCTCCGCTCCTCAAGGAAAGAGTTGCTAGACCGGGGTACTAGAGTTATCTTGCTGAGGGAAGTTGTTTCTTTATCACTTTTGAGGTGAGGAACTATATTTCACTTACACTTTACAAGTAAAGATTTATAGTCATAAGAATTTATGTATGTAGACTTGTTCTGACCTGACTATTGAGGCGACATGAATAGGAGTCTTGTGGAACTAGAGGGTTGTTATGTTTTAAATCCATTTCCCATTAAGGTTCCACCACACTAATAATCAAAAGGTCTGATCGAGCTCCATATTACAATTTTAGGAAGGTACTTTTAATACTCAATATTGTTCTAAGTTCTTTATTTTTTTCTTGATTCTTTTCTTTATCTTTTATTCACTTATTCTTTCAAATTAGTGTTTGCTAAGGTACTAGCAAAGGTAAATCATAGGGGGATAATGAATTTGCATTTCATCATCTTTATTCATTTATTTAAACTTAAAATCCCTTATAAAACACCTATAATAAATCATTAATTCCTTTTTTACTAACTCTGATGATTGTGTAAATATTTTATATTTATCACTAATTTAATCTAAAATAAGTAAATAAAGAAATGAAGGAAAAATAAAGAAAGTAAAGGATTGTATATATGCAATAGATACAATCCGAATAAGACCCTGAGAGAAGGTTAAAACTTGACATGATCGATAAGGAAGAAAGAAGGGGGAGAAAAGGCCTATTTATCAGAAGATACACTTGTCACATGTACATATCCATCATCTGTAGAATAATTTCCTTATTACGCACTCTTTAATTTATTAATTACCAAATCTTTTGTAAATAACAAATATTTCTTCTCAAAATTTATGCATAGAATTATCTTCTAAATAATTAAAATAATTGCAATTAAAGTCTGTATATATTATGTAAATAACATCACTTTCCAAAAGCCACAAAATTTCAAACTTCCAAGATCAATATTTTCCCCACCTAAATCCAAATTCATCAAACTCACTTTCATTGCACTCCGAATTAACTTATCTTTGAAATGGAGTGATTTCATAAAATTCAGAGTAAGGTGTGAAATGTGGTCAATTGGGGTATTACTGTATATTATACCTATATATACTATATATAATATTTAATCATTTATTTTCTTTCGCATAATTGGGAATATTATTTTTTTACTTGTAGATATTGTATTTAACTCAAATAAATTGCAAATAAAAATCACAATACCAAAAATCAACAAAGATAAAATCATGTATATATTGTATACGTATCACCATGTATATATTGTACATACACCTATTTAATTACCCTAATAAATTGAACCCTATAAATCAAATAAAAATATCATTAAAATCCTTGTAAAATATAGTAAAAAAATAAAATATTAAATTATGTATATACATAATTAAAAATCAAAGTCTTGTATATATAGGTATAGATACCTATAAATAACACCTTGTATTTTTTATCCCTTGTAAACATATTATTTAATTAATTAAAAACCACCAAAGTTAACTTTAACTTTAATTTATTCTACATATTTTTATTTACATAATGTAATTAAATAAATTCTTTTTTTTTCTAATTCAATTAATTTACATTTTTTGCCTTTTGTCATCTAGTGTATTTTATCCTCATCCCAGGCACAACTTGATTGGTCGACCCAGGTTTGTTGACCCGAGTCAACTGCTCAGTCTGCACGTGTTGCCCACTAACTCTGCCATCCATCGTTTCTCCACCCAATTTCCCCACATGCGTCGATCATTAACCGAACCCGATCCCTTCGCCACACTTCTCTCCTATTCAACACTTTTCCATGCTAACCCTACATATCAACCAATGGTACCTACGATCTCGCCCCTTTCGAATTCAAATTTTGTCGGAGCTCATACTCTAAATAGACATCCATTCCCTCCGCCTCGAGTTTTATTCATCCTTGACCCATATTCCCGCGATCGGTTCCTGAAGATAGGTGTGGTGATAGAGCAATTGCTCTTCGATTTGGAGTGCGGAAGTTCGAGTGAAGGTTGTGATCCACTTACATTGCAAGAGTTCTCCATCGCATCTCCGCCTCTCCGCCACACCCACAGATCATGGCGAATTCCACCCTCTGTCTTCTCCTTAGGTAACATAGACAATCTATCTTAGACTTAACATTTATTTTTCGTTTTGATTTTTTTGAATCTCTCAGATCAGATCTACATCTTCCACCTCTGATCCGCACGATCGGAGGAGTTCCGGTCACTGTTGAACCTTTCTGGCTACGCCAACACTTTCTTTAGACTTATCTTCACTTTCTCCACACATCCATCCACCTCATTTCACCCAGGAACAAACCCACGACTCTCCTCCTCCGTCGCTTCGCTGGAGAGTCACACAACACGATGCTCAACCCCCATTTCATGATAATTTTGCCTAATTTCTTGGCCGGAGGATACCTTCGAGCATAAGCTCTCCACTACAAGTCAAAGGAGCTTTATAAACAATCATCGAATCAAGGAAGGAGGTTCTTGGAGTAGAGAAGTGTGACCACCTCCTAGATTGACTTCTTGGTGATTTCATGAAGATCTGAGGTGCATGCCAGATGCGGAACATCTCGAGTGACATTTTGGTCATGATTTGAGGGGAATCCATCGATGAACGAGGGAGAATCGAACGATCCAATCTTGGTGGATCTCAAGCGTTTCCTCGTTCATCGAGACCCTCTTGCAGCCGCATGATCAAGAAAAAGTGCCCAGAATAAATCGTAACCATCTGAAAATCCCTAATTCTTTACCGTTGATTAGATCATCCCGTGCAAATTGGGACCATTCAAGCACGATTCAATATCAGTCGTATGTTCAGAGCCCCGTGTATCAGAGCCGCTTGTGCTTCAACATCATTTAAGCTGTATATTTACATGATTACCCATGTTCTTATTTTATTTCAAATAAGTCCCCATGGACACATGTCTATGTTGTAGTTGTTTGAACATTTGCACTTTCATCCTTCATATTTATTATAATTGCATAATTTTCTTGTTTGAACTTCATCGCATGTTTTGTATGTGAGATTTGTGAAAATTGCAAATAAAGTTCGGATCTTTTAAGTTATTATTTAGACCTTTCAATTATTTTATTTACAATCAGGTACAATCCAACGGGGCACACATGGTCGTGCGCGTGATTTGTTGGGAAAATTGCAAATTTTAGCCTGTAATTTATTTCTTTGTTACTTTTAGTGCTAAAAAGTTAATTATTGCATATATACTCATGTTTGTCTGCATCTGTTTTGCTTATTGGAAATCTAATAAAAAACTAGAACCCCTCTAACTGATTCCAAATGAAGAAATGAAAACTCGAAAAGGATCATTCAGATTCTCGAAGAATGAGAGGCAAGGGTAAAAATTCTGAAAAAATCCTATAGTGTCCAGATGCATTCAATCTTGCATCCATAATTTGCATATTGCATTTTCATTAATTTTATTATTATTAAAATTCATAAACTTCATAAAAATGTCATGTTTGTATTAAAAATAAAAAATATAAAAATCCTTCCAAAAATTCTAAAAAATTAGTGTTTGCTTCTTTTGATTTATTTTTAATTTCTATACTTTTTTCGCATTTTATTTCTCATAAAACCCATAAAAAGCACAAAACTCTTAAAACATTAAAAATTCATAAAAAATCTTTTAAAAATCAAAAAATTATAAAATGACTTTCTGAAAAATATAAAAAAAACTTTTATTCTGAATATATTTTATCTATTTTAACATTATTTGTTATTTTGAAATACCAAAAACATTTATTTTATTTTATATTTCTTGAATTAGCTGTTTTTTATTTATTTGAAGATATTAAAAATTGTATAAAAATTTGGAAAAATTACAAAAAACATTAAAAATTTATCTAAAACCCTAAATAATTTTTGTTTAATTTTCTGGATATTTTTGACATAATTGAAAAATATAAAAAGAGTTGAGTGTGTATGTGCGCTTAAAATTCTCTTTAATTCTCTTCTTGTTTTTTTTAAAAAAATAAGAAATTTGAAAAATAAAAATTTAAAAATCAAATAGAAAATTTAAATCTAATATTCAAATAAAACATAAAATCCCAATAAAAATTATAATAGCCAAGCATAGTGTGCATAGAAATCCCTTTATTCTTTCATTGAATTTTCATTGCATAGAATAACCCTCGGGATTTTGGTAGCCTCCCTGAGTTTGATCTTGTTTGTTATACATGTAAATAAAATAACAAACTCTCTTACTACATTATCTTTTATTGATTTGCGCTTGAGATTTAAATAATCTTTTATTTAATGCTTCTTTGGGTTGCAACGACTGCATTTCACTTTTGATTGATTCATTGAAATAAAGGCCCGAATTTCAACGCTCAACAGTAACGAGGGAGGTGGTCGGAGAAGGAACATTGAATGATCGAAAGATGTGAAAGGAATTGTTCTTCCCCATTCTTCATTCCCATCTTAGAGTCGTCTGATCTCAACTATTGGATTAAGTGAGCCATGTGGGAGTGCCAGAACCATCGATTAGAAGCCACACGCGATGCACGAGCCACATCGGGGTATATATCTAGCATTTCCTCCTGCTTTTTGTTTTTGTTGTTTAATCATGTAAAGTTAATATTAAGTCTAAAATAAAAGGGTTTATTTGTAGTATGGGTACCTATCTTTCTTGTATTTGCTATTAGTTCCTATCCAAGTTATCTCACATGGTCCGCAACGAGATAAAACTTTGGGTATTTCACGATATTAGTCATATACTTTTTGGATCTATTAGTAAATACAAGTTAAGTTTACTATAATGGCAAGTTGGTCCCTCTACTGGTGCATATTATATTTGGTGAATATTGCTTGTATTAAATATTTTATTTATGCTAAGAATGTTGGAAAGTTAGGAGAGATGCATGGAAACATGTTCATTCATGCATATTTTTTGCTTATCATTTTACTTAATTATCCTATTTTTAAAAATACAAAACATGCATTTTCTCCTTTTAAACATTTTAAAATCCAGAAAAATTAAAAAATACCTCAAAATTATTCAAGAAATGTATTAGATCTATTATATTATATTTTACCACATATCAAAAATCACTAAAAATTTTAAAATATAAAAACATAAAAAACACAAAACACTAAAAAGCTTTTAAAATTTAGCAAAAGTTATATAAAAATCCAAAAATATATTTTATATCTCTGATTTTTCTTTAATATATATATTATATATTAAAAATAGTTTTTGGCTAATTTGGAGTCATAAATATTTATTAAATCCTAAACAAGGTTGTATATTTATTGTATTCCATGTTTTGACTTATTTTTAACTTTAAAAATCCATAAAAATTGAGATATTAAACAAAAATTATCAAAAATAGAGAAAAATATAGAAACACAAAAGCATTTTATTTTCTTTATTTTGACTTTAATTTGAGTTATTTATAAGTATGAAAAACTATATTGTATACACTAGATATTACTTATATGTAAATATAATATCTATACTATCTATAATATTATTATCTTATTTTTAAAAATTTAAAAAAAATAAAAACTACAAAAAGAAAAAGAAAATATAAAATTATAAATTAAACTTAAAAATATAAACAATTAAAAATTCTTTAAAAATATAATTAAAAACCCACATAAAAATAATTAAAATAAAAAGGTAATTATTTATTAGCAATAATTAGTAATAATTCTCTTCCTACCTTTGCATCCTTCATCACTCCACATGCTTTCACTTATACGCATTCATGTAGAGTTATAATAAAATTGACTCAAACACATTTTATCGCTTAATATAGTTGTGGGTTGATTGTTGTAGAATCTTTGGTTTGTCGACACAACGATTACTATTCTAGCTTGTTACATAGTAGACCAGCTCAAAATTTTCAACAGTTGCACAACTATTTTTATATCTTACTTAGGTTTAGTGGTTATGCTCATAGTTATACGAACAAAAATTTTTCACTTAACACCATCCACTAGACCATTCTACATAACTTCAAATGAATGGTTCTTCTCTGCTAATATAACTATATATTTAGGTGCAGATGTCTCTTTTTTTGCATTCATTTAGTTAATAGTTTCTTTTCTATTTAGCATCCTACATGTGGAGTGTAAGTAAATCTATAGGTATTCTAAACATTAAGTATTTATCATCATTGATCGCTCTAATTGTCTTTTTTGGCCACTCTCCCACATGTTTCTCGCTTAAGATTTAATAAGAGAATTGGAATAAGAAATTAGACATGTTTGTTTCTGGACTTCAAATTTAGTGATAACTATATAAATTAGGGGACTACTAAACATTACTGATCAAATAACCAGAATAATTTTGGATTCCTTAATTATGAGAGAGCAACCTCATTGTTGTACGCATGTACTTCCCATATAGAGTGATGACGTATCCTAGGACTCAGAGCCCAAATCCATGGACTTATACCCTAAGTGCTTGGACTTTGCCTCTTTGGTTTCTGAATCTACAAGCACTTTCCTCTGACCATAATTAAGGGTTTTTGTGCATCTTAAGGCTTAATATTAGGCCCATCAACCCGAGAAGATAGACCTTTGGTTGGGAGAAGAAAAACTTGAACTCACAAGACCCTACACAACTCATGTGTGCCAACTTATTTCACTTCTTGAATAATTTCTCCTAAAATCAAAAAGTTAAATGACCCGACTCTTGTGGCCTTCACGTTTTGAATGTCTAAATTCAGGGTTTGCTTTGTGTATTGTATTACATGCATCTAAAGACAGTGCATGTCCCACATTTTCACATCATCTTGATTTGATTTAGTGCTCACAACCATCTTCTCTTGACATCAAAGATGAAGGATTGGAGCGACATTTGTTCATACTAAGCAAACCTCTCCTTGAATGCTATGAACCTTGCATCTTCTCGGCTCCACGATGACTCTCTTCCTAGACCTCTCAGACCCAATACGATCCACTACTCGAGACTGGCCCAAATAAGTCATTTCTAAGGTTTGGTCTGACCTAAGCCAACCCATTCTTCTCTTCTCGCATTTAGGTTAACCATGATGTTTCTACGTCATCTTATTTTGCTTAAACTAATTCAAATCCCATTGATTCTAAAAGTGAGGAAGATATTAAAATTCGCCTTCCGAGAAAGAACATGGATGATAGGGTTGAGAAGACTTATAGATATGGGAAAATCTTTAAGCACATCACAGAAGCATGGAAATTGCATTATATGTGATCAGGAGCGACTAGTCGCACTAGTTGCTCAGGGCAGCGAAATTTAAATTTTAAAATGATGAAACCACATGATTGGAGAACACCTCTCAGATCGTTTCATCTAAACCACCAATAGGTATTAAGGTTACCCCTCTTGAAGTGTGGTTGTGATCGAGTCTCTAAGAAAGAGAGCTTCAGTCTCAAGTTTGACTCGATTGAGGAGACACTTACGAGTGCGTTAATGAAATGCGTGCTCCTCTCAATCCATGTTGATGATTCAAGCGGTGAATCTCCTGATCTCATCACATAAGATCCGACATCTTCTTCACGAGTGAGGCGCATCGAAGGAGACAGACATCCACGAGCAATTGACCTAGCAGCATAATGACGATGCAACAGATACGAGGATATCTAGGTAAACAAGTGGACGAACACATTGTCGAGAAAGAGAGAGGACGACCACAAGAAATTAGAGAGAGATATATTTCTTTTATTGCACATTGTGTAAACATAAGGCTAGGGTTACCCTTCTATTTATACTGTTTTGGATGCCCATGGATCACAATTCATGTGCTCATAAATTCAATGGTTGAGATTGATTTGTGCTTTCAATCAATGACCATGATCTTGTTGTGTTTTAATTACCAACAACAAATTTGTTGGCCTTTAATTAAATTAAATATATTGAAATCAATCAATATATTTCAATTTAAAACACACAACCAAGGACGAAATTATATTGAAGGAATGGAGCCCCATTCCATATATGGGGTGGACGACCACCAAGATGAGAGAGCTCAACTTGGTCGTCCACCCATGTATGACAAGGAGGCTTCATCATTCCAATTTTGTTTAGATATTATTCTCCAATAATAATTACACATATGCAATAACTTTTATTTCATAATTATTCAACAAAATAATTCCAAATTATTTTGTGACAATTTCAATCATTCCATTAAAAGAATGTGAATCTTATTCACATATCCAAAATAAAATATAAATTGCTTTTTATAATTAATTGTTCAATGTGAATCCAATTCACATCAACTACTAATCCATAAATACAAATTATAATGATCTCTCTCCAATAAATTATAGTGATATCCATATTATTCACATCATTGATAATTAAATCACGTTTAATCATCTCAGATGTCCATTCTCATGAGCCCAAATAATATAAATCACAATAACATTATTTATAATAATTAAATCACATTTAATTATCCATTTTGCTCATTGCTCATATACAATATAAATAATGAAATTATTCTTAAACTCTTTCAAGAATAATGCACTTTCCTCGCGGATGCTTGGAGATAAGGACATGATGATTGTACATTCCTCATATAATGACTTGGATATTGAGATCACATCTCAAATCCAGATCTCAGGGACCTCCCATAGACGTTTGATTAAATCAAAGCCGTAGATCTAATATTCTCATTATATATGAATCACATTCAGATCAATGTCCAACATTTGGATTAAGATCAGATCACTTCTCGAAGAGAGGAGTCACTAAAATCCAGACGTGTTTCATCACTTCCTTGGAATGGAAGCATCATGGTTATAAAATTGCTTATTGATCAATCATCCTCAAGTATTCATAATACATGTACATCCCGCTTAATGGAATACCTAGGATAAAACTGAAGTTTTAGATCTTATTTAGACCATCTCTTTCAGGGTTTTATCATTAAGTTTCTCATTTGATCATTGGGAGTAGGTATCAATCATATACTTTAGGTGTTGATCATATACTTTTTAAAGTATATATCCAACCTACAATTTTAGTCAAGCTTCAAAAGCGAGATGAGCGTAGATGGAATTCGATCACCAATATCTCATGAGTGGGCTCATGCCTTCCAATTTAGTAAATGAACCTATATGATCCCTTTGAGAGATCATATTACTCATGTGCCCTTGTACGCACACCGGCACGTCGGTGTATAGACCTTGATTAAGCCATCAACCTATCAGTTTACCAAATGTACATACTCAGACATATAGTAATACATTTGTCTCTGATTAGAGGATGCATGCCTATATCATGACAACATATGATAATGGTTTTTGGTTGTCTCGATCTCGTTAAGTCGACTTTTTGACCTAAATTATCAAACACATCCAAATCTCTATTCTTATGTAGAGGACCTCCATCAAGAGGTCGGTTAGATATCAACCCACTAGAGAAAGCATTGGCATCTCCTACTCAGGCTGGAGATCATATCTTAATTATCATTTGATGATGCTTGATGAGTCCTCAATCAAACTCTTTAGATATTCATCTAAGCACTAACCTCTATGATTCAACTATTGAATCAACAATTGTATGATCATCAAGATGGACATGGTACATAGCCCTAATTGTACTAAGGGACCTATTACGCAAATTAGCTCTTCTTTATTTCAGATCAAGGAATGATATTTGTAGTAACATTTATTGCATAATGGCTCGTTGTGGGCTAGCGTGTCTAGCAATCTCCCACTAGCCCAAAGAGCCATTAATGGGCTAATCTTTAAACACACACTCATCTGACAATCATAAGGTATTTAATATAAGTAGGTAAGCTGACGAGTCACTCTGTTTCCAAGAGACTAAGCCAAGTCATTTTATGGTACTTGTATATCTCCTAGCAACAATGCTCAATTCAATGCAAATGTTGCATCATATGCAACCAATACTCAATTTTAAGGTAGCTATAGTGTCTCTGACACTACAACTCAATAATCATTACAATAACCAGTATGTAATTTCTATCATCCTTATCAGAATACCCTTATTCTTGAAGATCTATATCTCCTAAGACTAAGACCCAGTCTTATGTCTTATAAAGCACATGCAGTTAAGACCTTTCAGATCACCATGTATAAAGTATTAAGTTCTTGAAGATAAGACTTTGAGATCATTATCTAAAAGTCTTGTCCTCTTTAAAGATATTGTTATTACTACAATCAAGTGTTTTTTATCCTTAGTAGGATTAGTAACAACTTTCTACTCCCAATGCATGGCAGACATCTGGCTTTTGTACACATCTAGTATACACAGAGCTTCCCACAGCTAATGCATTAGTGCATGTAGCTTTGGCATTCATATACTCAACTCTTTGAGGTGTTATCCCTTTAGATAGGTCAATACCATATCTTAAGGGAAAGAAGACTTTCTTGGATTTTCCAGAAAATGGAACATGTACAATGTATACCATTAATGTGACAGTCCCAATACCCTCTACTCTTTGCTTTTGAACAACTTTAGAAATAAGATCTATGAGATATCCATGAGATCATATCTCAAGGTATGGAATAGCCGGACTATAACACACTTATTATTATTATCCTTATATCATTCCAAATGATTAGGATATCATCTACATTTAGCATGACAAACATACTCTCACTAAGCTTCACATAGTTCATCAAGATTCTATCCTGACATCTTACATCATTCCCAAAGAAGGGTGCATTGAATATTTTTACTTTGGATACAATATTCACAAGTATGTAAGATTTGAAACTTTAGACATTCTAAAGTTTCATTTATTACTAATCTACTTATCTAATTAACAGGCATATGTCCAAGGCTTGATTCCAGATCATTGTCAAATGATCTGCATCCTCCTATTGATGTTAAAAGGTTTCATTTCTAGTATTAGAAATGGTAATGAACAATTCATTAATTTCCTAATTTGGTAGAGTCATGTAGATGTTATATTACTATCTGAAATATATCCATCATAACTCTTTATGATAGGTCTATTCCAGAATTCATGTTTATTTCCAACATTTATAAATAAATAATGAGTGTATTCTAATATCTAGGTCATTGAGACATTGTCTAAAACTAAGGGCTCTCCCGCTGAAAATATGAAGTCTATCTATCCAATAGAGATTGTTGCAACAATTGCATCAATATCCATGTAGACAACTATTAAACCTTATGATCAAAATTTCTAGTCTTCAAAAAAAACATATGCAACCAATTGCAAGTGTTATTAGAAGAATGAGATACAAATGTTAGACTTTGATCTTATATAATAAGTAAATTGATTTCAATGATGATATCTTGATGTATATTATTTCGATACATTATCCGAGTCCCTCTCTAAGGATCTTGGATAGTCTAGATAGTCATACTATCAATACATTGGCTTATTGCATTATTGGCATTCATCCAACTCTTTGAATGTCATATGTATGAAAACCATAGAAGTACAATCAACTCTTTGACTTTCCTTATAACTTGGGTCGGACCCATGCTTCCACAGTGCTCCCTTCATCTATAAATAACCATTGCTTAAGACAAAGAATCTCTTATGTTGAATTCAAAGGATTTCAATATAAGGGTATTTCAACATTTATACATTCTTCATTCAATTCATGCAATATGAATATTATGAAGCTTCATGAATGACTTTAGTATAGACAATAGAATGATGACACTCATCATATATCCATCTAAACTCTAAAAGACTTTATTTCAAGTAGGTACTCAAACATTTTGAGTACATCTTCTCATATTGAGCCACCATTCTGCATAATGTAGTGAACAGTGCCATTCATTATTAAATGTTGAGAGTACATATGTATGCCAAAAACATCTTCTTGGATTTTATAAGGATTATTTGGTGATTACGATCATCATCAACATGATACTTCCAAAGCACACTGGATAAGAGATTAAGACTATAGGGACATACAAACCATGGGTTATTGTCCTATTGTCTATTTAATTGTCATTTCGTATTATTACGAGGAAACTTGTATATTGCAACCACATACATTATGTGTCCAACTATAAGTACAATATATTTATCATGGATCCAATTCATGAGAACTTTACTTGTTATTATTGAGTATAGTATTGAGTGGGTTTAATGAGGATTATCTGAAATAAGTTATTTGCATAAATATATATATATATATTACTTTGATTTAGGAATTTTATATCAAAGTTGTCTTGCCTTGTCAACACTAAAAGTTCATTCCCTTATTCAGTTTCAATGTAAGAGATATACTTACCATTATATCTCAAGCAAGATCTGAGATCTCCTTTCTTACCTTTGTTACATCCCAATAATATGGGAAACCGTAACTCAGATAAAAAGAAGAAGAAACTCATTCCGCCTTGCAAATCCAACTTGCATTTTACAATTTGGTCTTTAATAGTTGGGCCCACAACCGCTAAGGCGATGTTGATCTATTGTTAATTAAACCAACTGTCAATAGGAATAGCATTCGCTATGTGTAATCCAATACTGCCCCAATGATATGAGGAAGCGATATTCGAGTCACTATGCATACGGCCTTACTCTTTCAAGACGCAAAGAGCCCAATCCAGATGCGCTTGTATGCAGGACCTGTCACTTTGGACAGGCATCTCCTACGTACAATCCATGGGGACAGAAACCTTCACCTTGAAAGAAGACCATGGATGTCACTTATGTGATCCTCCATATCATGTTCAAATTCTAATTAATTATTATGAATCATATTCGTATAATTAATTCTTCAATTGGAAATACTACTATATTCATAATAGATAGTTTCTTCTTTAATTGGATCTAATTAATTTAAACATAATAACTAAATTATGAATCCAATCAATCAATCGACAAATAATTTTTAATTTTTACTTGAAGGATGATATAATTTCAAAATACATATTATTCAAATTTTAAAAATTAAAAAAATACATCACAATCATTTCAAGTATTATCCTTTCCTTACATGTTGTCATGACCAATACCGATAGGAGTGGGACAGACCACTCATGGAGAAATCTGTTACCACAACGATCCCCGACTTGACATCATATCCACTTTAGGCTAGGATAATACGATTTGATCATTTTGTATTTGAGTTGATAATCGGTCTTTCAACCAAAGTTATACCATTAAATATTCATCAAAACATTTTTGATTAATATTATAAGGAGATTTTCTAAACAAATTCCCAATCATATTCAAGCAACTATGTTTGTTGGAATTGATGTAACCGATTATGATCAAGATCAATTATCTTAGCAATTTTGGTTAAAGAAATATCATTTAAGGAAATAATCATCATCATTAAATATTTCACGAATATTAATAAATAACTACTTAAGAAAATTAACCACTAATTTCCAACAATTTATTTGAATGACAATCACAAGGTTCATGATCTAATATGTAATTTCTAGTAGTGACTCATACATACTAAAATCAGCAGTCCAAATAAAATCCCAATCAAGCAAATTAAGTTTCTTTGATTTGCCAATTTGATTTATAACAGAACCCAAGTGACAGACATACATTTCTAAGTATTTTAAAATCGTGGTTATCTCTTGATTACATTCTAAAATACCATTCCCGCAACAGTGGATACATATCCACTAAAACATAGCATAACTTGAGCAAACAGATTCCAAATCACGCAAACTAGTCCTACGGTTTTTTAATTTAATGGGGAACATAATCCATGTGATAACTCATGTTTTAAGTAAATTAACAGGGCAAAAAATTCGCACAAAAGAGGGTTGCGTGAACAAAATGCAATGAAACTTCACACAACAAAACATGCATGTGACATCTTAGGTTTATGGATCATATCCAAAACCTCCAACCTACGGCTCTGCTATCACTTGAATAATATGGGAAAATCCTTAAGCACATCACGGAAGCATGGAGATTGCATTATATACGATCGGGAGCTACTAGTCATACTAGTTGCTCGGGGCAACAAAATTTAAAATTTTAAAATGATGAAACCACATGATCTGATAACACTTCTGGGATCATTTCATCTAAACCACCAATAGGTATTAAGGTCACCTCATGAAGCGTGATTGCGATCAAATCTCTAAAGAAAGAGACATCCTATATCATGTTCGATCCGATAGAGGAGACGCTTGCGAGTGCGTTGATGAAACGCGTGCTCATCGAAATCCTTGTTGATGATCCAAGCGGTGAATCTCCTGATCTTGTCACACGAGATCTGATGTCTTCTTCATGAGCGAGGCACATCAAAGAGATGAAGATCCACAAGTATTTGATCCGGCAGTATAACGATGATGCATCAGATACAAAGATATCTAGGTAAACAAGTGGACGACCACATTATTGAGAAAGAGGGAGGACAGCCATGAGAAATTAGAGAGAGATAGATTTGGTGTATTGCACATTGTGTAAATAAAAGGCTAGGGCTACCATTTATACTATTTTCTATGTTCATGGATTACAATCCATGTGCTCACAAATTCAATGGTTGAGATTGATTTGTGCTTTCAACTAATGGCCATGATCTTATTGTTTTTTAATTACCAACAACACATTTGTTGGTTTTTATTTAAATTAAATATATTTAAATCAAGCAATATATTTCAATTTAAATCACACGACCAAGGATGGCATTAATTGGAATGAATGAAGTCCCATTCCATATATGGGGTGGACGACCACCAAGTTGAGAGAGCTCAACTTGGTCGTCCACCCATGTATGGCAAGGAGGCTTCATCATTCCAATTTTGTTGAGATATAATTCTTACAATAATTCCACATATTCAATAACTTTTGTTGCATAATTATTCATCAAAATATATCCGAATTATTTTGTGACAATTTCAATCATGCAATTGAAAGAATGTGAATCTTATTCACATATCCAAAATAAAATATAAATTGCATTTTATTTAATAGTTTAATGCGAATCCATTTCGCATCAACTATTAATTCGTAAATACAAATCACAATTATGTCTCTATAAAATATTATAAATCACATTTATAATATCCATGAATAATATGAATAGTGCTATCCATATTATTAACTTTTATGATAATTAAATTATATTTAATCATTCGGATGTCCATTCTCATGAGCCCAAAAAATATGAATCATATTCACATTATTTATAATCATTAAATCACATTTAATTATCCATTTTTCTCAATGCTTAGATACAATATCAACAAGTAAATTATTGTTGAACTCTTTCAAGAATAATGTGTTACATCCTACATATTAGAAGACCTAGGACAAAAATGAAGTTTTAGATCTTATTTCGATTGTCTCCTTCTCGGTTTTATCATTAAGTTTCTCATTTGATCGTTGGGAGTCGGTATCGATCATATACTTTCCAAAAGCATATATCATACCTAGGTATTGATCATATACTTTCCAAAAGTATATATCAAACCTATAAATTCAGTCTAGCTTCCAAAGCGAGATGACCGTGCACGGAATTTGATCCCCAATATCTCATGAGTGAGCTCATGTCTTTCGGTTCAGTAAATGAACCTGTATGATCCCTTTGAGAGATCATATTACCCATATGCCTGTGTATAGACACCAGTGCGCTGGTGTATAGACCTTGATTAGGCCATCAACCTGTTAACATGCCAAATGTACATACTCAGACACATAATAGCATATCTGTCTCCGGTCAGAGGATGCGTGCCTCTGTCGTGACAACATATGATATAGGTCTTTGGTTATCTTGATCTCGTTAAGTCAACTCTTTGACCTAACTTATCTAACATCTTCGAATATCTATTCCTATGTAGAGGACCTACATCAAGAGGTCGGCTAGATATAAACCCATTAGAGTTAGGATTGTCATCTCCTACTCAGGTTGGAGATCATCTCTTAATAGTCATTTAATGGTGCTTGATGAATCCTCAATCTATCTCTTTAGAGATTCATCTAAGCACCAGCCTTCATGATCCAACAATTGAATCAACAACTATATGTTCATTATGATGGCCACGGTACATAACCCTAGTTGTACTAAGGGAACTATTATGCAAATTAGTTATTCTTTATTTATGATTAGGGAATGATATTTGCAATAACATTTATTGCATAATGGCACATGTGGGCTCGCATGTCTAACGACTCCTTAAGATATCCATGTTATACTGACTCAGATAGAATAAAGAAATGAAGCTCTCCGTGCAGAAATAGGGTCAGTTGACAGACGTATAGGGTGATGCTAACCTAATGGGAGAGGCATACAAACCGAGGATAAGACAAAACTAGAATTGGCTTAGGAACCTTACACCTTAAGAAGGATTTGAGTCAATTTCATTTCTTGCCTATATTTCCTAACAGAATAGACCTTCACTTTTCTACAATTAGAATTGATTTGTGACAACTTGAGCCATCCTAGAATCTGCCACGACTACTTCAGGTTGTCTGCTATGATGTTCTCCTTAGTATATAAGGCATCTTTTTTGTTTAAGAATCTTAGGACTGAACTTACTCTATGGGATTAGTTTAAAGACATGTTTCTGATGAAGTTCTACCCCCTTGATAGGACTAAGGAGATGAGATCGTAAATTATAAGTTTCACCTAGTTCTTGCTAGAGCCCTTCCACGAGGCCTATGAGAGATTGAAGGACATACTATAGAAATGCTTGTGCTACGACATTTTTCGAGATATCTTAGTTCATAGTCTTTTTGTGATCTTACTAGTTATTGCAACAATTTATAGGAAATAACCCTAACAGCCTCAATATCAAAGTAAATAAGCTATTTAAACAAGGATGCGCATATTGTTAGGACGGTAATCAAACATATGTTCGAGATGAGCCTCTTACAGAACATAAGTAGAGCATACCAAAGCAACCTCCCCCACGAGTACTATTGGTAGTGGGAAAGAAGTGTTGCCTTATCGACCCTGCTCAGACACCTATTGACGGGTGAAAGGGGATTAAGATTATGACCTGGATCACTACAAATAATAAACTTAAACAAGCACAACATTACGTAGCACTTTCAATCACAAATAAACAATCAATCTCAAGTGGACATGTATTTAATGTGGAAAACCCTCATGGGTTGAAATTGCAACGTGGCTCTCCCAAATAGGCTTTCAACTTGACCTAAATGGGCCTTACGACTAAACCGAGTTTCTTACGCAGGCAATCCAATCGTTTACGACCTCCGGTGATTACACGGTCAACTAAACTGTTTACAGAAAATAACTCTAAGAAACTCAATATCAAAGTAAATAAGCAATGAATAATAAGAGGAAAAACTAAAACAATATTATAGAGCGAGGAGCATGCTCATAAGAATCAATCGCAGAGAATCAGAGCTGTTGGAATGAAGATCGCAACAGAAAATAAGTCTTCGATCTTTCTCTTGGAGTATAGAGGTGAAAGAAGAGAGTAGAGAGCTTGTTGCTCTTGATTTGTATTGTACAATGAGATATGGGGTCCTATTTATAGATCTTAGGATCCCATAGATGTTAATTCTTAAAAAGTAGTCGTTGTGAACAAATTAGGAACTACCTTCAAAAATCTTCTTGAAATGGAATATGATATTTCAAGATACAAAGGATGATCTATCAGAATCAAATGATTAATCATGGGGATATAGGTGATCAATCATAATCAAGAAATGATATAGTTGATCAATTATAATCAAGAGATGTAAATAAACTCAATAAAATGAAACAAAAATATATAAATATGCAATTAATTTTACTATAATATTGTGTATATGATAAGAAAATAAAAATAAAAAATGAAATAGACAAAATATTTGTTTATATACCTATAAGCCTACTTGTAAAAAATAGCACCTACTAAATAAGGTTGCAAAAATAAAAAAAATCACTTAAAAATAGTACATAAAATATTTAAAAAATGTGATTTAATTTTATTTAATAAATACATGCTATTTTATTTCGATTTAATTCTTGATTTTCCATGTTTTGTCCTCTTTTGGGCTAATGTGGACCAATCAGAGGCGGACCTTCATTGGCCCAGGGTCAACGGCCCCACCTAGAGCCTTGTGCCTGTCAGACTCGTCTCCTCCCTCTTTTCTTCCCTTTTTCCCACATGATATAATGATCAAAATGCCTAGAGCTCTGAACATAAGTAGCAAATTGTATCTCCCTAATTTACGCCCAATCTTAAGATCCTCCCGATCTTCATCGATCTGGGTGAAACCCTCTTCGAAAGTCGTCTCTGTTATAAAGCTCCTTCTCTGAGCTTCAATTTGTCCTTAATCTCTCTTCTATACATCATAGCCCCTTGCAATCACTCCTACCTGTGTGCTCTTCGCGACAGAAAGAGTTCCCATCGACTCCAAGGCGAGGATAAGATTTGTTTGAGGTGATTCAACCCCCACTGCTGGAGCTCCATCATGCAGTCCTATCTCCCTATTTCCTAGCTAGGTGAGGCCTTACCTTTTAGTCATTTCCGTCATTTTTTGATCCATAGTGTAATCATGTCTTTTGTTTCCTTTTATTTTTGTTAAAATCCTAAAACCCCAAAATTTCCTTAACCTTTAGCTCTCGAGCTCTAGGTCTCTATTCTTGATTAGACTGTTATGCCTTGCTCCATTGATCACCTCACTTACTCCTCTTCAAGTTTTCCATATACAGATTGTCCCTCTCACCGTGATACTACAAGAATCATTTCCCTCAGATCTTGTCCATCATCACCACGTAAGATCAAGTCATTTCACTACATTTCCCCTCCACTTTACTCCATCTGAGATCGAGAGCCTTTGCCCGAGAGCCATATCTAATATTGCAGGTCTAATGGAACCCTTATGGGGCTTTTTCGATTAGTCCAAAGCACTCCAGGTGCCCCAACTATAGCTTAACCTCTAGGACCCCATTGCTAAGTCCTTGACCTTCTGGAGGGTACCATCTGTTGTAGAATGCTTGAGCGTAAAAGAAGAAGGTCAGAGGCACAAGAAACAACTGATAGAAGGAACATCCCCTATTGACTGCCTCAGGAGAGCGAGTAGTATGGGGAGTGGATACTAATACTTTCCCCTCTAGGATGTTCCAGTAGTCTAGGGTTCTCTGATCTTGCTTAGCGATCACTAGAGTGGACTCTCCAAAGCTGACCACTAAAGCTCGATGTTCTTCTAAGTTATTCAACCCTACTCCTGAGCCATTAGACGATGTTCAACCACCAGATGCAGCATCGACCGTAGGATGTGAAGCTTCACTGCCATCTGATCAGGAGCCAAGATCTAATCATGGACATGCATCCATGATGCATCATCAACGTATTGAGGCCGCACATATGTCTCTAAGTGATTCAATCAGAGCTGTCGACCGGCACGCTTGGTTTGGGTATTTTGCAATTTCACCCTCATGTATTTTGTGATTTCAATTTAGTATTAGATCTATCCCTTGCAGTCTAATATAATTTGTAATATTTTCTATCAGACCCCTAAACTTGTTGGAGATTACATCTAGGTCCATGCCATGTCACCTCACATGCCCGAACACGTAATGTGCTTAGGAATTTTACAAGGATACCCTTTCGGGTTTCTTTATTTTTATTTAGTCTTGGAATTTTAAATATTAGTGTTAAAATTTTACGGAAATTGTATGAGAGACCTTGGAAGTTATTTTATTTTCAAAAATACCCCTACTAGTGCTTATTCAATGTGATATATTTGGGTTATTTGAAGAATTGATCATAAACTTTGATATATTGTATCAATTGAATTTAAACTTTTGGAAATTACATTTACGTCCTTTATTTACTGAATTAATTTATTTTTTATATTTTAAATGGTTTAAATAATAGTTTACGTCTAAAAATTCTAGAAAAGTTACCTTAAATGCTTGAAACCCTATTTTATCACGTATATTTTTCTTGGAGCAATTAACATTATTTTTATATTTATATAAATCCAAAAATATTACATATTTCCTTGTTTGAGATTATAAAAATTTTAAAATATCTGAAAAAAAACCTAAAGAATTATTGCCTATCTCTGTAGTGTACAAAAACATATCTAAAAATCACAAATAATATAAAATCAAACTCCTAAAATTATAAAACATAGAAAATTTTATAAAAATCGTAAAAAAAACTCCTTAAATATCCAAAAAAGTGTTTTAAATTTCTGTATTTTCTTTATATTATGTTTCTAGGAAATCTAATTTTGGGTCTTATTTTATCCGTTAGATATTTATTAAGCCCATTTCAATACCTTGATTTTCTGTTTTCTCCTATTTTGTATATTATTATTTTTAAAAATACATAAAAATTTTAAAAAATCCTCAAAAATCACTAAAAATAGAAAAAATCTAAAAAGCGCAAAAATAGTTTATTTTGAAAATTTGACTTCATTTGATATTTTCAACTTTCAAAAAAGTTAAGTTTCCTTTATTATATATTCTTATATATATCCCTTATATATATATTCATTATATATATATATTCTATGTTTGTTATTAAATTTGAAAATCACTAAAAAACATTTGTAAAATTAAAAATATAATATAATTACAAACCCACAAGAACATTTGAAAAAGAAAAACAATTTTTTTCCTAAGTAGACAACTCACTTTGTTCTATCCCCCTCTACTCTCTGTGATACGATTCTCTACATACTTGCACACTATACACATATTTAGTATAATTAGAATAAATATAAATTTTTAATCACACATTTGTATTGATTTATCATACATTGTGGGTTGATTGTTAATTTATTAAGATTATTTGAAACTGAGTGATGAGAAAGGGTCCATACAGAGATTGGTTGATCTGACTTGTCGTATACTGCAGACTCCTCCAAGACCGGATGTTAGGTATCTTGAGCAACGTGATTAATCAAATGCCACATTTGTCTAGGAGATAGGACTCCATAATAGAGCTTCAGTAGTGAGGGTTAGATCACCTCAAATGAATCTTATCCTCACCTTTGAATTGATGGGAACTCTTCCTTTCCTGAAAAGCATGCACCCGGGAGTGATTGCAAGGGGTTATGATTATGGAAGAGGGATTAAGGACAAATTGAAGCTCGGAGAAGGAACTTTGTAGCAGAGGCGAGGAGACATTTTGTGAAGAGGGTTTCACCAAGATCGATGAAGATCAAGAGGATCTTAAGATTAGGGTGAAATAGGGAGATCCAATCAGCAAATTTCATTAAGAACTCCATGAATTTTGATCATTGTATAATGCAAGGAAAAGGGAGGAAAAGATGGAGGAGACGGTTCTGACAAGCACAAGGCTCCAGGAGGAGCAGTTGACCTGAGGTCAACGAAGGACCGCCTTTGAGGCATCCATGTCATCCTTGAAAAGGACAAAATCATGAAAAATAAAGAATTAAATCGAAATAAAATAACTAGCATTTTATTAAATAGATGTTAAAACACAAAAATTATTTATTATTTTTTGTACTATTTTAGGTGATTTTTATTTATTTTTACAACCTTATTTATTAGGTGTTAAATTTAACATGTAGACTTATAGGTGTATTTACCTATGTTTTCTCTATTTTATTTTTATTTCGTATTTTTATTTTATTATCATATACACAGATTTTATACATTTATAATATAATTAAATACATATTTACATATTTTTATTCCATTTTATTGAGTTTATCTACATGTATAAATAAATATATGTACATACATTATATGTATAATACACATATATGTTTTAATATACTATTTTTTTATGTATTTTGAATTATTTTATTTTATATTATATTTTTAATATTTTTTAATAATATTTATAAGTATTTAAAAATATAAGAATAGTATAATAGGATCTCAGAAAGCGAGCTTTTGCATCTTAACTCCATTTTTATTGAAACCACCATCATTAAATAGATAATTTAATTTTAAGAACAATAAAGTGAGTTTGGTTTAGTTTGAATTCATATGGAGGAGATATTGATCATTGAAATTTGGTTTGCGAATTTTTCTTTAGTGTGTCCTAGTAGCACAATGTATTATTTTCAAGTGCAATTATTTTCATAATTTTCTATACATTAGTATGTACAAGTTTCATGTTGAACAATTATTTATCTATGATGTGTAAAATAAATAATAAAATATGTGAAATAATGCCTAGTTTTGCTGAATTGAATTAGGGTTTTGTGTGTCATTTCTATACAATTCATTTCCCTACCCCCTACTTTATTCCAGGTCCACCAAGTCAATATTCACTTGGTCTTAGGATTTTAGGTCATTCAGTATTTTCTGTACTTCACTCCCTTTTCTTTTATTTTCTTATCCTTTATTCTTTTAGTTTGGAATTAAAAACTGATATTTATATAGTATCTATATGTTAAATAATGGATGTTATTTTGTACAAATTAATGTTATTTGCATGCATTCAAATAGGTATTTAATGCCAAAATGAGAGAATACATGTGATGAAATGGAGATTCATCACCCCCTATAAAGTGATTTGCGGATCTTACTTGTCTGAAACCGCATGCTCCTCCTAGACCGAACGTTAGGTACCTTGCGCAAGACGATTAATCGAACGGCATCGTTGTTGGGGAGCAATGGTTGAGTAGAGTAAAGTAGTTTACTTAGTTCTATTTTCCTCATTTTCTATACTGTCATTTATTCTCTCTTTGCTCTATTTTCTCTATAATCTGTTTTGGCCATCTTTCTTGTTTGAATATGTTGCGAGGGTCTTCTTATCGAGAGAGAGTTCCTTTGGAGGCTCAAGGCACCCGCGAGATGCGGAGGTTGGTGATTCTACACTCACCAACTGGAGAAGGCAGCAAAAGAAGACAAGAAATCGTTTAGAGTAGATTAGTGTAGAATCAATGTAAGTTTTTGTGAGAGAGTGATCATTGTGTAATTTGTAATAATATAGGTAAAGGACACTTAGACTATTCAGGCCTATTTTACCAAGTGCTTGTTCACTTTGGGGACCACATGTTTTTTCGTGGTTTTCTTCGCATTCTTATCTTATTCTCCATATTTTCCACTCTTATTTTCATTTATTTCTGATTTGAGCTTTCTAATTTTTTTCCCATTTTATGTCTTCATTAATTGAGCGCCTAGATACTAGGAGTGTATGTTTGACTAATTAGGTCCAAAGCACTAATATCATTCATGTGCCTATTGTTCCATACTTGGACTAAGTCAAATCTAACAAGTTATTCGTGATAATAGAAGCTCATATCATAGGGTGATTTCATCGGTGCATTCATTTAGAGTAAATTTTCAATTCTGTACTGCATCCCGCATAGAGAGAGTTGTGAAGAAAGTGAGCATTTAGACTGAGCATCACATCATTATATTTTGACTTGCATTGCTTTTCCATCCTCTCCTTTTGATTTTGATTACATAAGATAAATAAAGAATTGATAAAACGGATTGGCTTTTGCATAAAAATATCCCAAAAAGTGTTAACAAAAAAATTAAAAAAAGGGACTATTAAAGAAAACATGACCAAAATAAAATCGATTAATTGAAAATTCATTGTATTAGGTGAGCAACACCCTCATTGTTTTCAGGTACTCCCTAGACCGAGAGAGGCATGTCCCTTAAGGATTAGATCCAAAATCAAAGCTTAGGTATTGCCTTGTTTATTGACTGTTACAAAGTATTAGTGCTTCTATCGTACGTGGGCGAGTAAGGTTTTGTCGGCTTGACGACCTAGTCTGAAGTATTGAGCATTGGCCAACCTCTCATGGGGGTGTCTATCTCCTCGTTCCGTGTCTGAGTAGGGTCGTGTCTTCTTGCAGACTCGGTTTCGAAGTAGTGGTTTTTCCATCAGCTTCCTCCTATATTCTTTGGTTGAGTAGTATATCCATACCCAATAATAATGAACTTAAAAAAGAACAAGATAATAGTTACAAATGAAGTGGGAAGCACAAGATGATTGTCTAGTAGTACTTGCTTGCATATAAGGATAACTGCTAAGGACTAAATTTGAAAAATTGCTTGAAAACCAATAAAATTGACAAGATAATTGTCGATCCTTCATGGCTCATTGTGTTGAGTAGATAAACTCACTATTATATTGAGGTTTAATTGATCTTTTACATTTTTGGTCAAGATCAAAAACGTCGTGCACTTACACCTTTTGTTTACACTTATTTTCTTTTGATCGGTTCAAGACTGTCCTTTGTTTTTTCTATTTCACTTCTTTTTTGCCAAATCCTTAATCGAGTCAGGTATGAATGATTTGATTATGTTATCTAACTCTTTAACTCTCAACATCGATAGGAAACTGCAACTATTTGCAAGTGCAAAGGGAAAGATTGAAGCTTCATTGGGTGAGTCATCATCAGTTGTACCATCATCAAATTTTAGAGGAGGAGATGAGAAAGAAGATCATGCAAAGTATATGTAGAAAAAACACATAAAATTAAGCAAACCGAAAACAAACTTCAGCAATAAAAGTTGAGGATGAGCCGTTGCAAAGAAGGAGATGTCGTCACCCATAGCAAATCTCATGTGAGCCGACAAAGCCGATGTTCCTCTTTTTAGCTTTTCCACTGGGGCAAATTATTGTATCCCTTCTGACCATTTGCATGTAAAAGATGATTCAAATGCACACTTTTTGAATGATGATGTACATATTCCATTTCTTGAAGCAATGAAAAACAACAAAGAAACTAGAAAACTCAAAACAACTTTGTCTCATCTAGGTGTGATTGAAATCTTACAAAATATCTGCATGGAAACGTCACTTTTGAAAGCCATGGAGTACATGCCTAATGTAAAATAAAGGATTTAAAGGGGCATGTACTTCGAATCTTAAACCGATGCGAGCAAGCAGTGAAACACATTCTAACCATGGAAAATCTTCACGCTATGAGCAACCACCCAAGAAAAAAGTAGGACTAGGGAGCACCTCTTGTCAGATGCACAATGTTTAACCAAGATTTCAAATGAGCACCTCTTGATAGTGGGTCGTCTATCAATTTGATCCCTACTTCACTACTCAAAGAATTTGGGTTGGGACACTTAAGCCCACCAGAATGATCCTGCGGTTTTCAAACACTTCAGTTAACAGCCATGGGGTATTTTAGAGGATGTTTCATGATCCGAGGGATCAGTTTCCTGTGTGTGAGTGTCTGTGTGGGTATAGGATCTGGAAAGTGGGCTCTCTCCTCACAAAATGACTCAACTGTGTGTCTCCTGAAATCTTTTTATATTTTTAAAATTTTCTTATTTTTTTGTTTCTTGGGTGATCGCAAGCTTCCATAAGAATCCTTGAATGAACCCATATCATCCAATGGTGAAGAAACATTGTGATTCTTATTTAAACAAGAGATTTTATCAATCATCTGCTTCATTTGCTACATCATATGGGTCAAGTGATCAAGGGTGGACCCCTTGAAAGGTGACTCCAATAGGTCATTCTAGGGTCGGTGAGGTGAAGGAAAATTTGAGGGTTGTGATGGGTAAAAGTTCGAGGCCTGAAACTGTGACTGAGGTGGAAATCTACAATAAGAAATGTCAGGAGCAGAGCCCTCTTGATAAAATGGAGGTGGACCTGCTGGAGGGTACGAGGGATATGCAAAGTGTAGATAAAAATCGCTCCAGTAGGCCATCTTTAAAGCAAAAGAAAGGTATCGGGAGATCATGAAGGTTAAATCAAGATATGTGAGAGAAAAAAGGTGCAACTACGCAGAGAAGATCGAGTATGCACAAACACAAACAACTCTAAACAAAACAAACCTCTCAATTCACCTACTTAACATTGTAATGATCGTAAAGGCTTAGTCTTTTTATCTTTTCGATTTTAGTGTTAGGTGAGAAATAAAATGGTGTACAAACATTAAGGTTGGCCTGGGATTGGGGCACTAGTCCTTAGTGTGTATGCTGGCAAAATAAATACGAATGCAATGAGGAGGTTACTCTCCCCAAGACAAATATTTTTCTTTTTGATTTTAGGGTCGAGTAAACTTAGCAGTCCCAATTTCATTTATTTTCAATTTTTAATATATTTTTAATAGAAATGCACGAACCTAGTGAGGGATCAATTCTTTTTAGCTCTTAAGTGATCAAAATCAGAGGGAGAGAGTCGGAAAAGAAATGCAAGCGAAATCAATGATGAAGACTAAGTAGAAATGCTCACCATGCCTCCAGCCCTCTTCGTGCAAGGATGCTAAGTAATATTGAACCCTATCTATATGCAAATGTAATCCGATGAAATCGCCCTAAAATAGTACTTACTATTAGCGTGAAGCACCAGATGCTAACTACTCAGAAATGAGACCAAGGATCGGTTTTCGATACCACTCGGTGCCCGGCACAACGGGTCCTCTAATTGTTATATGCAACCTCTCTTGGCACATGATCTCAAGTCTAAATAGTCAACAATTATGATTTGACTAAGTCCAAAAGTGATACTATAGGTACATGCAAATATACTAGGGCTTTGGATCTTAGTCTATCGAGCAGGCAAATCCTAAGCTATGACTCAATCACACAAAACAAAGAAAAATAAAATCAAAAAATAAATAAAAAGAAAGAGATGACATTACGACAAAAATGACGAGCCCCCCAAGCAAACAATCGCTCAGGAACTGGACCTCGTGAAGTGTGGTAGAGTCTTGAGAGTCCTAGTTATTACAATAATAGTGTCACTCTCTCACTTCAAATTACAATTAAAATAAAAGAAAATAAAAGTGTTATTGTCTTAAAAATCCTCAAAGTCTCCCTTTGTTGCTCGATCAGAAAGCTGAGCAGGCTTCACATGGGTACGTAGGTGCTCCTAGGAGTATCTCCCTCGATCCATGTTCCTTGTAACAAAGTCAAACGGAGAGGGAGGTTAGACTATTCACAAAATAATATCGAATAACAATGAAAATAAATAAAGGAAAATAAAGACAAATAAGAAGACACGGTCAAAAATAGTCCAATCTATGTGATGTTGCTCCCTTGCAACGGCGCCATTTGAAAAGCTAGGTATTTACAGAGTTCTTGTCAATCCACAAGACGGATCAACAATCGTTGAAGTTACTTAAGGATATGGGAAAATCCTTAAGCGCATCACGGAAGCATAAAGACCGCATCAAATGCAATCGGGAGCGATTAGTTGCACTAGTTGCTCGGAAAAATGAAATGTTAAAAAAATTGAAAAGATGAAACCACATGATCCGAGAACACTTCTCGGATCGTTTCATCTAAAGCACAATTAGGTATTAAGGTTACCTCTTGAATCATGGTTGTGATCAAGTCTCTAAATGAAGAGACACCCTGCCTCAAGTCTGATTAAACGAAGGAGACGCTTGCGAGAATGTTGATGAAACATGCGCTCCTCACAATCCATGTTGATGATCCAAGCAACGAATCTTATGATCTTGTCTCTTGAGATCCGATGTCTTTTTCATGAACGAGGCACATCGAAGGAGACAAAGATCCACGAGTGGTCGAAGCGGTGGCACAACGGTGTGGCGATGACGGCGACGACTCTCTATAGGGCTTAGGGTGGACAACCACTCTAAGGAGGAGAGGGAGAGACTTGGCATATAGAGAGAGAGTGTTGGAGAGAGTTTAATTCCTCTTGGAACTACGTGTGTAGTCTAAAAGGTAAGGGCTACCCTTCCTTTTATACTAGTTGTATGTATCTGGATCCCAATCCATATGTCATATTAATCCAATGGTTTAGATTGAGGTTATTATCAATGGCCATGATTTGTTGCTACCAATTTGCAACAACTAATTTACTTAAAATAAATTAATTATATCCCTTTATCAAGATATAAATTAATTCATTTTAATTTCAATTATAATAAATAGATAATAAGGGAGGCAACCACCATCCTAAAAAGAGGGAGGTCATCCCCCCCTTTGGATGGGTCAAGGTGGACGACCACCTTTGGTGGTTTTTCCTTCCTTAATATAAATTTATTATATATAATAAAATGCAACAACTATTATTGCATTTATCTTCACAAAAATAATTCTAAGTTAAATTTGTGAAAATATCAATCATGCCATTGATTAATATGAAACATATTCATATATCCAACATAGTATATATTAGATTCACATTTAATTGTCATTGTGAATATAATTCACAACAACATATAATTTGTAATTCTATTTACAATTAAATCAAATCCTTGATGATTAAATCATATTTAATTATCTTTGACCTCTATTCTCATGTGCTCAAATAACATGAATCACATTCACATTATTCACATTTTTTATAATTAGATCACATTTAATCATCTTAGATAACTCTCTTAATATGAATCAAATTCATATTATTCATGATAATTAAATCACATTTAATTATAAAATCTCAATGATTATGAATATCTCAATGCTCAGATACATAATTTAATAGTGGAATTATTCTTTAACTCTTTCAAGAATAATGCACTTTCTCCGCAGGTATTTGGATATAAGGACTGGGCGATTGTATGTCCCATGTATAGTGACTTGGATATTGAGATCACATATCAAATCCAGATCTTAGGGACCACCCATAGATGTTTGTTTAAATCAAAGTCATAGATCTAATTTTCTGATTATATTTGAATCATATTCAGATCATGGTCCAACATTTGGACTAAGATCAGATCACTTCTCTCTGAGAGGAGTCACTAAAATCCAAACCTGTTTCATCACTCCCTTTGAATGGAAGTGTCATGGTTATAGAATCATTTATGATGATATCACCCTAAAGTATTCCTAATACATGTACATCCTTGATACTGGAAGACCAAGAATAAACCTGATGTTTTATATCTATTTAGATTATCTTCTTCAGGGTTTTATCACTAAGTTTCTCATTTAATCATTGGGAGTCAGTATCGATCATATGCTTTCCAAGAGCATATATCATACCTAGGTATTGATCATATACTTTCCAAAAGCATATATTAAACCTACAAATTCAGTCAAGCTTCCAAAGCGAGACGACCATATACGAAATTTGATTCCCAATATCTCATGAGTGAGATTATGTCTTTCGGTTCAGTAATGAACATGTATAATCCCTTTGAGAAATCGTATTACTCATATTATCTTGTATCCACATAAATGTGTTGCTGTATAGACCTTGATTAGACCATCAAACCTATCAGTCTGCCAAATGTACATACTCAGACATATAATAACACATCTATCAAGGTTTAGTGGATGTATGCCTATACCGTGATAGCATATGACATAGGTCTTTTATTATCTCGGTCTCGTTTAGTCAACTCTTGGAACTAACTTATCTAATACCTCTGAATCTCTATTCCTATGAAGAGGACCTACATCAAGAGGTCGGTCGGATATCAACCAAAAGAGAAAGGATTGCCATCTCCTACTCAGGCTGGAGATCATATCTTAATAATCATTTGATGGTGCTTGATGAGTCCTCAATCTAACTCTTTAGATATTCATCCAAGCACCAGCCTTTATGATTAAACAATTGAATCAACAATTGTATGATCATCAAGATGGCAATGGTACATAACCCTAATTGTACTAAGGGACCTATTATGCAAATTAACTATTCTTCATTTCATATCAAGGAATGATATTTGCAATAACATTTATTGCATAATGGCTCATCATTGGCTCGCTTGTCCAATAATCTCCCACTAGCCCAAAAGCCATTAATAGGCTAATCTTTAAACCCACACTCTTGTGACAATCATAGGTTATTTAGAAAAATAGCTAGTAAGCTGAACAATCACTTTGTTCCTAAGAGACTTTGCCAAGTCCTTTTATGGTACTTGCATATCTCCTAGTAATAGTGCTCGCATCCAATGCGAATGTTGAATCTTATGCAACCAATACTCAATCATGTTAAAGCAGTTATATTGTCTTTGATACTAAAACTCAATAATCATTGTAACCAGTATGTAATTAATACTATCCTTGTCATAATACCCTTATTCCTAGAGATCTCTATCTCCTGAGGTATATGCATTGAAGTCCCTTTTAGATCACTATCTATAAAGTCTTAAGTTCTTGAAGATAAGACTTAGAGATCACGGTCTCTAAAGTCTTGACATCTTTGGAGATATAGTTATTACTGCAATCAAGTGTTTTATCTCCATATTGGGATTAGTAGTAGTTTACTACTCCTACTACATGGCAAACATATGGCTTTTGTAAACATCTATCATACACAGAGCTTCCCATAGTTAATGCATTTGGGCAAGTCGCTTTGGAATTCACATTGTCAGCTCTTTGAGGTGCTATCCCTTTAGACAGGTCAGTACCATATAATAATGGAAAAAATCCTTTCTTGAAATTTTCCATAAAATGGAACTTATCCAAGGTCTACCACTAATGTGACAGTCCCAATGCCCTCTTCTCTTTGCTTCTGAACAACTTTATAACTAATATATAAGAGGTGTCCTTGAGATCATATCTCAAGGTATGGAATAGCCAAATTTTAAAACATGTATTATCATCCCTATATCATTCTAAATGATTAGGATATCATCTACATTTAGCACGATGAACACAATGGCACTCCCACTAAGCTTCACACGGTTCATCAAGATGCAGTCTGAAATCATAACATTTATAATTTCCTCAAATCTAATGTTACATCTACAAAAAGCTTATTTGAGTCCATAGATGGAGTTCTTTAGCTTGCACCTTGCTTTCCTCAACCATGAAGCCCTTGGGCTACTTCATGTGAATATCCTCAGAGAGATATTCATAGAGTAATGCAATGTTGACTTCCATCTTGAAGATGTCATAGTTAAGTTGTGTATCTATCGTTAGCAATAATCTAATGAGTTTAAGCATGATCATTAGAAAGCAAGTCTCATAGCAAGCGATGTCTTCTTTCTGTGTGTATCTTGAGGATACAAGCCATTCTTTGAAGGTCTCTTCCTTCTCATCAGGTTCCCTCTTTCTCTTGAAGATCATTTACACCTTAACGGGTTCTTACCCATTGAAAGAGAGGATTTCTGTGAGGGTCTAGAGATCTCACAAAGCGAGATGTCCAATCGATGTTGTGACCTCTCACGAGAATCCGATCTAGTTCAACAATCAACCCACAATTGAATATTAAGCAATAAAGGCAGTGTGGATCAAAATTTATTATAAACCCTACTATAAAATATATATAGTGACAAGTGGAGTAGGGTGTCGAACACAAGGAACACACGATGTAGCACAATATATTATTTATCAATAAATAATATAAATTTATATTTATATATAACTATGCACAATATTTACCCAATAATATGTGTTTTTAATAATAGACATTTTTTCTTTTATTCTTTTTTTATATTTCTATATTTTAATTTTTTTTATTTTCTGATTTTATATTTTCTTTTTATATTTTTGTATTTTTATATTTTCTTGTTTTCTAAATATATAACAAAGCTATATATAGAGTATATGTACAATAAACACAAATATAGATATAAAAATAAATAAATATTATCAAAGTAAAGAAGATAAAATGTTTTTTATTTTTAAATATATTTTTACTATTTTTACGATTTTTTAGGAATTTTTGCATATTTGTATATATTTTTTAAAGTCAAAAATACCCTAAAACAAGGTTTCATTAAATAGGCCAACTTAAAATGGAGATATAAAATAGCAAACAGAGCTAAATATTATCCAAATTATAGTTAATATATAAATAATAATATAGAGAAAAATATTAAATAGAAAATATAATTTTTGTAATTTTTGATAATTTTATATATTTTTATAGAGATTTTCAGGGTTTTTCAAATTTTAGGAGTTTTCTTTTATAACTTTTAGGGATTTTTTATATGATGATTAATAATACTTAAATAATTATAATATATTTTTGGGGTATTTTTTGAAATAATTTAATATTTCTTTGGCTTTTTCAATGCAAACAGGGGCTCACCATGCACTTTTGATTTTTAGAAAATAGGAAAAGGGCATAAAATGCAAAAAAAATACATAATGTGATCAAGCATGCATCCAGGTTCCTACTCTTTTTTCTGGTAATTTCTAGAGCATGTCAGCTATTTTTAATAAATAGAAAATAACACACAAAATTACTTGGCCTAGTAGGGGTATAATTGTAATAAAAATTAAATGCAAGGGTTACAATGCAATTTTGCCCAAATGTTAACACTAATTTTAAAACTTTATGTACGAAATGACAATTAAAAAACACGTGAGGGCTTCAGTGCAAATTTTACAAGATAAACGTGCGCATGTACGTGACTATGGTGGGGACTAAAAAGTAATATACGAAATGTTCAGGGGGTTACATGCAATTAGTCCAACAATTTTTAAACTACATAAAATATTTATAGGGACTTTTAATAAATGCAAAAAGCATGGTGGGGGGCTATGCAAATTACCCACTTAAGCGCTTGAATCCAAGCGTCCAGTGTTCGCCACTTGGCAGATCGAACGGCTCTTTACGTATAGCCCTTCGCAAATAACCAACGGTCCAGATTAGACTGGATCGCTATTCTTGATCGAACTGCAGGAAGGGGGTTGGAAGAACACAAAGAACTCTCCTCTGGCAAACTTCGAATCGTTGTTTCTCGGGACTTCGACGTTCAATCTCTGCTCTGATGGGCTCAGCAAGTGGTTGGGCCTCCTTCGCGTGCGCCTGCAAGGTCTGGGTTAGGAGAGGCATCATCGAACACTCCGGCGAGGTTGAACCACCAGGAGCAGCTCCAGCTGGTCGTTGAGGCTCCAAGTGCGCCTCTAGACCTGAAAAAGGGCACCAAAAGATCCCCGGGTGCGAGGGCTATCTCCTCGACTCAGGGTTTACGCAAAATTATGGGGGGGATGGAATGGAGGGGGAGCTCCGACGAGGAGGCGGTGGAGGAGCTCGAAATCCTTGAATCCAAGTGCGATTCAAGGGGGTTTTAGAGGGAATCAATGGAGAATGTGAAGAGGTTTGAATCAACAGAGACCCTATGTCCTCCATCCAGAATAGGTCGATTATAGAAATTCTAAGACCGTTAAAATAATGTATTCTAGATGGAGGATGTAGGGGTCTCTGTTTCTAACGAAATTGGAATGACATACAGGAGGGATATATAGATGAATATACATGACGGTATTTTTTGGAAAAGTAAAAAAATTTGAGAGTTATAGGCCCGGGTGCATGTAGAATTACATGCACCTAGGTGCATACTCCCTATCCTCTTATAAATAATATTTACAAAATTATAGAAAATATAAAATTACAAGAATAATAAAGAATAAATTTAATGATTATTTTAATCGGGTATACTATAGAATAGGGGTTCAAAATCTAACTTTCACATCTTAACTCCAAAAAATATGAACCCATCTTCAATAAATAGCTCATTAAAAGTTATATACAATTAGAGGTGATTTTGATATATTTTGAGTTTTTAGTTGGGAGATATGGGTCTATGAAGTTTGTCTTTTGGAATTTTATTTTGTGTATAAAATGTACACTGTATATTATTTTTATGTGAATTAAATTCTGTATTTTTCTATATATTATTATCTACAACTTTCATATAAAAAGTTTTATTACTTGAGATGTAAATAATAAACAATAAAATAGATCCCAAAAGAAATTATTGACCTATTTTGTACAGTGATTTGTTCTGTATTTTCTGTACAACTAGTCGCCCTATATCCCCCTACTTTATTCCTTGTCGACTAAGTCATCATGATGATTGAGTCTTGGGGGGTAAGGTCACTTCAGTGTCCTTGACCCTTCGCTCTTTTTCTTTTCTTTCCTTTATTCTTTTATTTCGGCGATAAATAGAATAAATGTACCATATTTCATACAGTATTTTGTACAATTTAATGAGCATTTATTTTGATAAATTAATGATATATACATGCATTCAGCTAGGGTTTAAAGGCCAAAATGAAAGAATAAAGGTGATGAAATGGAGATTCATCACCCTATACTTGCCTTTGCTAGTCCCTAACAAACACTTATGCCTATAAGTGCGGAGAAGAAAATAAAGAAAAAGAAAGAACTTGGAATAATTGTCAACTTTTAAACTTTTCTTAATAATTTCGGAGTTTGGAGCTCAGAGAAGACCTTTGGATTAATGATGTGTTCGAAACCACTTGGAGATTAGGATTTGTGACACAACAACCCTTAAGTTCCATACTTCTATTATCTAGTCCAAATCACAGCCATGTCAAAACCATTCTCTGAGTCGCATAATCTTTCTACCTTGAAAATATAGAATCATGTGTGTGAATTTGTTCAGCTCTCCCCAAACAAAATCATTGAACCATCAAGGTATCTGCTCTTCTGATAACTCGTCCTCATGGAGTCAGATATTTCCATCTCAGGTCAGGTGCTTCTGGTCTTTACAACCGAATGGGATAAGAAGATAGAAGAACGTGAAGAGAATTGGGAAAGGAGTAGTGTAGTCTTCATTCCCTTGTGAAGTCGGCCAGTGTATCCGGATCTTCACCAAGAAGTAGGCTCTTTCTGAAGCTCATATTTGTGGAATGTTGTTTGAAGGCTTCTTTGAATATTTTCTTTGACTTTGCATAGTGTCTGCATTCTTGTTTGTGCCACAGTGGATATTGCATCTTTTGTTCCACCCACTATTTTGGGGTCTTAGAAAAAGTTGCGCTGGTAGACCATCCCTCATCCGAAGCGTTATTTCAATCCATCTCCAGTCTTTAGATATCATATTATCATAAGAAGTGGGTTAGAGTACCGGTGTCTGCAATCCTCAAGAATGGTTCGTGAGCTACCCTTGACGAAGCGGCCTTGCATCATCCCGGCTTATACTCTAAGATTTTTCGATAGAATATCTAGGTCGAGCTAAGTGTTAAGTGCTAGGTTTCAAGTCACGTCACTTTCTCAATAGTCGTATAGATGATATCAAGGATTCTATTTAGGCACATTGAATTGGCTCATGAACATAGTCTTACAAAATCTAAAGAATTAAGTCAAGGTGACCTGAAGTATCTCCAATTCTAATCCTCACTAGGTTCCTCTGAAACTAAGGGTATTAAGGTCTTCCTAAAGCTACAATCTTCAGACTTTTTTTGGACTTGCTCAATTGTCTGGATTACTACGAAAAATGCAAATGCTATGTATAATGCAAAAATATTTTTGTGATGCAATTTTCAGACTTTTGAACTATTTACGGGTTTTTGAAAAGATAATGCATATGCATGATTTTTTTCGTAATAGTTTTTGTAATTTTTGCACACAAAAGATTTTGGATAAACACTAGGTACAAATATTTACACGAAGATGCATCTTATATTCACAAGAGTTAGGTTATTAAGAATTAACAAGGGGTATGTGATCAATTTTATCAATATAAAGAATTTTAGTGTGATATATATATATATATTCCTCAAACTTAATTGACAAAGGTTTTTCAAATAATTTTTGAAAACTACAGTCCAAATCATTTTTACAAAGAATTTATTAAAATTTACATACATTTGAAAATTATTTTGCAAAGGTTTTTCGAATGGGATTAGATAGATTATTCAAGATATTTTTGCCACCATTTTTCAAACCATTTGCAATTTATTTTTCAGACATTTTTATTTCACACAAATAAAAGAAATTTTACAAACCACACATTTTACAAAGGTTGAAAATATTTAACAAAGTGTTTTTCAAACAGTTTCAAAATATTTTTCCATTGGATTTTAAAACTATTTTCCAAACATTTTGTAAAGCATTTTCACCTGGTTTACTAACCAGTATGTACAAAAATTTTGAGGAATGATAAACATCATTTTTGTTACCTAATTTGATGGATTTGTGTATAACTTTTCAATGTTTTAGCCATATTTATTGAAAATATGAAAGTACGAGTTATGGCTAAAATATATACAAAGTATATATTGACCCCTATACTTAACTTGAGCTATGTCCTCATAGAATGGAGAGAAAGGAAGACATAACTTGTACTCAATATAGAGAATTCTATACTATAATGACTAAAGAATCAGAAGTCTACTGCCACCCTATACTTAGGATCAATTAATCCTAAGTATAGTAGTTTGTATACCAATAAAGGGAGGGTCGAGGGGGGAAATGAATAAATAAATAACTCAGCGGCTCTGCCTGTCTCCCGCTATACTTAGGGGAAAATATCCCCAAGTATAGAAAGAATATCAACAATTGAGGAGACATGCGAGGGATCAAAGAATGAGCACCCAAATGTACTCAGTCCCCCTATACTTAGGATGAAGCATATCCTAAGTATATCATTGATGTATGGGAGGGGATTTTTTGGAAGAATCAAATAATAGAAAAGGAAAAAAAGAAAATGATTTTTATTCAAAGATGTTTTTTTCTGGCCTTGTCTTCATGGGCGGTTGTTGTGGGTGTGAATTCATTATCGTAGACAACCTGAGTTGAATTGACCACGGACAGAAACATGTCATGTTTAAGATACGGCATCAGTAGTTGTCTGTTCATCACGAATGGTTTTGTGTCTGCTGGAAGACCAGATAATGATACTTCCATTGTCATGCAGATGTTTCACTATGAACGGTCCCACCCACTTGCTCTTTGATTTCCTTGGGAACAGTTTGAGATTTGCATCGAATAACCAAACTTTCTGCCCTATCTCGAAGGTCTTGCAGCAGATGTGCTTGTCATGCCACTTTTTGACCTTTTCTTTGTACATTAGGCTGTTGTCATTTGTATACTCGCTGAATTCAAGGAACTGATTCAGATCCAACTTTTTGTTATGTCCTCCCTTCTTGGAATCCAAATTGCAGATGTTCATTGCCCATAATGATTTGTGAATAAGTTCCACGGGCTGATGACATGGCTTGTTGTATACTAGGTTGTAGGGAGACATTCCTAACGGTGACTTGTATGTTGTTCAATAGGCCCAAAGTACTGAGTCTAGCTACTGAGACAAATTATTCCTATTAGGGCACACAATTTTTCCAATATTATCTTTTTATTCATATTCGAACATTCGGCCAGGCCATTGGACTGTGGGTGGTGCGGAGAGGTGACACGATGTTCTATGAAGAATTCTTGTGTAAGTTTCTTCACCTCTCTGTTGACGAAGGGGCTATCCCCATCAGATATCAGAATTTTGGGGATCCCAAACCTTTCAATAATGTGATCCTTGAGGAACCAGCAGATGGTATGACTGTCGGCAGCTCAGGCTGGGATGACCTCCACCCAACAACTTACATAGACGACAACGAGCAGAATATACTCAAAACCCTGACTGTGAGGGAACGAGCCCATGAAATCAATGCCACAGGCATCAAATACATGATAAATTTGAATTACTTAAGAGGCATTGTGTCTCTCATTCCGATGGTACTCCCCAGTCTCTGACAATCAGTGTCATGTTTGATGATATCTTCTACGTCTTTGAATAGAGTCGGCCACCGAAGGCCGCATTGTAGGACTTTCGCTGTCGTTTTCTTCAAGAGTGGTGTCCTCCTGATTCTCTGGAATGGCAATGCTCGAAGACACTGTTGACTTCCTCCAGAGGAATGCATCTTCTCCAGATGTAGTTAGCCCCCTCTCAAAAGAGATATGGATCCTCCACTAGTATAAATGGATGTCTGATAAGAAATTGTCCCTTTTAAGCTTAGGCCAATCTAGTGGAGTTTTCATAGATACAAGATAGTTCACAATATCAGCAAACTAGGGGAGTGCAGTGACTGACTAGATGGCTTCATCTAGAAAGTCTCAGTAATCGGTAATAGGCTCTGCTCAGGAGTGTCTAGCTCTGGCAATCTTGATAAATGATCAGCCACCACATTTTTAACTTTAGGTTTATCACGAGTTTCCAGATGAAATTCCTGGAGTAGAAGGATCCATCTGATTAATCGTGGTTTGGCATCATTCTTTTCCTATAGATACTTGATGGTCGAGTGATCTATACATACTAGGACTTTAAATCCAAGCAAATGGGATCTGAATTTTTCCAGGGCGAATACTACTGCGAGCAGCTCTTTTTCAGTGAAAGTGTAGTTTCTTTGTGCTTCATCTAGAGTTCTGGTGGCATAGTGAATTGCAAATGGAATATGATCTCTCCTTTGCCCCAGAACTGCCATAATTGCATAACTAGAGGTATCAGTCATGATCTCAAATGGTAGAGACCAATTTGGCAGTTGAAGGACAAGGGCTTGAGTGATTATTTCTTTCAACTGTGTAAAGGCCTGGAGGACTTTGTCATCGACAATAAAATCACCCTCCTTTCCTAAAAGCTCGGTCAGGGGTCGGACGATTTTGCTGAAATCCTTGATGAATTTTCGGTAGAAGGCGACGTGCCCTAAGAGTGACCTGACCTGTTTCAGATTGGTAGGTGGCTCTAATTTCAAAATTATTTCCACCTTCGCATGGTCGACCTCCATGCCACGTTTTGAGATGACATGGTCAAGCACAATGCCTTCAGTCACCATAAAATGGCTCTTCTCCCACGAGAGCACGAGGTTCAATTCGTAGAATCTTTTCAGAACTTGGTCTAGATAGGATAAGCATTGATCAAACTTGTCTCCAAAGACCGAGAAATCGACCATAAATACTTCGAGGAAACCTCCAACCATATCTGCAAATACTGCCAACATGCATCGTTGGAATGTCGCTAAAGTGTTGCACAACCCGAACTGCACTCTGCAGAAGGCATATGTCCCAAATGGACATGTGAAGGTAGTCTTCTCTTGGTCTTCAGGAGCAATGCGACTTGATTGTAACCAGAGTATCCATTAAAGAAATAGAAATGTTCCTTAATGGCCAGCCTTTCGACTATGTGGTCGATGAAGGGGAGTGGAAAATGATCTTTCTTTGTCACTGAGTTAAGACGTCTGTAATCCACACAGTCACGCTGTGATGTTGGAACTCTAGTTGCGATCTCCTCTCCCTTTTCATTCTTGATCATGGTGATAGGTGACTTCTTGGGTACAATATGCAGGGGACTCACCCATTTTAAGTCGAAGATGGGATGAATCCCGCATCAAACCATTTCATTATCTAATTCATCACTACATCCTGTAGGTTTGGATTTAATCTGCACTGAAACTCACGAGAGGGTTTACTATCTACTTCTAGGTATATGTGGTATGAGCATAGGGAAGGACTTATCCCATGGAGATCAGAAATTTTCCAGCCTATGGCCTTGCGGTTTCTTTCTAGAACCTCAAGTAGATGAGATTCTTGTTCCATAGTTAGCTGTGAATTGATGATTACAGGGAACATGTTAAGGGCACCCACAAGAAAGGTGTACTTCATGTTTGCTGGAAGTGGTTTGAGTTCAGGTAGGGCTTGATTCAGCTCAATTGTGACTTCTGCTACTGTGCAGGACGATGGTGTTAGATCTTTCATCTATTGTGTGTCCACCATTGGCAATGTGGGCACTGAGTGCACTATTGCATAGAATTCTTCAATGATTGAATATTGTTTGTAGATATTTTTGATGATGTCCTATTGTTCTGCTAAGGACAGGTGGCCATAATTGTATTCATCTGACAAATCAGCAAGAATCTCATCTTCAAGGACATCTAGAAACTCGATTGTGCTGTCCAAGACTGCCTCTGTACAGAGGAACACCTAGGTCTTGATATCATCCATGAACATATTTATATCATGGATTTCAGCTAGAAAGTCATAGTCTTCTGTTTGTTGCTCTGCTAGCTCACTCTTGTCTGATGCTAATGTTGAATATTTAGGTAGTTGGATAGTCTTAATCGACACCTTATCACTATTTGAATGGAATGTTATCTGTCTGGTGCCATAGTTTACCACTACCTAGGATGTTCGAAAGAATGGTTGTCCAAGGATGATTGGTTTATGCAGAAGAGGATCTGAAGTGTCCAAGTCTAGAACTATGAGGTCTACATGGAAATACGTTCCCTGAATGGTGACGATGACATTTTCCAAAATTCCTCAGGGTCGCGTAATAGATGTGTTTGCAAACTACGGAATCATTCTTGTGGATTTGAGCGGTCCCAACCCAAATTCCTTGAGCAGTGATGTGGGCATTAGGTTGATTGAGGATCCACTATCATGTAGAGTTTGGTTGAACTCTTGGTTAAACATCTGAAATCTGACTAGAGGAGCTCCCATGTCCTTCTTCTTTGTTGGGAGATTGTTGATTGCATTCACTATAGCCATGGTGAGAATGTGCTTCACATTTTTTTCACGAGCTTTTCACGGTTTTCTCTTTGAGGTACATGCCTCCTTCAAACCTTTCTTGATGTTAGGTATGTATTTGATGGCTTTGAGAAGAGGCATTTCAAGAACAAGATTTTGAATTACTTCCATAACATCAGGATTAGAAAAGTCCATTTCAAATTTTTATTTTTTTTGGATTTTCTCATTGCATCAGGAAATGGAATATCTACATAATCAAAAGCAGTGGTGGAAATAGTGTTCTTAGTTATAACAAAATCTATGCACACATCGGGGTATACATGTGGATGACTAAAATAAGCAGGGTCATCCAAGAAAGGTGGGCATCCAAAATCTTCAGGTGAAGCTCCATTGGTGGGCTTTGGATCAATTGCGAGTGAGGTCTCCACTAAAGTGGGCTGGTTGGTGCTTCGACTGCTGGTGCTGGTGCTTTCTTTTTGGTACTTTTGCTTTTGTTGATTTTTTTGAACCTTTTGGTGGTGCTTCTCCTTCTTCTTCTTCCTCACCCGGTTTGGCTGTTGGTCCGGCTGATGCAGAGGAAGACGATGACTCCCCTATGGTTTCTTTATTCTTCCCCTTGGACATGGCTGATGGATGCAAGGTCCTACCTCTCCTGAGAGTGGCAACATTAGATAAAAACAATTCATTCATATCTAACTCTGTAAGATCTGAGGGAACGTCATAGACTACCTGCTCTTTCTTTTTAAAATTATTGGGGTTTGCCTCCACATGTGCAAGAATGGAGGTCTTGGTGGCAGTGAAATCATCCAACTTCTGGGTGAGATCTGCAAGGCCCTTGACAAGCTAGGCCAAGCAGTCCATGGCTGGGTTCACAAGAGATGCAACATCAGATACCTCAGCATGCTGGTTGTGCTGATATTGCAGGTAGTACTGAGACTGTTGGTTGGGATACTGGGAATGGTATTGAGGAGAAGGGTGATCCTGTTGATACTGTTGAGGAGGGTGCTGTTGATAGGGTATAACCACATGTTGTTGGTTCTGCTAGTACTTTTGGTATTACGGTTGTTGGTAATGACTCTGATTCCAATTACCATGGAATTGGGGAGACTGTTAGTGCTGTTGGTGTTGTTGTTGGTTGTTCTAGACAAACCTCCCTCCTTGTTGTTGAGGGAAATGGTGGGAGTTAACAACCTGACCCTGCTGAGGTCTGCTTGGACGAGTCGGTTGCACATCATTTGATCATACACCGTTCACCTCCTGAATAAGAGGTGATGGAAGGGAGAACTATTTTGAAATGTACTGGGGATCTGGCTGGTAGATGACCATTTGTTGCTGCGACTGCTGAGTTGTTGGCTATGGAGCTTGCATGTAATAAATGTATTGGACCATTGACTAGGGCTGAAATTCATATTATATGGAGAGTTATCTAAAATATTTAAATGTGATTTGATTATCAAAGATGTAAATAATGTTAATGTAATTCATATTATTTAGGCACATGAGAACAGAGATCCATGATGATTAAATGTGATTTAATTATCATGGAAATTGAATAATGTGGATAGCACTATCCATATTAATCATATATATTATAAATGTGATTTATAATATATATGAGAGAGATATTCCTAACTTACATTTCTTAATTAAATGTTTATGTCAATTGGATTCACATTGGACAATTAATTGAAATGTAATTTACATTTTATTTTGGGTTGTGAATGTAATTCACAATTTTCCAATGGAAAGATTGCAATGTTCATGAAATAATTATGAGTTATTTTTGAAGAATAATTTACAACAAGTGTTGTTGTAAATCTTGGAGATTTCCATAGAATAATGTAATCTCATGAGATTACATGAGATTGCCACCAACTCCCATATCATGGAAGGAGGCAATCTTCATTTCATATTCTCCATGCTTGATTGATTTAATTTGGGATTAATTTTTATTGATTTTTCAATATATATATATATAATATGAATTAAATTAATTATTGTTGTATTTTTACAACAAAATCTTGGCCATTGAAAGAAACACAAATCAATCTCATCCATTGGATATGTGTGCACATGGATTGGGATCCATGGACTCCCAAAATACTATATAAGAAGAGGAATCCCTTACTCTTCAAAGGTACACAATAACAACAACAACTTCTCTCTCTCTCTCTCTCATTCTCTATACGGCCTCTCTCTCTCTCTCTCTCATTGTGGCAATCCACCATGGAAGCCCTAAAGAGAGTCATCATTGTTGCATTGTCGTCGTTAAGATGTCGTATTATATGCTCGTGGATCTCCATCTCCTTGAGTGTGCCTCGCTCGTGAACAAGATGTTGTATCTCATGTGACGAGATCATGATATTCGTCGCTTGGATCATCAACATGGATAGCGAGGAGCACTTGTTTCATCAACGTGCTCGCAAATGTCTCCTCCCTCAGATTGGAATTCAGACAGGAGGTCTCTTCGTTTAGAGACTCGATAGCAACCACTCTTCAAGATATAACCCTAATACTTGTTTGTGGTTTAGATGAAACGATCCGAGAAGTGTTCTTGGTTCATGCGGTTTCATCGCATGAAAAAATTTTAAATCCCGCTGCCTCGAGCAACTAGTGCGACTAGTCGCTCCTGATCGCATACGATGCGATCCCCAGGCTTCTGTGATGTGCTTAAGGATCTTCCCATATCCTCATGTGGTACTAGAGCTAGGTTGGAGGTTTCCGATACGATCCATAAACCTAGGACAACTTGAGCTCGTTGAGGTTTGCGAAAGTTTATCATATTTCATTCACGTAGCCCTATTTTGTGAGAAATTTCAGCTCAGTTTAAATTGTTTAAATAAGGAAACCGTGGGATTTGAGTTTGCATGGTTTGAAATCCGTTTACTCAAGTTATGATCATTTTAGTGAATATGTATCAACTGTTTCGGGGATCGTGAATCTTGATGTAATTAAGGAGCTAATTACTGATTTGAAACGCCTACAAATGAGTGTATATCACTTTGTTCTATTGTAAATAAAATCAGCAAACTTTGAAAACTTATTTTGCATGATTTGGATTTAATTTGATTGAGATATGCTAATTTTAGTAAGTGAGGTTCATTGCTGGAAATTACTTTCCTAATCAAGAACCTTGTGATTGTCATTTAATCAATTAGTGAAATTAAATGATTTGATTTCCTGGAATGATTATGGATAAATATTTGTGAAATTACTTATGATGATTATTTCCTTAAATGACATTGCATTAACCAATAATTGATTAGATATGATCTAGATCACAATTGGTTACTCAATCTACTTTGCAACAAACAATGTTGCTTGAATAGGACTGGGAATTTGTTTAGCAAATTTCCAAATAATCAAAATGGTTTCTATTATTACTATATGGTATAACTTCGGTTGAAAAACCAATTATCATCTCAAGTACGTAATGATCAATTTGGCATTATCCTAACCCGAGGCAGATATAGTGTCTAGTCGGGGAGCATCGGGATAGCAGGTTGCACCGTGTGCGGTCTGTCCCACTCCCATCGGTACTGGCCATGACAACGGGTAGGGAAAGGATAATGCTGGAGAGACTATGATGTTTTTTTCTAATTATTAAAATTCGAAATAATACGTATTTGAGATATTACCATATTTCAAGTAACCATGAAGAATGTTTGCTGGATATTTATTAGATCATTGAATTTATGTGATTAGATTGATTGGAATCCAATTAAAATCTAAATACTCTATTATTAATAGAGTTGTTATTTCTCTTGGAAGAATTAATCGTAATGAATATGATTCATAATGATTAATTAGAATTTGAACATGACATGGAGGATCACATAAGTGACATCTATGGTCTCCCGTCAAGGCGACGGGTTCCGTTGCCAGGTTGCATGTAGGAGACACATGTCCAAAGTGACAGCTCCTGCATACAAGCGCATCTGGATCAGGCTCTTTGCTTCTCGAAAGAGTAAGGCCGTATGTGTAGTGACCCCAATATCGGGTCCTCATATTATCGGGGCGATATTGGATTGCGCATAGCGAGTTCTAATCCTGTTTACGGTTGGTTCAATTACTTACAGGTCAACATCAACTTAGGGGTGGTGGGCCCGGGTGTTAAAGGCCGAATTGGGAATGCCTGTTGGACTTGCAAGGCAGAATGTGTTCCTTCTTATTTTTATCCGAGTTACAGATTCTCATATTTTGGGATGTGGTAAAGATAAGGAAGGAGATCCCATATCTTGTTGAGATATAATGGTAAGTATATCTCTTACATTGAAAGTGATTAAGGGAATGAAATTTCAATGTTGACAAGGCAAGACAACTTTGATATAAAAAATCCTAAATCAAAGTAAAATATGTATATATATATATTAATATATATATATTTATGCAAATTTCTTATTTCAGATAATCCTTCATTAAACCCACTCAATACTATACTCGATAATAACCAGTAAAATATCATGAATTGGATCCATGATCAAGATATTATACTTGCAGTTGGACACATAGTGTATTTGGTTGCAATGTGTAAGTTCTCCTCATAATAATGAGGAATGACAATTAATAAGACAATAGGACTACAACCCTAGGGTTTGTATGTCTCTATAGTCTTGATCACTCATCGAATGTACTTTGGAAGCGACATGTCGATGATGATCACAATGTCAAATTATCCTTATAAAAATATAAGAAGATGTTATAGCATGCATATGTGCTCTTGACATTTAATTATGAATGACATGGTTCACTGCATCATGCAGAATGATGACTCTATAAGAGATGATGTATTCAAAATGGTTGAGTACCTATCTGAACCAAAGTCCTTAAGAGTTAAGATGGATGTAGATATGATGAGTGTCATCATTCTACTGTCTATATTGTAGTCATTCTTGATGCTTCATAATATTCATACGGTGTGAATTGAATGAAGCATGTATAAATGTTGAAATACTCTCATATTGAAATCTTTTGAATTCAACATAAGAGATCCTTTGTCTTAAGCAATGGTTGTTTATAGATGAAAGGAGCGCAGAAAAAGCATGGGTTGGACTCAAGTTAGAAGGAAAGTCAAAGAGTTGTGTACTTCTATGGTTTCCATACATATGACATCCAAAGAGTTGGATGAATGCCAATACTACAACAAGCCAATGTATTGATAGTATGATTATCAAGTCTATCTAGATCCTTAGAGAAGGACCTAGATAGTGCATCAGAATAATATATATCTATAATTAATCATTGAAGTTGACTTTCTTATTTGATAGGATCAAAGTCTAATAATTGCATCTCATTCTTCTAAATAACACTTGCAATTGATTGTATATGTTTTAGAAGACCAGAAATTTTGATCTTAAGGTTTAATAGTCATCCACATGGATGTTGATGCAATTGTTGCAACAACCTCTATTGGATAAATAGACTTCATAATTTTAGTGGGAGAGCCCTTAGTCTTAGAGAATGTCTCTATGACCTAGATATTAGAATACACTCATTGTTTATTTCTAAATGTTGGAAATAAACATGAATTCTAGAATAAACCTATCATAAAGAGTTATGATGGATATGTTTCATATAGTAATCTAACTGCTAGTGGACACTGCTAAATTAGAAAATTAATGAATGGTTCATTAATATTTCTAATACTGAAATTAAACCTTAAAAGATCAATAGGAGGATGAAGATCATTTGACAATGATCTAGGATCAAGTCTTGGACATTTTTCTATTAATGAGATCAATAGAGTAGTAAGAGATGAAACTTCAGATTGTCTGAAATTTCACATCTTACATACTTATGAATATTGTATTCAAGTAAAAATGTCCAAAGCACCCTCTCTAGGAATGGTGTTAGTTGCTGAGGTGTTTAAGATTTCATACATATTGATGTATGTGGATCATCTATATCATAATAAACATTGGTGATATGTGATATCATTCGATGATTATTTGAGATACGAGATTTCTTCCCTTCACCTTAGAAAGCTTTTAAATGTTCAAAGATTTCACAATTTTGGTTTGGAACCAAAGTTTGAAGGAAGACAAAATGAATTTGATCTAACCTAGGTAGCATGTACCTGTTAGATGAATTCAAGGAATACTTTATGGAGATGTGAATATCATTCCTATCTGACTCCTCCTAATACACCTAAACTCAATAGAGTTGTAGGGAGATGCAATTGGATCATGTGTGACATGATTTGATAAATGGTGAATATTAGTATAATTACCTCTTAGTTTCCGGGTATATATGTGGTATAGACTACAATATATATCCTTAATAAAGTTCCATGCTAGTAATTTGGAATCATGCACCAAAGAGTGCGACTTCATTAGGAAAATAAAGGATGGTATTGGATACCTACTTTATGTCCTTGAGATTCTTAAAAGATTTCATCTCTAAGGATATGATTCTTAGAGGATGACTCTCTTGAGAATCAAGATGAAAATGACATGAAGGAACTCATTTAATCTTGAGAAGATAATGAGGTTCCTGAAATTGGAAACTAAAAGGACAATTAAAGATGAAATACTTCATGTGATGGATTCCACGTGTTAGAGAAATCTGACAATGGTCGACTTCATGTGATGAAGCTTCTGATGATCATAACATGGAAAGATGGATGTTAGCAACAAAGTCTAAAGTAAACATCATATACCAGTGTTGTATAAGGACCCTCGAGGAACCATCTATATGGGTAAGACACATTTAGATGTAAATGGATCTTCAAGAGAAATAGGGAGCCTGATGAGAAGGTAGGGACCTTCAAAGCACAACTCGTAGCCATGAGCTACACACTGAAGAGAGGACATTGCTTACAATGAGACTTGCTATTTAGTGACCTTGCTTAAACCCATCGGAATATTGCTAACTACAGCTACACAACTTGACTTTGGCATCTTCAAGATGGAAGTCAATATTGCATTCCTCTATGAATACCTCTTCGAGGTTATTCATATGAAGTAGCCCTAGGGCTTCATAGTTGAGGAAAGCAAGGTGCGCAAGCTAAGGAATTCCATTTATGGACTCAAATAAGCTTCCTGTAGTTGGAACATTTGATTTGATGGCATCATAAATGTTATGATTTCAAATAGAATCTTAATGAACCGTGTGAAGCTTAGTAGGAGTGCCAATGTGTTCATCCTGCTAAATGTAGATGATATCCTAATCATTTGGAATGATATAAGGATAATAATAATAAGTGTTTTATAATTTGGTTGTTCAATACCTTGAGATATGATCTCAAGGATACCTCTTAGATCTTAGTTCTGAAGTTGTTCAGAAACAAAGTGAAGAGGGTATTGGGAGCGTTACATTAGTAGTACACCATGGACATATTCCATTTTCTGGAAAATTCCAAGAAAGGCTTCTTTCCCTTAAGATGTGGTACTGACCTATCTAAAGGGATATCACCTCAAAGAGTTGAGGAAGTAAATGTTGGAACTGCTTGCCCTTATGCATTAGTTACGAGAAACCGAGTGTATGCTAAATGTGTACAAAAGTCATATGTCTAACATGCAGTGGGAGTAGTAAATTGTTACTAGTCCTATTATGGTGACAAAACACTTGATTGCAGTAATAACAAAATCTTCGAAGACAACAAGACTTAGAGATAGTGATCTCAAAGTCTCACTTCAAGAACATAAGACTTTATAGATAGTGATCTAAAAGGTCTTAACAGTGGATACCTTACGAGATAGAGATCTCCAGGAATAAGAGTATTCTGATAAGGATGATAGAAATATGGGTTATAATAATTATTGAACTATAGTGTCAAGGACACTATAACTGACAAAATTGAGTATTGGTTACATAAGATGCAACATTTGCATTGGATGCGAACACTGTTACTAGGAGATATGCAAGTGTCGTAAAAGGACTTGGCGTTGTCTTTTGGGAACAGATTGACTGATCAGCTTACCTAGCTATTTTTCTAAATAGCCTATGATTGTCACATGAGTGAGCGTTTAAAGATTATCCCCTTAACGACTCTTTGGGATAGTGGGAGATTGTTGGACATGCAAGCCCACATCGAGCCATTATGCAATAAATGTTATTGCGAATGTCATTCCCTGATCTGAAATGAAGAATAATTAATTTGCATAATAGGTCCCTTAGTACAATTAGGGTTATGTACCATGGCCATCTTGATGATCATATAGTTGTTGATTCAATTATTGAATTATAGAGGCTGGTGCTTTGATGAATATCTAAAGAGTTAGATTGAGAACTCATTAAGAACCGTCAAATGATTGTTAAAAGCGTATCTCCAACCTCAGTAGGAGATGACAATCCTTTCTCATAAGGCTGATATCTAAACGACCTCTTCATGCAGGTCCTCTACATAGGAATAGAGATTTGGAGGTGTTAGATAAGTTAGGTCAAATAGTTGACTTAATGAGATCGAGATAACCAAAGTCCTATGTCATATCCTGTCACGATATAGGTGCGCATCCTCTGATCAGAGACATATGTGTTACTATATGTCTGAGTATGTACATTTGGCAGACCAATAGGTTGATGACCTAACCAAAGTCTATACACTAGAACGCTGGTGTGCATGCAAGGGCATATGAGTAATATGATCTCTCGAAGGATTCATAAAGGTTCATTACTTAACCGGAAGACATAAGCTCACTCATGAGATATTGGGAAGAATCAAATTCTGTGCACGGTCGTCTCGTTTTTGAAGCTTGACTGAATTTGTGGGTTTAATATGTGCTTTTGGTAAGTATATGATCAACACCTGGGTATGATATATGCTTTTGGAAGGTATATAATCGATACATTCTCCCAATGATCAAATGAGAAACTTAATGATAAAACTCTGAAGTATACAGTGTAAAATTGATCTAATACTTCAAGATTATTCTAGATCTTCCAGTATGCAGGATGTACAGGTATTAGGAATACCTGAGGGTGATGTGATCATAATCGATTGTATAATCATGACGCTTCCATTCCGAGGGAGTAATGAAACAGGTCTGGATTTTAGTGAATCCTCTCATAGAGAAGTGATCTGATCTTAATCCAAATGTTGGACCTTGATCTGAATGTGATTCGGATACAATGAGAAGATTAGATTTATGATCTTGATTTAATCAAGCATCTTTGGGAAGTCCACAAGATCTGGATTTGAGATGTGATCTCAATATCCAAGTCTCTATACGTGGAATAATACAAACGCTATGTCCTTATCTCCAAGTATTCGTGGAGAAAGCGCATTCCTTAAAAGAGTTCATGGATAATTTCATTGTTGATATATATATATATATATATATATATATATATATATATATATATATATATATATCGGAGGATCGAGAAAATGGATAATTAAATGTGATTTAAATAACATGAATAATATGAATTTCATTCATATTATATGTTGAGTTATCTAAGATAATTAAATGTGATTTGATTATCAAAGATGTAAATAATGTGAATGTGATTCACATTATTTGGCCACATGAGAATAGAGATCTATCATGGATATTAAATAATGTGGATAGCACTATCCATATTAATCATATATATTATAAATGATAATATATAAGAGAGAGTTATTTGTAGCTTATATTTGTTAATTAAATGTTGATGTGAATTAGATTCACATAGGACAATTAATTGAAAATGTTATTTACATTTTATTTTGGGTTGTGAATGTGATTCACAATTTCCCAATGACAAGATTGCAATATTCACAAATTTATTATGAATTATTTTTGTATAATAATTTACAACAAGTGTTATTGTAAATGTTGGAGATTTCCATGAAATAATGTAATCTCATGAGATTACATGAGATTGCCGCCAAGTCCCATATTATGGAAGGAGGAAATCTTCATTACATATTCTCCATGCTTGATTGATTTAATTTGGGATTAATTCGTATTGATTTTTCAATATATATTTAATCTAAATTAAATTAGTTATTGTTGTATTTTTACAACAAAATCTTGGTCATTGAAAGACATACAAATCAATCTCACCCATTGGATTTGTGTCCACATGGATTGGGATCCACGGACTCCCAAAATACTATATAAGAAGATGAACCCCTTGCTCTTCAAAGCTACACAATAACAACAACATCTTTCTCTCTCATTCTCTACACGTCCTCTCTCTCTCATTGTGGCAGTCCACCATGGAAGCCCTAGAGAGAGTCATCATTGCCGCATCATCGTCGTTATGATGCTGGATTGTATGCTCGTGGATCTCCGTCTCCTTCGGTACACCTCACTCGTGAAGAATACGTTGTATCTCGTTTGATGAGATCCTAAGATTCGTCGCTTGGATCATCAGCATGGATTGCGAGGAGCACTTGTTTCATCAACACGCTTGCAAATGTCTCCTCCGTCGGATCGGACTTGAGACAGGAGGTCTCTTCATTTAGAGACTCGATCACAACCATGCTTCAAGAGGTAACCCTAATACTTGTTTGTGGTTTAGATGAAACGATGTGAGAAGTGTTATTGGATCATGTGGTTTCATCGCATGAAAAAAATTACTGCTGCCTCGAGCAACTAGTGTGACTAGTCTCTCCCGATTGCATATGATGCAATCCTCACACTTTTGTGATGTGCTTATGGATCTTCTCATATCCTTCCCCTCTCCCGTTCCTCATGAATGTATTCGTGTGGGACTTGGGTGAAGTTTGTTATGCGGGCACGCATCTGATTGAGTCGTCCAAGATGATAGTATTTGTGCTAGAAGGCAGACTTCAGTTATTATCATGTAGTGACGACCTTACCCAAGTGGTTGATCCAATGAAGGGACTTCTCTTGAAGGCTGGAGGGAAATATCATCATCTTGACTACCCCAAGAGGTATACCGGGGTAATGAGTGATGTCGCAAATGCCCCGAACTATTGTAGATGAATATATGGTTCTTCACAAGCATTTCCATGGAAGATGGGAAAGAGTGCCAGTAATTGAGGCTTCAATTCAAAATGGCATGGATTGCTGAGATATGGATCCATTCAGTGAATTGTCCCGCCGCAGGGTTGTATGTTTCTTTTAGAGTCGACTTGGGCGCTCTACTCTAGGCTCATCTGGATCTCCACCGCATCCACCATCGGGAATTTCTTTGAATCCTCCTCGATTTTCTCCCCTTCTCCTCAGGTCATTGAGCATGTCCTGGAAGGTGACTTGCGCTAGGGCCTGATCTATGAGTTGATGCTAGATGGCTTGAATAGAAGCAAGGATCTGAGCATTCTCTAAGTTCTAATCCGGTTGTCGACTCTGATCTGGCTGGGATGGTGGTTGTGGTCCCTTCCCTTTTCCTCCAAGAGCCATCTCTTTCTCTGATCTTGAGTCTGATTCTGTCATGATTTCTGGCTCCAGATTGGGCTCTTGATCTGCAAATGGAGTAACGCCCTAATCAACCTATGTGGAGGCACCATAAGTAGCAAATCAGTCTATTTTCAGGTCAACGCAGAATTTCATTAAGGATGGTTGTTTGTAGGGAGGAAATCAATTACCATTCAAAATGGGCAGGTTTCAGGACAAGAGTGATCCTGGTTTATTGGAGAAGATGGAGAGTCTAAAGATCGGTTCATGGAGTTTGAATCGGATTCTCGGGAATCACCCCAAATTATTGGAGGTGACGAGCGCATGGAATCGATGTTGGTCTCGGCGTGGTCCCGACTAAGCCATCCATGTGTCATCATATCGATGGTCAAGAGGAGATCAAGTTTAGAAGAATGATACGAAGGTCAGATAAGAAATAAAGGGAGTGTAAAATAGTAGAAGGCTCTAAATGAGCGGGGGATCAAATAGGGAATTAAAGAAAGTGAGAAAAAGGCACAAACTATGCAGGTCTGATCTTTGGACCTTAATCTAATTATAACAAACACAAAACAAGGGTGGGTTCACCTACTCAACACCTGTGAAGCCATGAAAGCTCAATTATTTTTGTCTTTTCAATTTTATTGTTATTTTCATGCAATCTTATCACTAGTCCTTAAGTACGCTAACCCTACAAGAGCATGTGTACTGCCAGCGAGTGCCCCGTACTTGTTCCACTTCCTTTGTAACATGTGATATGCACGCTTAAAGGTCCTTGATCTTGTGCTTGGGCAGCTAGTCAGCCAAAGAAATAAAAAGAAAGCCAATAGGCAAAACCAATACTTCGGTCCTTGCTTGCAACGGAATCACCCATGAACATGCAAGGACCTACTCGGACATAAACCGATGAGACAGACACACCCGTGAGGGCGTGGCCTACGCTCAGTACTTCATACCAAGTCAGATGCTCCACACAAGGCGGGAACACCGTGCTCGACTAGGCCCTACTCAGTCACGTACGATAGAAGTGTCAATACTTCGTCAACCCAAGTGATAACCAAGGTGCCATAGATCGGGATTTGGGATCTTATCCTTAGAGGTCCACACCTCACTCTGTATGGAGTGTACCTGAAAATAATGCGGGCTTTATGAATACCCAAACAATGAATGGTTCGTTACGAATTTTAATTAAGGTCAATTTTATTTAGCAGTCCCTTTTTTAATTTTTGGATTTTCTATTTTTTTAATATTTTTCAGAGCAAGCCATCTAACAATTTTTTTGTATTTTTCCTTTATGTCCTAAGTGGTATAAACACAGGGGAGAGAGGATGGAAAAGCCGTGCAAGTCATCACTAAGATGGAAATCTCATCTTATACTAATGATGCATGCAAAGATAGAGTTACTTATGGCGATACGCAAAAAGCAAGAAAAAATCCTAAATAGTAGTTGCTATTATCGAGAAGAACCAAATGTCAAATACTCAAAAATGAGATCTAAAAGTCCAGTCTCTGAAGTGCATTGGCGGCTGCCACAACAGATCCTGCAAGAGGTGTATAACACTTCTCTCGATGCTCGATCTCAAGTCCAAATAATCGACAATTAATTTTTGACTAAGTCCAAGCGCGTATCATTGTAGATGCATGCAATGTTATTAGGGCTTTGAACCTAGCTACCGAGTCAAGCAACCTACTATTTAAGGTCTTACTCACAAATAAAATAAAGGCAAAAAGCTCAAATCACGGGAAATGAATAAAATAAAGGTGATAAATATGAAAAATCTGGTACAAGGCCCCCAGGTGAACATACACCCAGGCAATGGACCTCGTATAGTGTAGAGATTAGTGTCCAAATTAATTACAGATTATTTGCAAAAATTAAATCTCTCTCTCAATAAAAAAATAAAAAAATGCTATGCTCAATGTTGCTCTTCTCCTCCTTCCCTACTCTTCTTTCCTACTCTCCCTTGGTCACTCAATAGAAGAAAGCTGACCTCCACTCGCCTAGGGTGCACCCACCTCCTAAGAGGTAGTCCTCGTCAAGCGGTCCCTCGCAAGAAAGATTTACAAGAAAATTGGACTAGAACATTCAAATAATTATCAAAGAATAAGTGGTAAAAATGTAAAATAAAAATGACAGCTATATACAAAAAATATGCTACAATCTGTTGCTCCCCGACAATGGCGCCATTTGAAATAGAGGATTTCCGCGAGGGTCTAGAGATCTCACAATGCGAGATGTCCAATCGATGTTGTGACCTCTCACGAAAATATGATCCAGTTCAACAATCAACCCACAATTGAATAATAAGCAATCACTGCAACAAAATACCATTTTAGCGGCATTTCTTTTAGCGACAAATAATGTATTTGTTGATTATTGTTAACTTCAATGGCAAATCAATTTTTATTGTCACCAGATATACATGTTATATAACAAATAGATTTTCTGACAAAAAAGACTTGTCGTCATATTTTTATAATTAGCGACAATTTTATAATTTGACGTTCTTGTAATATGTTATGCGACAAATGATTTTAGAAACGTATATGATATATCCCTAACGTATGAATTACTTTTCTTAATTACCATCTTACAAAAGATTATTATTTTATGTTACTTAAAATAGGCAATGGATACAATTGAAGGAAATTATGATTAGCAGTTGTAGTTTAATTTTGTATATATTTATTTATTATGATGGCTTCCTTATCGCTAATTTCTAAAACTTTAATATGTTAACTTATAATTATATAGATTTTTTTAATAATAGTAGAAAATAAGTTTAATTGTCATTATTAAGTTGAACATTATATGAATTACATATCTCCTTAAAATTGGAATACATCTACACATGATACATATAAGTTGATCCATATACAACTGGATTTAAACCATAACTGCACATGATTTTTCACAAAGTTACACCTAATGTCGTATGTATATAATGAATTCTCGTGCTCTAACACATTAAATATAACCAATTTAGTGAGTATATAATAATATTACATTTCTACTCATTATTCTATTATTATATATATGTTATGAGAAACATATGTATTTCATAATTTAATATATAATATATTGATCATATTCATTACTTGCATTATTTAGTTCGCAACAGCTGTGTGGGAATTAGGAGTCCGAAAAAGAAAACCAGATCACGCGCCAAAATATTTCAGTACGCGCCTTCTTTATAAAGTCTCGCTTCCGGATCTTTCTTCCCCTAAATCCCAAAATCCACAAGCGTCGCCCTTCGTTCCCTTCTTCCGAGTGCATTAGAAAAACCCTCTCTCGCATGCATGTTGCTACTACCAATCGAATGTACAGAGGAAGCCATCCATCAATATAGTCTCATCCTTACAACCACACATATCATCAATCAACCATTTCGTTGCAACTCTGCAGATTTTCCAACATGTGGCTCTTTGATCCACCGACGTGCAGACGACTCTCATCGAGGATCAATATAGTTGACGCCATTATTTTCCAGGTTTGATTGCATATTTATGTACATACATGGCACGTCATTCATTGGTTATAAATAAAAGACCTTACACCGTTACATGAAATATATTGAATACTGAATCAAATGGAGTTCTCTATAATTTGATATTTAGTTCATATTTAGAATTTTTTTTGCAAAGTCGAACATTGTCGATTTTTTGGTAAGAAATAGTTTCATATAATTGTTATACATAGAAGAAAATCGATAAGTTGAATATAATTCTTATAGTTTACATTTTTCATGTCATTGAATGATTTCATTTGTTAGCTCCTTTTTATAGTTTGTATTTTTTCTTCATTTATGTCCTCTATGTTGGTTTATTTTTCACAGTTTTTTTAAAGTTGTTCTAGTTACCTTGTGGGTTACGAAGGATATGTAAAAGACACAAACATTAGAAAATTGCTTGTCAAAATAGTTATTGTTCTAGTTATTTTTTAATTAAAGTTAACATTATTTATTTTATGAAACTTTTCACTATTCTTGTATAACTAGAACCTGCTTCTAATATCATACATGAATTCACCATTTGATTGTTGAAAGTCATTACATATAACCATAGACATGTGAGTCCTTAATACGAAAGAAATATTGGATACAAATATTAGATATGGATTAGAGATATTTGGACTCAAGACAAAATAGATAATGGATTCTACCGCTTTGACTTGTTTTACATTGAAACTATTCTTTGTGTTGAACTAATGAAGTATAAGAATCATCTGGACCTTAAATTATGTGTACTTAGATCTGTATATAGTTGTATGGCGCATTATCGATCCATCATTTTACACATACCTATAATTTATATTTTTTAATCCATATAGTAAATTGTATTTTCAGGTTGTAAAAATCTCTACACATTAATTATAAATGGATAAAAGTTGGATATATGAAGATAGGTCAACTAATCGATACCTTTTTGGGGTTGAAAATTTTTCTTGACTTTGGATTTCATAACAAGTCCAAGCATGGGACCATTGTTTGCCCTTGTCGAGGTTGTGCAAATACAACTCGTGTCAATTGTGAAAATGCATTAGAACATTTACTATGGAAATGATTTCTTAAAGGTTATACTCAGTGGATTTATCATGGTGAAGATCTTATAGAAGTTCATGAAGAGGAGACCTATTATGATGAGGAAGAAAATCAAGATAACATCCATGATATGTTACATGAGGCTTTTGCTTTTCATGATTATCAAGGTGAACAATCTCGTATGCAAAGGGAGTCAGTCATCCTTTTTGGTGGTGATGTAAATACATTGCTTGAGTTATTAGTAGATGCAAATCAAGAGTTATACCCCGGTTGCAAGAAATTCACAAAATTATCATTTCTCATTCGTCTTTATCATATTAAATGTCTTTCGGGAAGGTCAAACAAATCATTTACTATGCTTCTCGAGTTATTGAAATATGCACTTCCAGAAGGAGAGACACTTCTAAATCATTTTACCAAACAAACACTACAAGGAAAATAAGTTGTGCCTACAAAACTATGCCCACTGATGTGGGGCTTGTGGCCACAAAAACACGTCGTGGCCAGTAGCCTTAGCTACAAGTCTCGTCATGAGAGTTTTCTAACCACAAATATGTCGTGGTCACTACAAGTGACCACAGAACTTGTCGTGGCCACAACTCTTGTATGAAGACTTTGGCCATGGAATTGTAGCTACGAGAAACTAGTGGCCACGGAATTATCGTGGTCACAAGTTTCCATAGCCACATTCCGAGGTCACAACTCATTTTCTCATGGTGAAAGAAGGTAATATCAAAACTTGGAAATTATGAAAAAATTGATGTATGTCCGAAGAAATACATGATCTACGGGAAGGATAAGGCCAATGATACAACATGTTATTTATGTGGCTCCTCAAGATGGAAAGGATCATCATCTTCAATAGAAGATGATGAGTTAGGTCAACAAAAAAAAGTTCCAGCTCAAGTTATGTGGTATTTTCCACTAAAACCTAGGTTGCAAAGATTATTTATGTCATTTAAGACATCTGCTTTAATGAGGTGGCATGTAGAGGGTCGAATAAAAGATGCTATTCTTAGACATCTGGTAGATTCTCCAGCATGGAAGACATTTGACACCAAGCACCCTCAATTCTCTTCTAAACCATGCAATATCCATCTTGGTTTTGTTGTTGATTGGTTTTAGGAAGATGAATACTCAACATAGCACTTCGCCTATTATTTTGATTCCTTATTTGCCCCCATGGCTATGTATAAAGCAACCAAATTTTATATTGTCAACATTAATACATGGTCCTTCTAGTCCAAAAGCACATATAGATGTCTTTCTACGACCATTGGTTGAAGAGTTGAAAGAATTATGGGAGATTGGTGTTCCAACATATGATGCAGATAGAAAGGATATATTTCAGTTAAACGTTGCAATATTATCGACCATAAATGATTTTCCTTCATATGCTAATATTTTAGGTTGGAGTACAAAAGGATATTTGGCATGTCCTACATGTAACAAGCACACTGACTTGTCATATTTACATTATAGTAGAAAGGTATGTTATATGGGTCATCGTCATTTTCTTGATATGGATCATCAATTCCGAAAGCAAGCTAAAGCTTTTAATGGATGACAAGATATGAGATGCTCACCAAAAAGCCTCTCAAATTCAATGATAATGTCACAGCTAGATAAACTTCCTAGTATAATTGGAATAAATCCCAAAAACAAGTGCAAATATGAATCTAATTGGACAAAGAAAATTATACTCTTTAATCTACCCTACTAGGGTGAGAACTTAGTTCGTCATAATTTTGATATTATGCATATAGAAAAGAATGTTTGTGACAATATATTGGGAACTTTTTTGGAATTAGACAGAAAAAATAAAGATTGCATGAAGACTTGATTGGATCTGTAAAGATTGAGCATAAGGCATGTGTTGCATCCAATATTACTCTGAAACAATACCATCCTCCCTCCATCATCTTTTACATTAAATAGAGAGGAAAAATCTCATATGTGCAAGCTGCTTGAAGAATTGAAGACTCCAGATGGTTTTGCATCAAATATATCTAGATGTATACATCTTTCAGAGTGCAAGCTTTCCGATTTGAAAAGTCATGATTGCCATATATTAATGCATCAACTTCTTCTAATAGCATTGGAGGTTAGCATTAAAAATAAGAGTTTGAGAGATGTGTTGATAAGGTTTTGTAATTACTTTCAAGATGTATGCTCAAGAGAGATTCATCCAGACTATCTTGAGCAATTAGAAGAGAACATTGCAATAGTGATGTGTCAAATGGAAAAAAATATTTCCACCATATTTTTTTGATATTATGGTACATTTGCCTATGCACTTGGAAATTGAGGCAAAGAAGTCAGAACCCGTTCAATATTGATGGATGTACCACATCGAAAGGAAAATAAGTTTCAAATTCTTGTATTTTTGGTAGTAAACATCTGAATAAATTCTAATCAATTAGTATTTAGGTATCTTGTAACTTTGAAAAGGTATGGAAGTAACAAGAATCGTCCAGAAGGTTGTTGAAGGATACATTGCAGATGAATGCTTGACTTTATATTCGAGATATTTGTCGGGGGTTGAATCAAGATTCATGTCAAGGAATTCTAAAGATATATATCTAGAGATGGAAATTGGATTCTCTATATTTTCACAATCTGGATGTGCAATAGGAATGAAGATTGCTAAATTACTTGATTCCACTATGAAAATGCAACCTCGCCGATATATCTTATCAAATTGTGATGTCATTTTTTCATTCAAGGAGTATGACTAATTTCCTATACACACCATTTGATCCTATCTTCGAACCGTTATTAGTATACTTATGTTAATTAATTTCTTGGTGTATGCAGAGAATATTATAACATATTAAAGGGCAAACATCCTCAAATATCAGAAAAGGAACTAAGTAACTTGTAGAGTAGATCTTTGCTAATTTGTTTATGAAACTTGTATGTTTTTCCCTAAGTTTACATATATTATTTGGTTATCTAATATGTGGGTTTCACATTTAGGAAGTTTTTATTTCATTCTTTAGATTGAAGAAAAGACAAAAACCAAGTGCATGACAAATTCTCTTAAGGCTATATCTCAAGGTCTTCATGAAATAGGGATTTATTACAATGGATACATGATTAGAGGATTCAGATTCCATACAAAACGTCATGAGATAAACAGAAAAACTCAAAATAGTGGTGTTGTAGTTACTTCGGAGATTGATAACTTTCCAAGAAAACATCATGAGAAAGATGAGATTTTTTACTATGGAGTCATTACAGATATAATTGAAGTGAACTACTATGAAAAACTTAAGATAGTTTTATTCAAATGTAAATCGAATGCTTCTTCTGCTATTGAGAAAGATAGTGATGGAATAATTTCAGTTAATATGGCATGCCTGGGATATAGAAATGATCCTTTTATATTGCCATCTCAAGCACGACAAGTATTTTACATTCAAGATCCGACACGCAAGAATTGGTACATTGTGGTTTGAAAAACCACACCGGTCAAGTCGTCTAAAAGGATAGACAACCGTCGTTGTTGTGAGCAGTAGATTTTTGCAAAAAAAAAGATAAATTTTTAGTTAATATTTTTAATTATTTTATTTATACTCCTAAACTTTGACGTATAGTGTCAAACATGGGAGTATCGAACTCAGGAGGCAAACTGTTGGAAACTAGGGTTAAAATGGTAGACAATAAGGTTTAATGGGTTTTCCCATTTTTATTTATTTTTAAGGATTTTTTTTGAATTTTTACTTGATTTTAAATTTATTTTATAATTTTTTATGAATTTTAAGAATTTTGTGATTTTTATTATTTTATAAAATGATTTGTTATTATTGTTGGTTTATTATGTAAAATATAGTAAAATATACTACAGGTAATTTTTGTTAGATTTTAAAGGTGTTTTTAGATTTTTTACGATTTTTTAAAGTTTGTTATATGTTTTGGGTATTTTAATGATATATTAAAAATAGAAAAATATTTTTATTTTGTAAAATACTATTGAATACTATATATCGAGTAAAATATGGTATTTATACATATTTTTATTAAGTTTTTATGCTTTGTATTTTTTATTTATTATGTATTAGAATGCATATTATATATATATATATATATACAATTATATGGGTATGCACGCAATTAACAGGAAATTTGGGGGCCGCGTGAAATATGCAGGACTTTCAGGGGTATTTTACGCAAAAGTTCTAGGGTCTCATGTTCTTCGCGTGGCTGGAATCTGTGAGGGACCAGTTCAGAAATACACAACCACCAAATATCTCCTGCGCAAAATCACCGGGGAACACGTGCTCAAACACGTGATTGAGCCACCTTGGACCTGTTCAGAAATAGAAGCAGTTCAAGGGTTATCTCGAAAGTTGACCAAAAAAATCTGCTTCACATGCGTGTCACGCGTGCAAAGCTTAAGCGGTTGGCATTGGATTCTACATGTGATCGACGTGTGTCTGTAACTGCATGGCACAATCTGATACCTCGGATCAGACTCGATCCGAGGGTTATTGTAGCATCTGTCTGCATGTTATAATAATCAAATTAATTACCTTTTGCTCAATCTCTATTCAAGAATAGATACTTCATATTTCCAGAAATTTGGATTTAATGCCCCAATGCCTCAATTCCCCCAAGCGATCCTCGTTTAAAGTGACGGTGGTTCTTATCTTTAGAAGATGCCTTCCTGTATTATGTAGATGGTGTTGATGATTGCCGATTAGATCAGGTCCTCCTGTGCGATGGCAATGGAGATTTTCGGATGATGCTTATTTTCTTTGATCTCTACGTGATTGTCAGCCACATTTATGTTGCATATCCTTTGTCCTGGAAGTTGCGGTGATTCAAAACAAGGCCATCACCGTTCGGTGGGTTTACTGGACACTTGAAGATGTTGCTTTATTTACATGTAATTGCCGGTGGTGCTCCTTGAAGTCGTTAATTGTAATGGCTCCAGATGAGCCATTGTTGCTTGATTTCCGATGACACAAGTGAAGGCTTCAGATGGATTTCAGGTCTCAAGTGAATATCGGCTATAATTTACTCGATCTCTGTCTCAGATGACATGCAGGTGTCGTACTTCCCTTCATATCCTCGATGAGTTCGCCTCTCAATTCATATGTTGATATCCATCCATTCAACTTTCTCTAGGCAAAGTATTTCGTAGGTATTCCTGTTATGGACTTGGACTTGCAAAGGCTCAAATTGACTCGAGACTATTATTCTCGACCTTGCGTTAGAACAACAACAGCAAAGGGTCATGGATATATCAATCCTAAACGAAATAGGGGAAATTGGATCTGAGATGGTTAGAGTTAATGAAGATGCGTGGATAAGTGGAACCAGATCGGGAGGCGTGAGATGAAATGGATGTGATTGAAAATCAGATCAAATGAAAAAAATTAGATTGGAGTATGAATAGCAGAGAATATAGGAGAAAGAGGATGATAAAGTGCGAAGAACGAAGGAGAAGTTACAATCTACGAAGGTACCTGGAATGGCGAGAATGTAGGAGGTGCATGTCTCGGGTGTTCTGGAGGTTATCGCCATGATACGGCGGCAGACAAAGAGGCTAATGCGGCAGAGCAGGGCTTCTACGCCGACGGAGATCTCGCCGCAGTCTCTCCATCTCTCTCGCTCAACGCGCGGTGCCTGTCACAGATCTCCCTCTCGTGGAGCTCTTGAGGAAATAGGTTGCTAATGGCGGATCCCTGACAATGGGGGCTCGGATGTCCTTAAATAGGAGCGGAAGGAGTTGGTCACCGCCAGCGGTGAGGGGAGCGCAGGAAGTTGGAGGAATGGCCGGCCAACGGTCGGCCTTTGGGATGGTTGGGTAGTGAGAAGAGGAAGGAAGGAGCGGTGACGGCTTGGATAGAGGGATGAGTGGATCCTCTGCAGTACGTGAATTGCAGCAGACTCTGCTGCAATTCATGGATGCAGGCCACGTGTCCCCTCCCAAATCCAACGGCCCGCACGCCTCCGTCTCCTCCCCTCCTCCCCGACCCGTCTCCTCGACCTCAAGCTGCCCGCCTCCCCCGTCTCCTCCCCGACCTCAAGCCGTCCCCGACCTCGAGCCCCTCTCGCCGCCGACCCTCTCCCCGACCTCAAGTCCTCTCGCCCCCGCCGCCATCCTCTCCCTCGCCTCTCGCCGCCATCCGCACACCCCCGTCTTCTCCCCGACCTCAAGCCGTTCCCGACCCCGAGCCCCTCTCGCCGCCGACCCTCTCCCCGACCTCAAGTCCTCTCGCCCAGCCGCCATCCTCTCCCCCGCCTCTCACCGCCATACGCACGCCCCCGACCCACCGCACACTCCCCTTCTCCCTCCGTTGCCTCCACCGTCTTCATATCCAAGATCGAAGCTTTCGATGCAGGGGTCGACCCTCGACCGCCTTCCATCACCGACATCGCCATGACTTCCCTGATCACCGCATCGAGCGCATCCTGGCTGTCCACGTCGACTCCACCGCCTTGGAAGATGACCATCCTTTGCGAGATCGGGTTGAGCATCACGATGCGATCGGGCTCCGCAGACCCCTCGGCACTCTGCGGGAGCGGCGGCAGGTGTGCGGATGGCGGCGAGAGGCGAGGGAGAGGATGGTGGCGGGGGCGAGAGGACTTGAGGTCGGGGAGAGGGTCGGCGGCGAGAGGGGCTCGTGGTCGGGGACGGCTTGAGGTCGGGGAGGAGATAGGGGAGGCGGGCGGCTTGAGATCAGGGAGGAAACGGGTCGGGGAGGAGGGGAGGAGACGGAGGCGTGCGGGCCGTTGGATTTGAGAGGGGACACGTGGCCTGCATCCGTGAATTGCAGCAGAGTCTGCTGCAATTCACTTACTGCAGAGGATCCACTCCACTTGGAGAGAATGGGGGAAGACGAAGACATTTGGGAAAGTTAGAGAGAGAAAACGAGAAGAGAGAGAAAGGGATAAAAAGAAAATGAATTTAATTAATTTAATTAAATTAATAATTAATTAAACTAATAATTAAATAATTTTAAAATATAATTAAATAATTAATTAAGTAGTTAAATAGACAATTAATTAATTACTTAATTAATTTAATATATAATTAAGTATATAATTAAATAATTAATTAAATTAATAAATAACTAATAATCAATAAATAAAAAATAAATAATTATTATAATAATGTAAATTAAGGTACAATGTACAATATACCAATATGATCCAAAAAACCGTATTTTTCATATTAACTCCGATTTTAGTGAAATCAGTGTCATTTTGTATATAATTGAATAATATGAATTTTAAGACCGGGCTTGCCCAATTCAGAGTTCATACGGCCGAGTTATGAAGTTTAGAAAATTTAGGTAGCAGCTTCGAGGCTTCGGGTTTTATTGGTATTTTGACTCATTTATATTTTTATATACAATTTTAGAAGATTTTAAGAAAAAAATAAGTTAATCGGGTTTACGGTTAATTAATTAAAAATCTAGGAAGAATCTACATATAGTACATTTATACAACGGGACCCAAACGCCAAAACTCACCTGTTTTTTTCGATTTTTTTGATATTTTTTTATAAATAATAATAATTTAAATCAGGTTTTAAAAGAGAATTTGATCCGTTTGCAGTTTTCTATAAATAGTTATGAACTTCGAAAGTCGGCTTTTGCGGCTTTTTCGGTCCATTGTCATATTTTAATTTTGTGACTAAATATTTTTATGATATTTTTATAAAATAATATATATTTTTCTGACCAACTTTTGTAGAAGAAGTGTTTCGGTTTGAGATTGCCTAAGTGATGAATAAAATAGGTGAATTATTTACATTGTGTAAAATGGTTAATTTATATTTTTGGTCTTGATTTTCTTGATATTTTTATAGATTAGGATCCTTATCTCCCCTACTTATTTATTTTTTTCGACCCGGCCAATATTGACCTAGTCTCGGGGTTAGGATCGATCTGTATATATTTCATATCTACGACTTTTTTTCTTTTATTTTTTTATCTTTATTCTTTATTTTGGGTAGAATAAGTGTTAATTATATAATATTATTATTTATGGTTAGAATTAGTGACTATTTACATGTATTTTATCAAGGATTTTAGTCAAAATAAAAGAATAAAGACGATGAATCACGGATTCGTCATTCCCCTATACTTTACCTTTGCTAGTCCCTTAGCAAACACTTATTCTATAAATAAGTGCAAGCAAAAAGAAAAAGAAAAACGAAAATAAAAGAACTTAGAACTTGTTTGCTTCTTTAAACCGAATCTCACTTCATACAAAATTTAGAGCTTGGATTCAGACCTTTGGATTAATAGTGTGTCGAGACTCTATTAGAATTTGGATTTAAGCCTCAATAGCCCTCAAGTTCCATAAATCCTTATCCAAGTTCACCATTATAGCCAGCTCAGATCCACCTATTCATCACGCAAACTTTTCAACTTTGAAAGAAATTTGTACTGTGTGTGAAAAGATTTTCGCTCTTCCCGCTCTAGACAAGCAAAGAAACCGCCCATCCAGTTACACACTCCCATTGGGCCCTCATCCAGCAACTCAATCCTCTAGGAGGGGGTATTTCCTTCTAAGGTCAGGTCGTGTTGTGTCCACAATCGAATATAGAAAGAAGTTAGAAGAATAGGAAGAGAACTGGAGTGTGATCAGTGAATCACATCTCTTGTGAAGCCTGGTCGGTTTAGCCAAGTCTCCACTAAAACAAGCAGGCTTTTCTGAAGCTCGGACCATTGTGGTCATTTTGGTATTTGATGTATTCGGCTTCTTTTTGGTATAAATGATTGTTGCACTGCATAGGTCTTTTATGCCCTGACAGATATAGCATCTTTTTATTCCGTCCATTTTTTTGGGTCTTGGAAAAATAGTGCCAGCAGATCCTTCCCTCTTCCGAAGCTTTATTTCAACCCCAATCTCTCTCGTCTTAAAACATCACCACCGCTAGATAAAGGTGGAAACGCACCACCGAAATGGATTACCCTTCGCAACCCTATGCAAGTTGAGCTAAGTGCAAAGTGCATGAGTTCAAAATTGGTTCAAATGGAGAAGAGTTAAACGAAAGACACCAGGTATCATACATAGGCACTTTCAAGTTGAATTCCGAACACGGTCTCATGGAACCCAAAGAACTAAGTCTAAAAGACCTGAAGAGTCTCAATTCCAATTCCTAATATAGTACCTTTAGAACTAAGTGGATTAAGGCCTAAATCAAGCTCCATCTCTCGAACTTAGATCCATTTGGTTCAAGAATCATACTTGTTCTGAAAAATACGAATGAATGCAACATTTTTTATGAAGTGGATTTTTCGAATTAAGAGTTTTAAGTGATTTTTCAAGACTTATGCAATTTTTTTACTGAATTTTACAACTTCTCAATTTAGGGGTCTTTTTGCAAGAGTTAGTGGATTAATTCCATTTACACAAATTTTACATGGATTTTGTACATTTTACAAAGTATTTTATACACATTTTATATGCAACATTATACGCTTTTATGCAGATTTTACAAGGATTTTATTTACCATTTTTTATGATTTTATCCAAAAATTTTACAACTTTTATTATATACGATTTTAAGCCATTTTTTAATAAGTCATATTTACAGTTTTCTTGCTGCTTTTAAAAACCCAAAATATACACCCATACTTTTAGAGAGTCATATTATTAAAAATACAATAAAGTACAAGTTATGGCTTCTAAAGTATATATAGCATATATATACGAAATCCCCTTATACATAGCGTGAACTATGTCCTCATGGTGATCAAAGAAGCAGCAAAGGAAGACATAACTCGTGCTTTGTATAGATCGATGAAAACAATCCTATACTACAATGACTCAAAGAATAACGAATAAACAAATAGAAGGCGATCATTTCCTCTATACTTAGGATCAAGTAATCCTAAGGATAGCAAACTCAAAACGAAGATGATCGAGGTCAAGAGAATGTACATACTCAACGGCTCGCTTTGTCCCCCCCTATACTTAGGGTAAAATATCACTAATTATAGAGATAAAGATCAGAAGGTGAGGGACAAGCGAGGGAGCAGACGATACACAAATCGACGACAATCAAAAGTTGGAATGAGCGATATTACCCCCCCCCCCATACTTAGGGTAAAGCACACCTTAAGTATAAGCTATGACAGGCATAATAGAACAGAACAAGATGAACACAACGGTGTCTACACTCCCTATACTTTGGATAAAGTACATCCTAAGTATAGCATAATTCTAGATGAACCTAAGGGTGTAAGACAAACGGAAGTAGGAAAGAATAAAATCAAGAGTATATACAAGTGATCTCTGAAAATCAGGTATGAGATGCAGAGTGTAAGAATGAAAAGATCATCTCATACAAAATAGATGGGGGCAGCTTCAACAGTATGCGGTTCTTGATCGAGAAAAGGTTTCAAATGCAGATCATTGACTCAAAAGGTGGAATCAGACGACAACTCAGATATATCAATACTACCATTGTTGTATACATTTCTCACAAGATACGTGCATTTCCACTTGCTCTGAAGTTCCCCTAGAAATATCTTTAGTCTTGCATCGAATAGCCATACTTTCTGATTCGGCACAAACTGCTTGTGGCTGATGTGAGAATCATGCCACTCTTTCATTCTCTCTTTATAATGAAGGTTGTGAAAGCTCCATCTTGCAGTTCTTCTAGGGCTGCCAGTTCAGTCTGCCTATGATCTCACGAATCATCCAAGCTAAAGATCACTTCTTTCACTACCCACAATGATTTCTGTTTGATTTCAACAAGCAAGTGGCATGGCTTGGCATAAATGAGTCGAAAGGGAGATGTACCCAATGGAGTTTTGAAGGATGTTCTATAGACTCAAAGAACAGAGTCCAAAAGCTACGACCAATCCTTTCGGTCTGGGAGAAAAACCTTATGCATGATCGTCTTGATCTCCATATTCAAGACCTCGGCTAGACCATTTATCTGAGTATGATACAGAGTTGCAAACTGATGATCAATGCTGAACTCGTTAGCAAGAGTCATTACCTTGTCGTTGATGAAGTGGCTACCCCTGTCTGATATTAGAACTCGAGGGACCCCGAACCGCATAATGATATGCTTTCTCAGGAACTTGCAAACCGTGTTCTCATCAGCAGCTCGGGCAGGAATAGCCTATACCCAACGACTCACATAATACACAGCTAGAAGGATATACTCAAACCCCTAAATTTTAGGAAACGGACCCATAAACTCGATACCTCGTGCATCAAACACTTCACAGAAGTGAATCAGTTGCATCGGCATCATGTCTCTATGTCCACAAGTGCCCATTATCTGGCAGTCAGTACGAATGTGTAGGCATCCGTAATGAGAGTAGGCCAGCAAAGGTCAGATTCGAGCACCTTCTGTATTGTCCTCTTCCCTGAATGGTGTCCTCCATCTTCTAATATATGGCAATACATGAGCACACTCTAGTATTCCTCTTGAGGAATGCACCGATGCCAGATAGAATCTGCTCCTTCATGATAAAGGACCAGATCCTCCCAATGATAAGACTTGGCTTTCGCGAGGAAAGTCTCAAGTCTTTTTCTGGACCAACATTGTAGGACTTTCTTAGTAACAAGAAAGTTCACAATGTTGGCATACCATGGCTGTGAGGCGACAGCAAGAATCGCCTCATCAGGTAAGGTCTCAGTGATTGGTGCATCGAACTCAGAAGTCTCGGGGAGTTCTAGTCAGGAGAGGTGATCCGCCACCACATTCTTGACTCATGGATAATCCTTTATAACAATATCAAACTCTTGGAGTAGAAGGATCCATCTGGTCAAACGTGCTTCGAATCCTTCTTATCCATTAGATATTTGATGGTGGTGCCATTAATGAAAATTTTGACCTTTGATCTATGATGTGGGATCTAAATTTATATAAGGAAAATACTACGGCAAGCATTTCTTTCTCTGTAATTGTGTAATTCCGCTGCGTGGAATCCAAAGTCTTGCTAGCGTAGTGTATGGCAAATGGAAGCCCATCCCTTCTCTATCCCAACACAACCCCAATGGTAAAATTGGAGGCGTCTGTCATGATCTCGAATGGGAGAGACCAATCGTGTGGCTGAAGGACATGAGCCTCTTCAAACATATTCTTGAGATTTTTGAACATTAAAAGACATTTATCATCTACATCATCTACGATAAACTTGGTGTCTTTCGCGAGAAGATCAGATAACAGTCGGGAAATTTTACTGAAGTCTTGTATGAAATGTCGGTAGAAACCGACATGCCCGAGGAAAGACCATAATTGCTTCAGATTGGACGGTGGATTGAGTTTCTTAATGATATCAACCTGGTCGGGTCCACCTCCATGCCCCTGTTGGAGGTGATATGACCAAGGACCGTCCCCTGAGTCATTATAAAATGACTCTTCTCCCAAGAAAGTATGAGGTTAACCTCCATGCACCTCTGAAGCACGCAGTTTAGGATAGAAAGGTAGGAATCAAAATCATCACCGTAGACCGAGAAATCATCCATGAATACCTCCAAGATATCTCCCACCATGTCTGCGAATATCTAAAGCATGCATCTCTGGAATGTAGTCGGAGCATTACATAGTCCAAAGGTCATCTGTTTGAAAGCATATGTTCTGAACGGACAGGTAAATGTTGTCTTTTCCTAGTCTTAGGGAGCAATGGAGACTTGATTATATCCTCGACTAACAATCTATGATTCAGCTGATCTAGATTGTTAGTCTTGGATCGTCTCTATATGTATACTTTCACCCTGAACGTGAAAGTACTCCTTCCCAGTACCATAGTCAGAAACAACCTTTGTTGTCACTATAAAAGGTCGTCCTAGTATGATCGGGGTATCGGTTAGGCATTTAGGGACCACCATGTCCAACACGACAAAGTCCACAGCAAACTTCAAACCCTGAATGGTAATGATAATATCTTCGATTAAACCCTTAGGCCTCTTGACCGATCTATCAGCAAACTGCAAGACCGTTCGGCTTGGTCGAAGAGGTCTGATGAATCCACGATTCATCATCTCAATATCTTGATCTTAGCAAAATCCCCGAGTAAAATCCCAAATAAATTCCATAAAATCAATAAATTAACCAAATGACTCTTGTAAATAAAACACACCAATTATTGTATATTAGATTGTAAAAAATAATTTACAATAAAAAGCCGTAAAATTAAAGGAGTTTTCCACCTGTAAATAGCCTAAAACTTCATATTTTTTTTAATAATTTTATTTCAACTCCTTTTTGGCTAATTCTTTCTCTAACTTGTTTATAAAAATGTATATAAAAATATAAAAATATAAAAAAAAAAATTACCGTAAAAAATGCTCCTAGATCCCAAAGACAAAAAGCCGTAAAATCCATCTTCCAGGCCAAATTCTCGTTCCGTATGAACTCCAAATTCACCAAACTCAATTTTAAAATTCAAGTTAGAAAATTATCTATCCAACAGAATTAGTTTCATTAAAATCGGTGCTCATTTGCAAAAGTTGAATTTTAGGACCTAGATGTACATTGTTTATTATGTATATATTCATTCTTTCTTCATTTTTATTTTATCTTTCTTAATTACTAAAAATCCAAAAAAAATCATTGTTGTGTTGTATTTTTTATTCTAATATTTTATTGTATTTTTCTGTTGTAAATATATCTTATTAAAAAGATAAAAAATATAAAGTAGAAAAGCAAACAAAAAATGTACATGTTGTATGTCTTATTTTGTAATTTCCCCACTCTTTTTCTTCTCTTTATTTTATTTTCTCTTTTAAAGTATCCTACTTTATTTATTTATTTATTTATTATTTAATCTTCATTCTCTACAATAACCACCAATTCAACTCCATTATTCCACCATTTTTCTAACTTCTAATTCAACTCCACCATTTTATTAACCTCCATTCCACTCCACCTTCATTCTAACTTCCATTTTTTCTATCTCTTTATGTACATTCCATCCTGCTCAATTTGCACTTGATCCATCTTTATGTGAGGAGAGCCTAGTTCCCAGAATTGAATCGGTGACAGCGACGCAACCGCGGTCGAACGACGACATCCCTCTCTCCGGTGAGATCCGTTGGCTTTTTGGCCAACATCGCAGCCGCACCTGTGCACGGCTCGAGCTCATTGCTCGACGATGATTCGAGCGAAGACCATGCTCTCGTGAGCACATCGTAGGCGGTCCGCTTCCATTGTAGGTAATTTGCCATCTCATTATTTACATCGTTTTTATTTTTGCATTTTTTAGCACATCATATCACCACCCATCCTCCATTTGGGTCTCGGTTCTGACTGATTCGCTAAGTACACATACTACAACGTGCCCAAATTAAACATCGTATATAGCGATTCGTCAAGGTCCAAACTTGAACTTATCGAGTAAGGAAGAAGGAGGGATATTAATCGAAGATCCACTATCTAATAGAGTCCGATCGAAAGTCTGACCAAGGATCTTGCATCTGACCTACGACGCTCCCGTATCAGATCTCTTGGCTGGGAGACGGTTCTGAATAGCATGGTAGGTTTCCTTGAGCAACACATAGATCTCAGAACAATGGTTGCACTGCCTCTTCTTTCTGCGGACTGTGGTTCGTTCCTTTATGCCTTTCTACAGAAGAAGGATGCGTGCCAAGGCTTCTGAAAGATTAAGTTGGATCGTGAACTTATCGATCATCTCTTTTGTCGGATCATTCGTTTGGATCTTTTTGGTATTTTTTATCACCCTTTCCTAAGTAGAGTGCTTTGGGAAAAGGAATCTGTACATCCTCCTGGTTACTATATACAATCGAAGGATCAGAAGAAGAAGAAAATGTTTTTGAAAAATGGGGGCTTTCTTTTTTCGAGTCATCAGAGAGAGAAAGATATTGATCAACTAACTTTTTATTTCTTTTTCGAGTTCTTCTCTTTTGTACATTTTTTTTATTTTCTCTCATCATCACTATATACAAAGAGCGGTTCAGCAGTTATATCAACGTTCGGCTCTAGCTGCTCTTCAAACTTGGTGGCATTAGCACCACCATCTTTATCATCAAAGGGTGCAGCTTCAGTACCGCCATCAATGTCTTCTACAGGCTCGCTTGTATTATCCAAAGTGTCCTCTTCGAGCCTAGTAGAGTCTCCGCCTACTAGCATCATACCGCTCCTAAGAAAAATAAAGTCAGTGTCATCACAATAAAGATAGTCATCGGAAAATACCTGTGATTGGAGGGTGGGCTCGGTCAAATCTACCTACTCTGACTTTTCGCTTCAGATTATTCGGATTTGGCTCTATCTGAGCAGGCAAGGCGGACTTCCCTTTCACCAAATATGTAACATGAGTTTTAAACCCATCCATTTCTCGCTTAAAAGGGGCATGTTAGTCAGTAATCAGGTTGGCGAGGTATTCTAATGCTGGGTTATGTGGAAAGGCCCATGAGACCCGGATGAGTCGCCTCGATGATATTAAGGTTGTGGCTGATGGTTAGTGTTGTGGAGGATAATGCTGCTGATACTGAGACTAATAAGTGTTAGGCCTCCAGTGAGGTTGTTAGAAATGACGAGGACTGGAATGCTACTGTTGCTCTCTACTCTGCCCCATTGGTGCCTGTGGTTGCTGCTGGGAAGAGGCACCTCCTCTTGACCAACGGAAATCAGGGTGATTGCGACGGATCCCTGGGTGCTGCGAGTGGTTGTACTGAATCCCATTGACCTCAGTCAATGGCTCAGACATCTCAGAGTAAGCTGGGGGCATTGATGCCAAGGGTTGATCACTCTGATACACCACCATCTGATGTTAGATGATGGTGTCTGCTGAAGTTGCGGCTGCACCGAGGGTTGATGTGTCGGCTCATAATACACATGGTATATGTGCTGAAGTGGAGGCCGCGAAAGTATGCCTCGGTCTCGGCTTCCTGAATCAACTTGTGATCTAGAAGACTTGTTGGAGTCTGCTTGTATCTCTCGATGGCACATAATATGTGTCTTCAGATCACTCAGGCTCCACTCGAGCTCGTCAATCTTATCGAGCTTGTCTAAATTCTGACACTTTTTCTCAATTATCTCCATGTAGTCCAACTTCTGGTAAATGATCCCCATATCAGCTGATGAGTATTCGATAGGAATCGAGACAGCAGAAGACAGATTCCATTCAATCTGTACCACTTGGGAATGCTGGTGATAAGTAGGTGGCTTCGTCTGGTTGAAGACCCGAGTCTAGGACATTGTTGTATAATTCTCTACCATTTTCTCGTAAATGGTCCAGACCTGGTCCTCGTGCATCAAAAAATAGGATCCACTGCAAGAAGAATTCACCAGTCCCTGTAACTCTAGTGTCAGCCCGCTAAAGAAACTTTGTACAATAGTTGGCTTGGAAAGTTCATGATGGGGACACTGATCAATGAGCTCTCTAAAATGGTCCCATGCCTTGTGGAACTGTTCGTTCCCGATCATGGTGAAGTTACTGATCATGGCTCTGGTAGCATTCGTTCGACCGAGGGGGTAGTACTTGTTCAGATATGTAGTTCGTAACTCCTCCCACATCAAAACATATCTCCCTAAATGTTTCAGCCAGTAGGATGCTCGATCAACAAGGGAGAAAGGAAAAGTGATTGATTTGATCGTGTCCTCATTCACATGTGCATCGTGCACCGTACTATAGATCAACTCAAACTCCTGAAGGTGCAGATGCGGCTCCTCAGTTTAAATCTTATGAAACTTGGGCAGCAGTTGGATCGTTTGAGGACGAAACTCAAAGTTCTCACGAATGACAGGGAGACGGATCCACCTATGAGTCGTAGTAGCTCCTGGGTTGTAGAGCCGCTGAATTGTTCGGTTCGGACCTAGTGGAGGTCTCTCTGCTCCATCAGGTTGCTCTTGATCCTCAGCTCCTAGATTCTCAGCATCAGGATTGTCTCGTTGGGCTCGCAGCTGAGTCAGCTTGGCTCTAGCATCGTTCATGAGTCTACCTTGCTCCCTAATCTAGTTATGCATAGTCTCAAGGGAAGCAAGTAGATTGTTGTTTATTGCAGCCTGATCTATGACTACGGAGGTGGTCTACGGTCCTTTTCCAGCCATGTCTTCTGGAAAAGAGAAAAAGAATCTAGGCCAGGCTTGGCCAGATCAATATGTAACTGCTGATGTTTTTCTGTAATTGGAGGCGATGATGAGGGAGAGTGAGTAGGAGAAGAATAAACGAGGAGCTTCTAGGGTTGGAGTCACGCCTAGAAGTAGTAACTCGAGTGGATTTCAGTTTGGAACAAGAGACATCCCGAACCGATCTAGATGCATGGGCAGGTGCACGTGAGAGAGGATCGGTCAGCGTAGACCGAAGCGATCACCTTCCCATCATCTTGATAAAATTTGTTGATCAAGATCTTAGAATGATTGGACTCACACCGCAAGCAAATGCAAAGCAAACCCTGAGTTCACCAACGCAACCCTAGTAATGACCGTAAGAGTTCGATCATTTATCTTGTCAATTTTAAGGTTGTTTGGCAAACAAATCTTCTCACATATTAGCGAGATTAGATAGGTGCCCATAATTTCCCTAGAAAACTGTCCCGAGTTCTTATGAGAAATCACATATTCTCATCCAGTATGGGAGTAAGTACGGACCGTTGTCGGCTATCCGTGTTACTTGAGGATCGTGCCTTACACGGTGTCCTCTAAACCTCCCACTCTGCTAAGTACACTCGGACCGTTTTCGGCTACCCGAGCGTACCCACTGAAGAGTAAGTGATTAAACGCATGAACGCAGTAGTATCTCGAAAGAAATCCAGACTTGGCTCTACCTTAAGGGTCGTCTATCACTCACAAATCTTGAGATAGTACCTACGATGCTATTGTGGGGGTTGCTCTCCCAAAACCAAGTAGAGTCCTTACGTTTTGTTTTAAAGTCAAATAAAAATTAATAAACCCTGTTTTATTTTCAGTTATCACTTTTTTTGGTATTTTCAAAAAAATCATCTAACGTATTTTTGTCTTTTTGGGTATGGTCCTGAGTACAAGCAACCAAGTGTTTCGACCTATGCAAGCAACTAGCTACAGTTGTGTAGAGAAGGGGAGAAATCGAGAAAATCTTGACAAGCACCTATCCTCAAAAAGCTGCGGAAAACCGTTGAGAAAAACACGAGCGAGAAAACCGCGGTGGATGCTCTGCTTTTCCAAGAGTACAGCCCTGAGAAAAACTGACCCCGAGAAGAAAGGAGGGAGAGGTACAAGTCGGGATACCCTGAAGAGATCCCTTCCTACGAACAATGTTTAAGATTTTTATTACAAGAAAAATACTAAAACAATCAACTTTGCAGTTCTCAACTATGCGGCTCGACCTGTGCTGCACAAATCAGAATCAAAAAACCGTGAGGTTAGGAAATAAAATGGCAAAAAGAGAAACCATAAATCTAGGTCTACGGTTACCCTTGCGCTGCCTCCCCGGCAGCGGCACCATCCGAAAAACTACACTGGTCGAGTCGTCTAAAAAGATAGACAACCATCATTGTGGTGACAGGTATATTTTTGCAAAAAAAGAAGATTAATTTTTAGTTAATCCTTTTATTTATTTTATTTATACTCCTAAACTTTGATGTATAGTGTCAACCACGGGAGTGTCTCAGGGAGGCAAACTGTTAGAAACTAGGGTTAAAACGATAGACAATTAAGGTTTAATGGGTTTTCTAATTTTTATTTATTTTTAAGGATTTTTACTTGATTTTTAATTTGTTTTATATTTTTTTAGGAATTTTAAGAATTTTATGATTTTTATTATTTTATAAAATGTTCTGTAAATTTTATTTGATTTTTAATTTGTTTTTGGTTTATTATGTAAAATAAAGTAAAATATACTACAGGTAATTTTTGTTAGATTTTTAAAGGTGTTTTTTGATTTTTTTATGATTTTTGAATTTTGTTATATGTTTCGGGTGTTTTAATGATTTATTGAAAATATAAAATATTTTTATTTTGCAAAATACTATTGAATACTGTATATCGAGTAAAATACGATATTTATACGTATTTTTTATTAAGTTTTTATGCTTTGTATTTTTTTCTTTATTATGTATTAGAATGCATATTGTATATATACATACAGTTATAGGGGTATGTATGCAATTAAGAGGAAATTTGGGGGTGCATGAAATATGCAGGACTTCTGGGGGTATTTTGCGCAAAAATTCGAAGGTCTGATGTTCTTCACGTGGCTGGAATCTGTGAGAGACCAGTTCAGGAGTACACAATCACCAAATATTTACTGCGCAAAATCACCGGGGAACACGTGCTCAAACACATGATTGAGCCACCTTGGACCTGTTCAGAAATAAAAGCAGTTCAGGGGTTATCTCGAAAGTTCACCAAAAAAATCTGCTTCGCACGTGCGTCACGCGTGCGAAGCTTAAGAGATTGGCACTGGATTCTAGATGCGATCGACGTGTGTCTGCAACTGCGTGGCACGATCTGATACCTCGGATCAGACTTGATCTGAGGGTTGCTGTAGCATCTGTCCGTCTGTTATAATAATGTTATTAAATGCCTTCTGCTCAATCTCTATTCGAGAATAGATCTTTAATTCCAGGAATTTGGATTTAATACCCCATTGCTTCGATTCCCCCAAGCGATCCTCGTTTAAAGTGGTGGTGGTTCTTATCTTTAGAAGATGCCTTCCTGCAGTATATAGATGGTGTTGATGATTGCCGATAAGATCAGGTCCTCTTGTGCGATGGAGATGGAGATTTTTGGATGATTCTTATTTTCTTTAATCTCTACGCGATTATCAGCCACATCTATGTTGCATATCCTTTGTCCTGGAAGTTGCGATGATTCAAAACAAGGCCAACGTCGTTTGGTGGCTTTACTGGACAATCGAAGATGTTATTTGTTCTGTATATAATTACCGGTGGTGCTCCTTGAAGTCGTTAATTGTAATGCCTCCAGATGAGGCATTGTTGCTTGATTTCCGATGACGCAAGTGAAGGCTTCAGATGGATTTCAGGTATCAAGTGAATATCTACTGTAGTTTACTTGATCTCTGTCTCATATGACATGCAGGTGTTGCACATCCCTTCAGATCCTCGATGAGTTCTCCTCTCAATTGATATGTTGATATCCATCCATTCAACTTTCTCCAGGAAAAGTATTTCGTAGGTATTCCGGTTATGGACTCGGACCTGCAAAGGCTCGAAGTGACTCGAGACTATTGTTCTCGACCTTGCGTTAGAACAGCAAAAGCAAAGGGCCATGGATATATCGATCCTAGACGAAATAGGGGAAATTGGATCTGATATGGTTAGAGGTTGATGAAGATGTGCGGATAAGTGGAACCGGATTGGGAGGTGTGAGATGAAATGGATGTGTGATTGAAAATTAGATCAAACGAGAAAAATGGATTGGAATGTGAATAGCAGAGGATAGAGGAGAAAGAGGAAGATAAAGTGAGAAGAAACGAAGGAGAAGTTACGATCTAAAGAGGTACCTGGAATGGCAAGATTGTAGGAGGTGCATGTCAATGTCGGAGCTCGGGTGATCCGGAGGTTATCGCCTCGATAAGGCGGCAGACAAAGAGGCTAATGCAGCGGAGCGGAGCTTCTACGCCGGTGGTGATCTCATCGCAGCCTCTCCTTCTCTCACTCAATGCACGGTGTCGATCCCTGTCACAGAAATCCCTCTCGCGGAGCTCTTGAGGAAATGGGTTGCTAATGGCGGATCCCTGACAATGGGGGCTCAGATATCCTTAAATAGGAGAGGGAGGAGCTGGTCACTGCCAGTGGTGAGGGGACCGTAGGAAGTTGGAGGAACAGCTAATGGTTGGGCGGTGAGAAGAGGAAGGGAGGAGCGGTGACGCCTTGGAGAGAACGGGGAAGACGATGACATTTGGGAAAGTTAGAGAGAGAGAGAAAGAGAGAAGAGAGAGAAAGGAATAAAAATAAATTAAATTAAATTAATAATTAAATAATTTAAAATATAATTAAATAGTTAATTAAGTAATTAAATGGATAATTAATTAATTAATTTAATATATAATTAAGTATGTAATTAAATAATTAATTATAATAATAAATAAAAATAAGAAATAAATAAATATATATAAATAAATAAAATAGTTATTATAAGGGATTTTTACACCCATAACCATGAGTAATTTCACAATAACATTCATAAACCTGCATAATTACGAATTACGCTCAGGACCTTGAATAACTGTGTTGTCTTACACCTATAACCTTCTGTTACTTTACTTTGTTACCTCAACTAGATGATTGAGTTAAGCTAACGAATCAACGATCAAACGACTGAAATTTAATCTAAATAAAAAAATTAAGTATCCTGAGGGGCTATGCATGCAAGGAGGTCGGTTGGCATGAGGGCATGCCAGCGTATCCCCGTCTTGTCGCATTGCTTGTCAGTGACAATAAGCGCATCACCAATATCCGATGATTTCTTCCGTTTCACCCCCCAGCTAATGGTGCTTAACTTGTCAGCCACCGAAATAGAAGAGATCCCTCCATCGATTGGTTTGCTAAAGTTTCTTCGATTCCTCAAGCTTATCACAACAAGAATAAGTAGCCTACCAAAAGAGCTCAAGGACATGGAGAATTTGAGGCAACTGGAAATGAGTGAACTAGAGAACTCATTAGCATCCCGACGGAATCTATCTCCAACCTCTCGAAGCTCCAGGCGTTATTCATGACCAACAACGGTCACAAGTTAAAATAATTTTGAATTTCTTGATTTCCTCCATTATCATTTAAAATGGTGGTCGCGTGGAAAACCTCCATCCACACGTTCAACGACGAAGTAGATAAGCTCCTTTCGTCCCTCTCCACGAACAGGTGCTGGCAACTCCATTTGACTTATACCAATGAAGGTCAAGTGGATGAGATGTTGAGGAAAGTTCATAATTTATTGGCTGAAGAGGGAAAGTGGAAATATCTCTTCAAGAATAGGGCTCCACAGGTCTCCCTTCACCTGCAAAAGAAGTCCCTGAGGATTCATCCACAGATGAAGAACCATGGAGGTTGTTCTGTTCCTTTATGACGGGTGGCAAAGCCAATGTAACCGAAAATCGATTCATAAACCAACACACTCGAGACATAGTCGACTCTCTTGTGAAATGTTGTGGGCCGGACAACGAGAGGCTGGATCTCGCCATGCATGTGGTTGCAGGAACTCTGAAGAATCTTCCGACTGTCAAGACGTGGGAAGACGTCGCTGAAAACCTGTGTGATATTGCGACATCCCAAGAGACTATAGCATTAAGGGCCACACCAATAATCGAGTCCATCTTACACTTTTGTTATAATAAACTGGACAACGACCGGTTGAGGGATTGCCTCTATTGTTGCGCCTCATTCGACTTCAGCAGACCCGTTTGCGAGCTCAAAATTATAGCTGCGTGGATGGGAAAAGGATTGCTCGACGATAGAGTAAACATCGATGAGGCTCACGACCATGGTTATCGTGTGATCGGGAAGCTCCTGTCTGGCCACTGGCTTGAGAGTAGTGACTGGTGTGATTTCTACGTGACTATGGACGACCATGTCCAATCTATGGTTAGAACCGCTTCAAAGGACTTGACGGATGCGAAAGGCTGGGATCCTCTATCCTGGAGTGACTCCAAGGCAACAAGGGTGTCGATCTGATGGGGGGGATGCAGGTAGGTCGGTTGATGTGGGGAGAGGGGGCTTCGGTCGGGTGGTGGGGGAATTGGCATGTCTTGCAAATAAGAATAGATATTAGGGGTAGTTTTGCATTTATTTAACAGAAACCGTTGAACATAGCGGGCATCTCAAACGGAACATGACACAGGGTTATGTCATGTAAGAGTTAAACATTACTCAGGGTTTGTAATTCGTGATTATGCAGGGTTATGAATGTTATTTCGAAATTACTCAAGGTTATGGGTGTACAAATTCCCTTATTATAATAATATAAATTAAGGTACAATGTACAATATACCAATATGGTCCTGGAAATCGTATTTTTCATATTAACTCTAATTTTAGCGAAATCAGTATCATTTTGTAGATAATTGAATAGTATGAATTTTAAGACTGAGTTTGCCCAATTCAGAGTTCATACAACCGAGTTATGAGGTCTGGAAAATTTAGGTAGCGGCTTCGAGGCTTCGGGTTTTATTGGTATTTTGAATTAATTATATTTTTATATTTTTATATACAATTTTGGAAGATTTTAGGAAAAGAAATTAATTAATCGGGTTTATGGTTAATTATATAAAAATATGTGAAGATTCTATATATAGTACATATATACAACGGGGCCCAAACGTCAAAGCTCACCGATTTTATTCGAATATTTTTTTTTGATATTTTTAATTAATAGTAATAAGTAGAAAACGGATTCTAAAAGTGACTTTGGTCCATTTGGAGTTTTCTATAAATAGTTATGAACCTCGGAATTCGGCTTTTGCCGCTTTTTCGATCCATTGTCATATTTTATTTTTTTGACGAAATTTTTTTCTGATGTTTTTTTATAAAAAATATATATTTTTGTGATCAACGTTTGTAGAAGAAGTGTTTTGGTTTGAGATTGTCTAAGTGATGAATAAAATAGGTGAAATATTTACATTGTGTAAAATTGTTAATTTGTCTTTTTGTTCTTGATTTTCTTGATATTTTTATAGATTAGGATCCTTATCTCCCCCTACTTATTTATTTTGTCGATGCGGTCAATATTGACCTAGTCTCGGGGTTAGGATCAGTATGTATATATTTTATATCTACAGCCTTCTTTTCTTTTATTTTTCTTTTTATCTTTATTCTTTATTTTGGGTAAAATAAGTGTTAGTTATATAATATTAATATTTGTGGTTAGAATAATAATTAGTTAGAATTAGTGACTATTTACATGTATTTTACCTAGGATTTTAGTCAAAATGAAAGAATAAATGCGATGAATCACAGATTCACCATGGTACAAACAAGGCCTAGAGATTTATTTGATATAGAAGACAAAGAGCAAAGTTCATACACTAAAAACATCTTAGAAAGTGATTTTAGTGCAAGCATGCATGCCAATAATATGGATTTTACTTTGATTCTAATGAATTTGATGTGATTTGATCAGACATGGATGGTGTTACTTTTAATGCTGATAGTTGGAAACAACATGTGAATGACATTAGCATGGAAGATATTGCTCAGTTTGATTCAGAAGATGAAGATTAATTGAAATGTATGGGTTCGTATATGTATAAAGTTTCACTATTATAACATCATTTGATTATTATTTTTTGTAAATTCTCACTTATTTATTTTTTATAGGATGTTTAAGCGATCTTGGGCACAAACAAGCAAAAATAAAATGAAAAATAAGAAGTCATTGGATAATGTTGGCTTTGCAGTTATTATTCCAACTGGTCACCAATCAAAGAAAATTCTAGAAGTTATGAAGCAGCCACAAAAAGTTATTCCAAGCACCGATCACGTTCCAAATACTTCATCCTCGGATCTAAAAAAGAAGCATGTTGTGAAAGATGATTGCCTAAAACGAAGAAAACTTGACCAAGTAAAGCAACCCATGATATCAGATTCATGTACTGGACAAGAATTACGTGATCTCTCTGCAAGTAGTTCAAAATCAGAAGTTGGAGTTAATTGTGAAAGTGATGATCAAAATGATCTTGAAACAAGTAAGTTTCTTTTATATATTTGTATCTACTAGTTTTAGAAATTTATTCAATAAATTTACATGTTAAACATACAGATCACATAACAAAGACAAGAGGAGGACATACAATTTGCAGTTGGAATAATAAAAAATGACAATAAGATTTTTATTGCGATGAATGATATGTACCAAGCAATTGAGGAGAGCCAAAATTTATTGAAAAGCTTTTGTGGAACCTTTGCACGTAATTCGGATTTGGCACCATTGAACTATAAAGATTTGAGGAAAATGCCACAAAGCTATAAAGAAAAAATGATGGACTTTGTTGAGGTAATTTTAAACTTACACTGTTTTTTTTATTATTTGCCTAGATACTCATTGCATATATAATGCAGAGTAAGTTTCAATATAATGAAAATCTATGCCATGGATACGAAATAGTATTGAGAGAGAGTTCAAAAATAATATCAAAAAAGAATTTTACTAACCTATGGTATCCATAGAAGAACATATAGAAAATTGTGATTCTCGAGTTTGCAAAGAACAATGGAAAGTTCTTAATGAGTATTGGGATTCTGAAGAAGCAAAGGTAATTTAAGTTATGCATTTTTTCATGTTATTATTAATTTATAAATATATTGATAAATTTTTATATTTGTGAAGAAACGTTCTATGACAAATAAAGAGAACAGAGGAAAGTTGGAGGTTTATCACCCAACTGGAACAAAGAGCTTTGCCTGCATAAAAGATGAAGTGTGATTTTTTTCCTTTATGATTTTGCTATATTCATCACTCAATTTCTTTTTATATGATATGTACTTACATTTTTATTTTTTTCAGATGGAAAAAGAAAAGAAAAGGTCAGTAAGTAAAGTAGAATTGTTCTTAAAATGTCACAAAAAATAAAAAATGATGGAACCTCCATTAATGAGAAAACAACAACAATAATTTTAAAGTGAAACATGATCATACAAAAATATATTATGATATTAATATATGCATGTATCTAACTTTAATTAGTTTTGTAGAATAAATTTAATGAAGCAACTGGACAAATGGATGGTACTGAAGATTCTTCACACGTTGATCAAATTTATGACAACATAGTTGGGAAACAATATCAAAGATATGTTCATGGGTATGGCTTACTACCATCAGCATTACTATGATGAAGGAGATAGGACCTTAAAGAATAAGTTCAATGAAAAGAGTGACAGACACAAGTGGAGGCATACTTTAAGGAATAGATTGAATTTAGGGAAGACCACAGTAAGTTCCAAGAACAACTTTTGCAATCGCTAGATAGATCGCAACTACAACTATCTCCCTCATTAGTTTCTTCTGAGGTAAGTAATTTTTTTATTAAAATAAAGAAGTATATTCTGTAAATTAAAGTCTAATATTTATATTTAGGAAATACAAAGGAAAAAAAGGCAAGAGAAATGACATTTGTTTAAAAATGATAAGGGAGCAACAAAGAACACAATGCAACATGAGTTTGTTAAAGGCTAGGTAAAATTAATAACGATTTGTACATTCTAGTAATTATGCTTACACGACATATCTATTTTATACATAGTTAATTGGTTAGATATTACATGAGGTTTGCTTGTTAAGCGTGGATGACATCGATGAGAAAGTTGGATTGGGTAGGGATCACACTATGGATCCTACTATAGTCATCGGAGGTAGTAAGATTGGTGCGAAATTTGTTGGAGTTTATATTGAAGTTGCTAGTAAGGAAGATGAAGCTCTAGTTAGACCCTTCGGTAAATATGAAATATTAGGAGATGTTGTAGGAATGGTTATTTCTTGGCCAAGGAAGTTCCTCACATCAAGGTCTGGTTACGATATTACATATCAAGTATTTTCTATTATTTTAAAAAATCATTTGGCTTACTAAGTTTATAAATTTGCATGTGCCTTCTAGATGTTGACTGAAGATGGATTGAGTTTAATGCCATCATTCATTATGTATTGCCTAGATTATAGTTGCAAATGTTTCTTATGCAATGCTGGGTAGTTGTAATTCTAGATTACATTGAACATGTCGCCTATTATAATAAAGGTTGTTTTTGATAAATCTTTTTGTATGTGATTGTTGTTTTGTCATTGGTATTATGTGTATTTATTGCCTCGACATTATAATAATGAAAACTAAATATACACAACAAATATATGTGCATTAATAATATATAAAAATAAATGCGACATTGGAGCATGTTTAGTCAACTCAGTCAATCTCTTGAAAATCCTATGGGTCTATAAAAGGCCACATACAATATGCACATAAAGTCATTAACGATTATATTCAAAAATAAAGTTGTCACAAAGTATTGTAGTTGACAAGGCTTTATTACTAAGAGAAAATGCGTTGTTATTACATATTATAGTTTATGAGTATTAGATAGCAACAAAAATGTTTGCCATTATCCACATATACAAATAGTTGTAATAATAATAACGTGGATATATATATACATATATATATATACACACATATGTTGATTGATGATAAAAAATGATTATCCCTAAAACAATTATTTGAAGATATTTTAGTGTCAATTAAGTTGTTCACCAAAATTTAATATACATCACTGACACTTCTAGCCACAAATATATATCTCTAATGTGGTCGTTATACCGACAAAATGATTGGCAAATGTAATTGTCTCTAAATACTATGTTGTATCGGTGATGAATCTCAGATTCATCGCTCTAAAAAATGATGAATTAAGCTCAAATACCTAAAATTCATTGGAATTTCTTCATTTATTCTTCATAATTAGCATTCATGCATGTATTGATAAGAATTGCATTTTATCATTCACTATTGCACAAAATAAGAAGCCAAAATTTCAGCCAAAATGACCATAAATTAGCCTAACTCCCTGATTTTTAACTAATTCATGCTAACTCCAAATGACCTGAAACCACCTCCACTGTGTACATATTGCTAACAGGATGAAAAATACAAAAAAATCACTAACCCAAATAAGTGGACCAAAAACCCAAACCCTAATTCCAGGATTTTTGGACTAAAACCTCAATATCTTCCTCATCCAGTGTACGTTTTGATCCTACTTACTTTTGAACTAATATACATTCAAATACCTTCAAAACAAGACCAAGTTCAAGTGAATCAGAGCTCATATGTGAAAGTTGGTTTTGGGCCTCTTTTGTACATTTTGTATTTTAACAGTTTTGACCAATTAATTTACGCACATAATTAACCCATTTTATTTTATTTCTTTTTCATTTATTTTCTTTGATAAAAAATTTATTAAATGCACAAAAATCCTAATCCAAATTGAACTTGAAATCAAAGAAACTAACTGAGTCTGAGTCCACTAATTGTATGTACAAAAATTGTCTTTTTCGTTTTTAATTTTATTTTTCTTTTTCTTACTTATTAAAAATCCAAAAAATAGATTATGTGTATATATTTATCTTTGATTTTATCTTATTTTTTCTAGATTTTTATTCTGGTTTAAAAATGATAAAAAAATTAGAAACCCCCAAAAATCAAGGTATTCTATGTACATGGGATACCCCTAAAATATCACTCTATGCAGACGATTGATTTTGGTTTTGGTCTCTTCCCTGAAAGTTGTAGATCTCATCCAGACGAGCAACTTTGTGAAGAAAATTTTTTGATCCGATGTCATTTACTATTTTTTACATATTTATTATGTTATTTATTTTTCGCTTTTTGTGGGGGGCTGACACGTGGCAGCTCCTAGAGCTGCCACGTGTCACCTATTTTTGGAGGTTTTAAATTCTTTTTTTTTAAAAACATTATTTAAAAAATTAAAAAAAATTAAATAAAAATAAAAAAATAATAAGACATGTGGCGTGTCTAGGACCGTTCGATCTCACCGATCGGACGACCCAAAGTTCGCCCCCTTCCTCCGTCTCCTTTCCTAATCGAGAGACGGCATCGCCCTAATTCACCATCCTCTGCCGCAATCTTCGCCGACCCCTACCACAAATCCCTTTATCCCGATTCACCTGTCCCTTCTGGCCAAGGCGGCCCGCCATCCTGCGTATCTCGCTCCTCTTCGAATCCCGCGCACCACAATCTCAGATCTCCGCCTTCCTCTTCCTTCCTCGACCCAATCGAATCTTGTATAAATCTCATCGAATCAGCCCTCCACCACCTTCCATAGCTGGCGCCTCCCTCGCCTCTTATTTAACTCCACCGACCCATGCCCTTCAATCCATCCGCCGATCATACACATAAGAGGAGCTCGTGGCGGTGACAACATCGTGGAGCCCTTCCCACCGACGAGTTCCGAGCCCTGCGTGGCTCATTGCAGCACGTCCAAGCCACCTCCAGCTGATGTGCTCCGGCCACCCATCGAGCCAAAGACTTCAACGACGACGCAACCTCCATCGACATCTCCGCCTCGCGCCTCCGCCGCTACTCCTCCTTTTCCAGTCATCAACGACAACGCGACCTCCATCGACATCTATGCCTTACGCCTCCACCGCTACTCCTCCTTTGCCAGCCATCAACGACGATGCAAGCCCCACTGCTCCTCCAGCAAGGAGCCACGCTTGCATCTCGCAAGCCACCGTCGGACGTAAGACCCAAGAACCCCCCACACGTGAGATGCACGTGTTCGAAGGGGGAACATTTGCAGAGCCACCCATGAAGGTCTCTGATTTATAGAAGCAACCCTAGCCCATAGGTCACGTGTATCGCACGTAACCTACTGAGAAATTTGCAGATACACCCCTAGAAATTCGTCGTATTACTAGCATACCCCCACCGCCCATGGATCACATTGCTATGCACGTGATCGATGGGAATTTTGTAGA